>CM075869.1:26429320-26851177 GCA_038021265.1 Cyprinella venusta | reverse complement strand
TTATGTTTTTTTTTCAGGTCCAAATTTTGACCTTCGATATCTCGGCTCTGGAAGGGTCTAGAGCCTCCATTTTTGCGCGCTGGTCGAAGTCTCGTGGCCCTCTGTCAGAATCCAGAGTTTCAAGAAAATCGGAGGGGGTCAAAATTTCGGCCAAAAAAAAAAATGACAGTGTTACCCCTTATGTTTTTTTTTCAGGTCCAAATTTTGACCTTCGATATCTCGGCTCTGGAAGGGTCTAGAGCCTCCATTTTTGCGCGCTGGTCGAAGTCTCGTGGCCCTCTGTCAGAATCCAGAGTTTCAAGAAAATCGGAGGGGGTCAAAATTTCGGCCAAAAAAAAAAATGACAGTGTTACCCCTTATGTTTTTTTTTTCAGGTCCAAATTTTGACCTTCGATATCTCGGCTCTGGAAGGGTCTAGAGCCTCCATTTTTGCGCGCTGGTCGAAGTCTCGTGGCCCTCTGTCAGAATCCAGAGTTTCAAGAAAATCGGAGGGGGTCAAAATTTCGGCCAAAAAAAAAAAATAGACAGTGTTACCCCTTATGTTTTTTTTTCAGGTCCAAATTTTGACCTTCGATATCTCGGCTCTGGAAGGGTCTAGAGCCTCCATTTTTGCGCGCTGGTCGAAGTCTCGTGGCCCTCTGTCAGAATCCAGAGTGTCAAGAAAATCGGAGGGGGTCAAAATTTCGGCCAAAAAAAAAAATGACAGTGTTACCCCTTATGTTTTTTTTTCAGGTCCAAATTTTGACCTTCGATATCTCGGCTCTGGAAGGGTCTAGAGCCTCCATTTTTGCGCGCTGGTCGAAGTCTCGTGGCCCTCTGTCAGAATCCAGAGTTTCAAGAAAATCGGAGGGGGTCAAAATTTCGGCCAAAAAAAAAAATGACAGTGTTACCCCTTATGTTTTTTTTTCAGGTCCAAATTTTGACCTTCGATATCTCGGCTCTGGAAGGGTCTAGAGCCTCCATTTTTGCGCGCTGGTCGAAGTCTCGTGGCCCTCTGTCAGAATCCAGAGTTTCAAGTAAATCGGAGGGGGTCAAAATTTCGGCCAAAAAAAAAATGACAGTGTTACCCCTTATGTTTTTTTTTCAGGTCCAAATTTTGACCTTCGATATCTCGGCTCTGGAAGGGTCTAGAGCCTCCATTTTTGCGCGCTGGTCGAAGTCTCGTGGCCCTCTGTCAGAATCCAGAGTTTCAAGAAAATCGGAGGGGGTCAAAATTTCGGCCAAAAAAAAAATGACAGTGTTACCCCTTATGTTTTTTTTTCAGGTCCAAATTTTGACCTTCGATATCTCGGCTCTGGAAGGGTCTAGAGCCTCCATTTTTGCGCGCTGGTCGAAGTCTCGTGGCCCTCTGTCAGAATCCAGAGTTTCAAGAAAATCGGAGGGGGTCAAAATTTCGGCAAAAAAAATGACAGTGTTACCCCTTATGTTTTTTTTTCAGGTCCAAATTTTGACCTTCGATATCTCGGCTCTGGAAGGGTCTAGAGCCTCCATTTTTGCGCGCTGGTCGAAGTCTCGTGGCCCTCTGTCAGAATCCAGAGTTTCAAGAAAATCGGAGGGGGTCAAAATTTCGGCCAAAAAAAAAAATGACAGTGTTACCCCTTATGTTTTTTTTCCAGGTCCAAATTTTGACCTTCGATATCTCGGCTCTGGAAGGGTCTAGAGCCTCCATTTTTGCGCGCTGGTCGAAGTCTCGTGGCCCTCTGTCAGAATCCAGAGGATCAAGAAAATCGGAGGGGGTCAAAATTTCGGCCAAAAAAAAAATGACAGTGTTACCCCTTATGTTTTTTTTCAGGTCCAAATTTTGACTTTCGATATCTCGGCTCTGGAAGGGTCTAGAGCCTCCATTTTTGCACGCTGGTCGAAGTCTCGTGGCCCTCTGTCAGAATCCAGAGTTTCAAGAAGATCGGAGGGGGTCAAAATTTCGGCCAAAAAAAAAAAATGACAGTGTTACCCCTTATGTTTTTTTTTCGGGGGGGTGAAAAATTAAGTTTCTCCAATCTTCTCAAAACTCTGGATTCTGATAGAGGGCCACGAGACATGGACCTGGGTGCAAAACTTGAGGCTGTAGACCCTTCCAGAGCTGAGATATTGAAACTCAAAATTTGACCAGAAAAAAAAAATGACAGTGTTACCCCTTATGTTTTTTTTGGGGGGGTGAAAAATTAAGTTTCTCCAATCTTCTCAAAACTCTGGATTCTGATAGAGGGCCACGAGACATGGACCTGGGTGCAAAAATTGAGGCTGTAGACCCTTCCAGAGCTGAGATATTGAAACTCAAAATTTTGACCAGAAAAAAAAATGACAGTGTTACCCCTTATGTTTTTTTTCGGGGGGTGAAAAATTAAGTTTCTCCAATCTTCTCAAAACTCTGGATTCTGATAGAGGCCACGAGACATGGACCTGGGTGCAAAAATTGAGGCTGTAGACCCTTCCAGAGCTGAGATATTGAAACTCAAAATTTTGACCAGAAAAAAAAAATGACAGTGTTACCCCTCATGTTTTTTTGGGGGGGGTGAAAAATTAAGTTTCTCCAATCTTCTCAAAACTCTGGATTCTGATAGAGGGCCACGAGACATGGACCTGGGTGCAAAAATTGAGGCTGTAGACCCTTCCAGAGCTGAGATATTGAAACTCAAAATTTTGACCAGAAAAAAAAATGACAGTGTTACCCCTTATGTTTTTTTTCGGGGGGTGAAAAATTAAGTTTCTCCAATCTTCTCAAAACTCTGGATTCTGATAGAGGGCCACGAGACATGGACCTGGGTGCAAAAATTGAGGCTGTAGACCCTTCCAGAGCTGAGATATTGAAACTCAAATTTTGACCAGAAAAAAAAAATGGCAGTGTTACCCCTTATGTTTTTTTTTCGGGGGGTGAAAAATTAAGTTTCTCCAATCTTCTCAAAACTCTGGATTCTGATAGAGGGCCACGAGACATGGACATGGGTGCAAAAATTGAGGCTGTAGACCCTTCCAGAGCTGAGATATTGAAACTCAAAATTTTGACCAGAAAAAAAAATGACAGTGTTACCCCCTTATGTTTTTTTTCGGGGGGGTGAAAAATTAAGTTTCTCCAATCTTCTCAAAACTCTGGATTCTGATAGAGGGCCACGAGACATGGACCTGGGTGCAAAAATTGAGGCTGTAGACCCTTCCAGAGCTGAGATATTGAAACTCAAAATTTTGACCAGAAAAAAAAATGACAGTGTTACCCCTTATGTTTTTTTTCGGGGGGTGAAAAATTAAGTTTCTCCAATCTTCTCAAAACTCTGGATTCTGATAGAGGGCCACGAGACATGGACCTGGGTGCAAAAATTGAGGCTGTAGACCCTTCCAGAGCTGAGATATTGAAACTCAAAATTTTGACCAGAAAAAAAAATGACAGTGTTACCCCTTATGTTTTTTTTCGGGGGGTGAAAAATTAAGTTTCTCCAATCTTCTCAAAACTCTGGATTCTGATAGAGGGCCACGAGACATGGACCTGGGTGCAAAAATTGAGGCTGTAGACCCTTCCAGAGCTGAGATATTGAAACTCAAAATTTTGACCAGAAAAAAAAATGACAGTGTTACCCCTTATGTTTTTTTTCGGGGGATGAAAAATTACAGTTTCTCCAATCTTCTCAAAACTCTGGATTCTGATAGAGGGCCACGAGACATGGACCTGGGTGCAAAAATTGAGGCTGTAGACCCTTCCAGAGCTGAGATATTGAAACTCAAAATTTGACCAGAAAAAAAAATGACAGTGTTACCCCTTATGTTTTTTTTTTCGGGGGGTGAAAAATTAAGTTTCTCCAATCTTCTCAAAACTCTGGATTCTGATAGAGGGCCACGAGACATGGACCTGGGTGCAAAAATTGAGGCTGTAGACCCTTCCAGAGCTGAGATATTGAAACTCAAAATTTTGACCGGAAAAAAAAATGACAGTGTTACCCCTTATGTTTTTTTTTCGGGGGGTGAAAAATTAAGTTTCTCAATCTTCTCAAAACTCTGGATTCTGATAGAGGGGCCACGAGACATGGACCTGGGTGCAAAAATTGAGGCTGTAGACCCTTCCAGAGCTGAGATATTGAAACTCAAAATTTTGACCAGAAAAAAAAATGACAGTGTTACCCCTTATGTTTTTTTTGGGGGGGTGAAAAATTAAGTTTCTCCAATCTTCTCAAAACTCTGGATTCTGATAGAGGGCCACGAGACATGGACCTGGGTGCAAAAATTGAGGCTGTAGACCCTTCCAGAGCTGAGATATTGAAACTCAAAATTTTGACCAGAAAAAAAAATGACAGTGTTACCCCTTATGTTTTTTTTCAGGGGGTGAAAAATTAAGTTTCTCCAATCTTCTCAAAACTCTGGATTCTGATAGAGGGCCACGAGACATGGACCTGGGTGCAAAAATTGAGGCTGTAGACCCTTCCAGAGCTGAGATATTGAAACTCAAAATTTGACCAGAAAAAAAAAATGACAGTGTTACCCCTTATGTTTTTTTTCGGGGGGTGAAAAATTAAGTTTCTCCAATCTTCTCAAAACTCTGGATTCTGATAGAGGGCCACGAGACATGGACCTGGGTGCAAAATTGAGGCTGTAGACCCTTCCAGAGCTGAGATATTGAAACTCAAAATTTTGACCAGAAAAAAAAAATGACAGTGTTACCCCTTATGTTTTTTTTCGGGGGGTGAAAAATTAAGTTTCTCCAATCTTCTCAAAACTCTGGATTCTGATAGAGGCCACGAGACATGGACCTGGGTGCAAAAATTGAGGCTGTAGACCCTTCCAGAGCTGAGATATTGAAACTCAAAATTTTGACCAGAAAAAAAAATGACAGTGTTACCCCTTATGTTTTTTTTCGGGGGGTGAAAAATTAAGTTTCTCCAATCTTCTCAAAACTCTGGATTCTGATAGAGGGCCAAGAGACATGGACCTGGGTGCAAAAATTGAGGCTGTAGACCCTTCCAGAGCTGAGATATTGAAACTCAAAATTTTGACCAGAAAAAAAATGACAGTGTTACCCCTTATGTTTTTTTTCGGGGGGTGAAAAATTAAGTTTCTCCAATCTTCTCAAAACTCTGGATTCTGATAGAGGGCCACGAGACATGGACCTGGGTGCAAAAATTGAGGCTGTAGACCCTTCCAGAGCTGAGATATTGAAACTCAAAATTTTGACCAGAAAAAAAAATGACAGTGTTACCCCTTACGTTTTTTTTTTCGGGGGGTGAAAAATTAAGTTTCTCCAATCTTCTCAAAACTCTGGATTCTGATAGAGGACCACGAGACATGGACCTGGGTGCAAAAATGAGGCTGTAGACCCTTCCAGAGCTGAGATATTGAAACTCAAAATTTTGACCAGAAAAAAAATGACAGTGTTACCCCTTATGTTTTTTTTCGGGGGGTGAAAAATTAAGTTTCTCCAATCTTCTCAAAACTCTGGATTCTGATAGAGGGCCACGAGACATGGACCTGGGTGCAAAATTGAGGCTGTAGACCCTTCCAGAGCTGAGATATTGAAACTCAAAATTTGACCAGGAAAAAAAATGACAGTGTTACCCCTTATGTTTTTTTTTCGGGGGGTGAAAAATTAAGTTTCTCCAATCTTCTCAAAACTCTGGATTCTGATAGAGGGCCACGAGACATGGACCTGGGTGCAAAAATTGAGGCTGTAGACCCTTCCAGAGCTGAGATATTGAAACTCAAATTTTGACCAGAAAAAAAAATGACAGTGTTACCCCTTATGTTTTTTTTTCGGGGGACCAAAAATTAAGTATCCCCAATCTTCTCGAAACTCTGGATTCTGATAGAGGGCCACGAGACTTAGACCTGGGTGCAAAAATGGAGGCTCTAGACCCTTCCAGAGCCGAGATATGAAACTCAAAATTTTGACCAGAAAAAAAAAATGACAGTGTTACCCCTTATGTTTTTTTTTCGGGGGTGAAAAATGAAGTATCCCCAATCTTCTCGAAACTCTGGATTCTGATAGAGGGCCACGAGACTTAGACCTGGGTGCAAAAGTGGAGGCTCTAGACCCTTCCAGAGCTGAGATATGGAAACTCAAAATTTTGACCAGAAAAAAAAAACGACAGTGTTACCCTTATGTTTTTTTTTTGGGGGGGGGGGGCGAAAAATTAAGTATCCCCAATCTTCTCAAAACTCTGGATTCGGATAGAGGGTCATGACACTTAGACCTGGGTGCAAAAATGGAGGCTCTAGACCCTTCCAGAGCCGAGATCGGGAAACTCAAAATCTTGACCAGAAAAAAAACCGACAGTGTTACCCCTTATTTTTTTTGGGGGGGGGGGGGCGAAAAAATAAGTATCCCCAATCTTCTCGAAACTCTGGATTCTGATAGAGGGCCACGAGACTTAGACCTGGGTGCAAAAATGGAGGCTCTAGACCCTTCCAGAGCCGAGATATGGAAACTCAAAATTTTCACCAGAAAAAAAAGCGACAGTGTCACCCCCTTATGTTTTTTTTTTGGGGGGGGGGGCGAAAAAATTAAGTATCCTCAATCTTCTCGAAACTCTGGATTCTGATAGAGGGCCACGAGACTTAGACCTAGAGTGCAAAAATGGAGGCTCTAGACCCTTCCAGAGCTGAGATATGGAAACTCAAAATTTTGACCAGAAAAAAAAAAAACGGACAGTGTTACCCCTTATGTTTTTTTTTGTGGGTGAAAAATTAAGTATACCCCAATCTTCTCAAAACTCTGGATTCTGGTAGGGTGCCACGACACTTAGACCTGGGGGCAAAAAATGGAGGCTCTAGACCCTTCCAGAAGCTGAGATATGGAAACTCTCAAAATTTGACCAGAAAAAAAAGCGACAGTGTTACCCCCTTATGTTTTTTTTTTGGAGGGCGAAAAAATTAAGTATCCCCCAATCTTCTCGAAACTCTGGATTCTGATAGAGGGTCACGACACTTAGACCTGGGTGCAAAAATGGAGGCTCTAGACCCTTCAGAGCCGAGATATGGAAACTCAAAATTTTGACCAGAAAAAAAAAACGACAGTGTTACCCCTTATGTTTTTTTTGTGGGGGGGGGGGGGGGGGGGTGTGAAAAATTAAGTATCCCCAATCTTCTCGAAACTCTGGATTCTGATAGAGGGCCACAAGATTAGACCTGGGTGCAAAAATGGAGGCTCTAGACCCTTCCAGAGCTGAGATATGGAAACTCAAAATTTTGACAAGAAAAAATAAAAACGACAGTGTTACCCCCTTATGTTTTTTTTTTGGGGCGAAAAATTAAGTATCCCCAATCTTCTCAAAACTCTGGATTCTGATAGAGGGCCACGAGAGACTTAGACCTGGGTGCAAACATGGAGGCTCTCGAGACCCTTGCTCCAGAGCTCGAGATATGGAAACCACTCAAAATTTTGACCAGAAAAAAAAAATGACAGTGTTACCCCTTATGTTTTTTTTTTTGGGGGGGGGGCGAAAAATTAAGTATCCCCAATCTTCTCAAAACTCTGGATTCTGATAGAGGGTCACGACACTTAGACCTGGGTGCAAAAATGGAGGCTCTAGACCCTTCCAGAGCCGAGATATGGAAACTCAAAATTTTGACCAGAAATAAAACTACAGTGTTACCCCTTATGTTTTTTTTTTGGCGAAAAATTAAGTATACCCAATCTTCTCAAAACTCTAGATTCTGATAGAGGGCCACGATACTTAGACCTGGGTGCAAAAATGGAGGCTCTAGACCCTTCCAGAGCTGAGATATGGAAACTCAAAATTTTTACCAGAAAAAAAAAACGACAGCGTTACCCCTTATGTTTTTTTTGGGCGAAAAATTAAGTATCCCCAATCTTCTCGAAACTCTGGATTCTGATAGAGGGCCACGAGACTTAGACCTGGGTGCAAAATGGAGGCTCTAGACCCTTCCAGAGCCGAGATATGGAAACTCAAAATTTTGACCAGAAAAAAAAAATGACTGTGTTACCCCTATGTTTTTTTTTTTTGGGCGAAAAATTAAGTATCCCCAATATTCTCGAAACTCTGGATTCTGATAGAGGGCCACGACACTTAGACCTGGGTGCAAAAATGGAGGCTCTAGACCCTTCCAGAGCTGAGATATGGAAACTCAAAATTTTGACCAGAAAAAAAAAAACGACAGTGTTACCCCTTATGTTTTTTTTGGGGGGGGGGGGGGGGGCGGGGGGTGAAAAATTAAGTATCCCCAATCCTCTCAAAACTCTGGATTCTGATAGAGGGTCATGACACTTAGACCTGGGTGCAAAAATGGAGGCTCTAGACCCTTCCAGAGCCGAGATCGGGAAACTCAAAATCTTGACCAGAAAAAAAAACGACAGTGTTACCCTTTATGTTTTTTTGGGGGGGGGCGAAAAATAAGTATCCCCAATCTTCTCGAAACTCTGGATTCTGATAGAGGGCCACGAGACTTAGACCTAAGTGCAAAAATGGAGGCTCTAGACCCTTCCAGAGCTGAGATATGGAAATTCAAAATTTTGACCAGAAAAAAAACGACAGTGTTACCCCTTATGTTTTTTTTTTTGGGTGAAAAATTAAGTATACCCATTCTTCTCAAAACTCTGGATTCTGGTAGAGGGCCACGACACTTAGACCTGGGTGCAAAAATGGAGGCTCTAGACCCTTCCAGAGCTGAGATATGGAAACTCAAAATTTTGACCAGAAAAAAAGCGACAGTGTTACCCCTTATGTTTTTTTTTTTTTTTTGGGCGAAAAATTAAGTATCCCCAATCTTCTCGAAACTCTGAATTCTGATAGAGGGTCACGACACTTAGACCTGGGTGCAAAAATGGAGGCTCTAGACCCTTCCAGAGCTGAGATAACGAAACTCAAAATTTCGACCCGAAAAAAAAACGAAAGGGGTACCAGTGTTGTTGGTTTTTTTTTTTTTTCGGGTCGAAATTTTGAGTTTCTCGGATCTTCTTGAAACTCTGGATTCTGATACAGGGCCATGAGACTTAGACCTGAGTGCAAAAATGGAGGCTCTAGACCCGTCCAGAGCTGAGATATCGAAACTCAAAATTTCGACCCAAAAAAAAAAACGAAAGAGGTACCACTGTGGTTTTTTGTTTTCGGGTCGAAATTTTGAGTTTCTCTGATCTTCTTGAAACTATGGATTCTGATAGAGGGCCACGAGACTTAGACCTGAGTGCCAAAATGGAGGCTCTAGACCCTTCCAGAGCTGAGATATTGAGATTTTGAGATTGAGACCATGTAGCATTTATGCTATTATAATAATAGTACGTTCGCGGATGGTGGAATTTTGGGACGGCGCTTGGTGCCATGGACTCGGGGGGCCCTCTGAGTGCAGTAAAATAGTTTTTATCACGACAACAACTTTAATTAAAATGTCCAAAAAATACACTACGCAAATCCCCGTTCAATAGATTGCAGGTGGGATTCTGTCCTTTTGCAACTTATTGCATGAAGGCCAGGGTTAGTACTTTTCAAAAATAGTGGGTTATTAATAGTGGGCCCTCTATCAGAATCCAGAGTTTTGAGAAGATCAGAGAAGCTCAAAATTTCGACCCGAAAAAAACAACAGTGGTACCCTTTTCCTTTTTTTTCCGGGACGAGAAATTAAGTTTCTCCAATCTTCTCAAAACTCTGGATTCTTATAGAGGGCCATGAGAGTTAGACCTGACTGCAAAAAGGGAGGCTCTAGACCCTTCCAGAGGTGAGATAATGAGATCCCACATAGCATTAATGCCATTATAAATATCTCAATATCTCAGCTCTGGAAGGGTCTAGAGCCTCCATTGGCACTCAGGTCTAAGGCTCATTGCCCTCTATCAGAATCCAGAGTTTTGAGAAGATTGGAGAAACTTAATTTCTCGCCCTGAAAAAAAAAAACCCCGAAAGGAGTACCACTGTCGTTTTTTTCGGGTCAAAATTTTGAGTTTCTCTGATCTTCTTGAAACTCTGGATTCTGATAGAGGGCCATGAGACTTAGACCTGAGTGTATTCACAGCTTAAATATTCAACCATGTTGAATTTCAGTCCATAAAAATGCAAGCCTTAAAAATACAATGGATTAAAACGCAAGCATGGTTAACGCAATACATTTTTTTTTCAATTGGTGCAATTCAACATGCTTTTTGTTTCAAAAACATTTGACATTATTTTACTTCCATAGAATCACTACTTAAAAAAAATTGCTACTTCTTCAAAAGTGAATCAATTCTTTTTCAAAGTGGATCGATACTTTTCAAAAGTGAATCACTACTTTTTTCAAAATAAACCACTAATTTTTAAAAAAGAAACAATACTTTTTCAAAGTGAATTCGCTACTTTTTAAAAAAATAATGGCTAGGACAGGACAGAACGAGAACGATACAGGCTTGTAAGCATCCGAGACATCAAACAAACTGACAACAAGACAGGGAAAGAGAGGGTTAGGCTATTTTTACACGGAAACGATTCTGAAGAGAAAAAACAAAACTGGCGTTGCGTCATCTTTTTTTATTCTGCGTATAGACGAGCGTTTTGTGTGGGAAATCCGCGTGCAAATGGAAACGCAAAAGTGTGTGAAATTCAAGTATGCGCTTCAGGCGGCTAGGAGTGCATACTACAACAACACCAAGTCCACGCGCCTGCGTACAAACTTCACAGTCAAGCAGACTTTTGCGTTTTTACCATTTACACGGGAACGTGGCGGTGGAGCGTTTTTAAGATTTCCTTTCTGGAGGGTGGTTTCACTTTTTTGCGTTTTTGAGCCCCAAAAACGCAGTCGCCGTGTAAACGAAAGGCACATCCGATAAAATATTTTTACGTTTTCACCCGCAAGCGTTTTCGTGTAAACAGGGCCTTAGAAAAAGCCAAGAGATGCGGAACAGGTGGAGAGGAATGAGCCTAATGAAAAGTGATAACAGCTGTCAGCAATGAAAGTGAAAGCAAAGTGTGTGTGTGTGTGTGTGTGTGTGTGTGTGTGTGTGTGTGTGTGTGAGAGTGACCAGCAGAGAGAGATAGAGGAAGAGACAGTATCATGACAGATTCGTTTAGAAAAAGTATTGATTCTTTTTAAAAGTAGCAATTAATTTTTTTTAAAGTATCGATTCACTTTTGAGAAAGTAGCGATTCATTCTAAAAAGTAGTGATTCTCCTTTTTTCTAAGAATAGAAAGTTTTTCTTCAAAATGAATCGTTAATTTTTAAAGAATGATACTTTAAAATGGAATCACTACTTTTTCAAAATGAATTGCTATTTTTACGAATCTTTACTAAAAGTCAAAAAAATAATCGATTCAAAAAAGAAAGTAGTGATTCTTTTTTTGACTTTTAGTAAAGTTTTTCAACTTTTTTTCAAAAATTAATTGCTACTTTAAAAAAATAATCGATACTTTTTCAAAGTGAATTGCTACTTTTCAAAATTAATTGTTACATTTTTTAATCACTACTTTAAAAAAAGAATCAATACTTTAAAAAAAAGAATCGCTTCTTTAATTTCCTTAAAATTAAACACAACTTTTTCAAAAAAGAATACATCGTTTTTCCTTAAAAAAAATCATTAATTTTTTTAAATGAATCGCTAATTTTTTTAAAGTTAATCGATACTTTTTTTTAAAAGAATCACTACTTGTTTTTTTTTGGAATCACTACTTAGAAAAAAAGAAAGAAATGATCCCAAGGTGTGAGCAGAGAGAGACATTCCGAATATGTCATTGTGTTGAGGAAGGCTTCACAAGCAGTGCATTAGCTCCAGTGTGGTCAGGAGGAATGGCTGATGGTACAGAGACCTGTGCTGCTGCGCCTCTTGCTGTTCGTACAGTTTCCAATAACATACACAGGTATTTGAGCAAGGCTTGTGACAGTTTTCAATGTACGTGTTATTTAGCACTATTGTGCAAATTTGGTAGCGCTTGAAGAGCTACTTAGAATAGTAAAGAAAAAGTGTCCTCTCACAGTTCTCACCTTTTAACTAATTCTTTAGACGCAAGTTCAATGAAGGAAAAAAATATTTTATTGCTAGGGAACACAAGCTGTTGCAAAAGATTTCAAAGTCAAAACAGGCCCTTTGGAGGCATTGTGTGTGTGTGTATGTGTGTGTGTGTGAGAGAGAGAGAGAGAGAGAGAGAGAGAGAGAGAGAGAGAGAGAGAGAGAGAGAGAGAGAGAGAGAGAGAGAGAGAGAGAGAGAGAGAGATGGGGAAATGTTCAACTTTGAGGTCTTTAAAGAAAGTTTTTAAAAGTTACCTTGCTTTAAATATAATGCAACAAATACTGTACAATATACTTTTGTTAAATTTTACACCAATAGATACTTGCTCTATTTCTATTACTGCATTTACTTATTGGCTTACAAATGTATTTGTGTACGAGTATAAGATGAAACAAATCAATTCTTTAGAAAAATGTACATTTATTTGAACGTAATTTTGGTTCAAGCCTCACCATTTCTACACAGCAGGGATGTGGTATGATCACAGATTTTCGGATTTTTTCCTTTCTCGAAGCAGCTCTTAAGACGCCAGTTGCTACATCACACTCTTACATTAACTGCAGTCAGATGATCAGTTTGGTCAACCACAAAGACTTCAGTTACAGGCTGGACACTGAACAAGAGATAGATAGAGAGAGACAAGGAGACATAACTCTTAGAGGGTTAGTTGACCCAAAAATGAAAATTATGACTCACCCTCATGTCGTTCCAAGCCCGTAAGACCATTTTCGGAATACAGTTTGACATATTTTAGATTTAGACTAACCCTGAACTAACCCTTTGACAGACTTAAAAGATAACTAACATAAGACATAAGCACAAATATGACTATGAACATAGAAAACAACAAAAAGCAAATAACACAACTGGCCTTCATAATGAAATTAATTAACCACTGAAATGGTTTCACATTGACTTTATGCTGTGAGACGCATGTAGTTAAAAACAGTGCAGCATTACACTCAAGCTTTTCAGCATAAAAGGCCGTTTTGAGAAAAGTGAAAAAGTGTTTCGGGAGAGCATTGGTGAGACATTTCACACTGTTCTGTCATCAGGTTGGTGATTAGTTCAGTAATGATCATGCTGTTCTCCCAGGGCCTCGATTTTTGCCACGTGACGTGTACATATTGACCCGATAGCGCTGAGTTCTGAGCAGCCAGTATTAAATTACATTCTCTCATTGTCCTGAGAAATGCAAGGCGTTACAGCACCTTCATCATGAAGGTGGATTACAAGGTCACATGACCAGTGGTGACCAGATACTATTTCTGTTCAGAGATCCATGTATACAAATATTTCCCTTTAAGGGTACTGCCCTATGACAAGCTGTTTTGGCCCCAGTGTGATTTTATTAAGCTTATATCAAGATACAGTTTTTGTTATTTATAATGGGTCATGTAATTATATAGTTATGAGGGAAATATGTAAATATTATAGTTATGAGGGACTTTCTTAATTTCACTGTTGTATATAGCCCATAAAGATTCAACACAAATTGCTCACATCCAATGGACAAAATCTCAATCACAAAAAAAAAAATGCAAAAAAGGGAGAGAAAGGTGGCACACCACACCTCCAATAATAGAAAAATATTTCAATTTGAGCCTAATGGCTTTTCATGAGACAATATCCTATTCTATATCCTACAGCCCATTACACTGCTTCCCATTAGCTTTTAAAGATGTGATCATTTAAAAAGGATCCATTTTATATGATAGCAAACATACACTAAAGTCAGATTGAAATTATAATTTGATGAACATGGCAGGTTCCTTATCCTCCTTATCCTGGCCACGTATTAATATGACTAAATATTAATGATCAATTTAATTTATTCTAATGTCATTGTTAACTATTAATCACATTTTTTGTTAATTGAAATAAAGCTGAAATAAATAAAAATATTTCAGATATAAATATTAGGTGAAAAACTCAAACTTAAAAAAACCTTAAATAGAAATATAAAAAAATATAATAAAAATGACAAAAGCATATAACAAAGAAACGAAAACGTAAACTAAAACTGAAAACTGGAAATATAAAATAAATTTACATTCAAAATGTTAATAAATAATTTAATTTAAATAATACTAAAATTACACTGCTAGAGTAGTAAAGGATGTAGATGGTGTGTGACAGGGACTGGTTCCGGATAGCAAGTAAGTTCGTGTTGTGGTTTGCATGCTGTGGCAGGATTAAGGGAAGAGGTTGTTTAATAGTTTTATGAAGCTGCGCTGGTGCTGGATTTCAGCATTAACAATTTAATCTTCCAGTATGTGAATCTCATTTATTATGGGTGGCTGGAGAAAACAGGCCACACAGAAAAGCTTCTTGTGGATTCCATTTCTCGGCATTCCTCTCACCCACTTGTTATTATACCCCCTATCTCTCTCTATCTCTCTCTCTCTCTCCTCGTGCCTTCTCCCCCTCCACTTGACTACTCCTCTTGTTAAGGGTGTCCCAATCTGTCTGAGCACTGAGTGCCCATCCCTCTCTCAAAGGAGCAGCACACACACTCTCTTACCACACTGGCAGTCAGAACACACACAGCTCCATCCACGAGTTATAAGACGAGAGCCAGTTTCAGTTGAAGGACATAAAGCCCAGCTCCGAGCTGCAGAATGGATGCGCTGAAGAAGGGATTCTCCATGGCTAAGGAGGGAGTGGTGGCCGCCGCCGAGAAAACCAAGGCTGGGGTGGAGGAGGCAGCTGCCAAAACCAAAGAGGGGGTCATGTATGTAGGTATGTACAAATTCAACTAAGGGGAGAAAAATCAGAGAATTAGATCAAAGTCAGAAATGGCGTTTTTGTACTGTCTAAAAATATATTTAATATAATATTCCTTACTTTTTCTACAGTAAAGTGTAGTAAAGACAAGGCTGATTGTGTGCCATTTTCATACTTTAAAAACAGCAATTGAACATTTAGAAAGCATTTGCACAATTACAAAATCATATTTAAAGTTTATATATATATATATATATATATATATATATATATATAACAAATATAATAGTATAAAACATTTTAACCAATTAAATGTAGACAGAAAGTCAAATCTTATTGAATAATTTCTATCAAATATATTTAAAAAAGTAATTGAGTTTGTCCGGCATGCTTTTTTTTTTAATGATAAAACAAATTTTTATCATCATCAATTTTTTTTTTGTTCTTTTTTATTGCTTACAAAGAAAACTAAACATCACTGATGCTGGCACTGATGATAAATGAAAACCAGGGCAATGAAGATAGATTTAGGGTATGAACCCATTATTACATGTGACTGCTTTGCTGTCACAAGTGAACAACAGCTATCATTCAATAAGACACAGCTCTATCCACCTGCCTATTGTCTCAATCACAGATCACAAATTCATCTGCCGACTCAGCTGTAAACAAGACTGATAAACAAATGACATGGTTACTAGGCATACCAAGGTTATTTACTCTGTCCAAAGCAGTAGCCATCTTTTTATATCTCATTTCTACTCTCAAGAATGGATGGGGAATGAAAAGGGAGATATAAAGTGACAAAGAAAGGCAGAAGAAGATGGGAAGCACTTTCTGTTTTTATTACTCCCTCAGGATGCAATCAATCGATGAGCTGTGAGTGGCAGACACATTTTGAAAAACTAACCCTAACCTTAACCCTAACTTTATTTCAATATCACAAGAAGGTCTAAATATGTGTTTACATTGTTGCTATACTGTAGTACTAAACTATATGAACATATAATATGGGTAACATTCTTAGTACAGTGTTACTGAAAATGACTGCATCTTGTACATGACTTTTGGCAGAAATATTGTGACTAATATATCATTTCTCCCTGGCTACACAACAATCCCATTTCCTTTCGGTCCACTTCAGAGACTGGGGTCAGTCCAGGTCAATACACAATCTTTTATGATTCATTATGGCTTTCATTGTGAGTACACACCAGTGACAGGAACATGTTATTCTGTTTTCAGTGTTATGAACAATGTGCTTGCTATTACATGGACTGTGAGTTATGTTGGAGAAGGTGTGTGTGTGTCAGTCAGCTGGAGGTAAAAGCTTTCCTCCAGACCACACATGAAGAGTTCAGATGCAAAAGCCTCTAAGTGCCATTTGAAATTTTCTTCTAAAATGATCATTTTTATTAAGCTTATATATTCAAGTTCAGTAATTTCACTTAAATGACAATGAAGATTACCTATTAATTGTCATTTAAGTGAAATTACTGAACTTAAATATACAAGTTTGATAAAAATGATCAGTTTAGAAGAAAATTTCAAATGGCATTTAGAGGCTTTTGCATCTGAACTCTTCACATCTACTTCAATCTACTTCAATCTCTCAAAGCACTTTGCCCTGAACTGTGACAAATTGCCCACACCTCTGTCTCAACTACTCTGTTCACATAGACATCTGTTACACACACACACACACACAAAAAAAAAAAATATAATAATAATAAATTATTTAGTGGGGAAAGACCACATTGAAAATCAGTGATTCAAAATCTAATGTAAATGTAAACTTGGAAATAACAGTTTTAGGGTTTAAAAATGGGGAAAACAGAGAAACATTGTAATGTAGAAATGACAAATAAAAAATGTATATTCAGACGATCAGATGTTTTTCCACTGAAACTTAAGATGCTCTCAAATCATGTTAGAGAACATCGTCAGGTTCGAATGCTGCATTTCAGCTAAAAAGCACAGCAAGTCTGTAATATAAATTTTCTTTTGAATGTATCTTTTGAAACATATATCTGCTTATTTGTTTTTTAAACTATAGAAGTGTTCTTTAAAATATAGATGTGTTAAGGAAATTGCAAGATGCTGCATTATCTTCTATGCAAATAGATCAATAGGACGGTGCAAAGGACAGAATGCTCTGCCCTTCTCAGCACTAGATAAGTTTGATTGCATCAAGAGCAAGTCATGTTTTTAGGTGAGATGTTTTAGAAGTGACATATGTGCTTACTATGGATATACTGAGAACTGTAAGTGCAAGGGGCCTTAGTCCGAAGATAAGAAGGGTAGGGGTACATTTTGGAGGAGGATCTTTTTGTATATAAACTCTATAAAGTGAGAAGATGTTCGCCCTCCTCATATCTCATATTTCTTGCAAGAAATAAATACTCATACTTCCGAGATCTTCATTTGTTCTGTAATTGTTATTTAAGATGTAGGTACAGAATTTCCACGACAAGTCCCAGATTTTGGACCCCTGTTGTAGATATATAGGGAAATTTCACATAAAACTGTCACTTTAATTTCTATCGCATTATATAACACCAATTCCATCACAGAACTGTGTGAGCACAGTCCAGATTAACTATTTTTAGGACTTAATTTTATTAAGGCTTGTATGAATCAGAAATGAAGAGCATTGGGCTTGAAGCAGAGAGTGAGTTGATGTAATTCAGACTAATATATAGAATAAAAAAGCTTTAAATTGATTTTTAGGTATATATGTTGCTAGTATTGTTATGTGAAAAAGTGCTGTGGCATTTTTGTGTTACATGATTAAGAAAGAAACATATCAATAATACCTTCCTCTAAAATCCATGCACAGCTATATTTAGTAAAGTCTCCTCCTCTTAATCTTGGCAGCAAGCTACAGCGGTAGAGACGTTTTTGCTTCGTCATGTAATCAGAGATGCTGTGGAAGTGACATCATATTGCAGCAGGGGTTGGGCGGTGGTAATGTTCTCAGTCTTTATTGATCATAACATTAATAATACAAGATTCCAGGCATGTTTGTGTCGCAAGCAGTGGCTAAGCCCTGAAGAATGTTCATGTCTTTTAATAGTAAATCAGCTCTTTGTCCAGAACAACAAGGACATGTCTCTTTTGAGGGGTGTTTTTGTAGCGCTGTGTGAGTGCATGTCGAGAAGGAGGAGCAACTTTCACAGACACATTGCAGTGAGCTCAAAGGTTCTGGGAATGAACAGAGCATATGCTTGTTCCAAGGGCCATTTATACAACAGAGATTCAGCTCTAATGATGCCAGGGCCCTTTCAGAAGCAGAGGCGGGGGGGGGGTTTTCCACCGTTAACATGCAAGTAGAATCTCTCAGTAGAAAGGATGTTTCTTGATCTGTAAAACTTAAGCACTGACTGTAGATAAGAGGAAAATTCTACTTGCCATGATTTTTGTAGTCTCTAGGGTATTGGAGATAGCCAGACATATAGTTGCATTGCCAGACGAGACTAAGTGTGTGGATAGGAGGACAGGAGCCACAGATATCTGTCTAAAAATAAGATGAAATTAAGTGCAAGTTTATTGAAAAGCATTTGTTCACAAGAGTGCATGTCTGAGCTCTTAAAGGGATAGTCCACATAAATAGTAAGAATCTGTCATTCTTTACATCGTTTGCTCATTCCAAACTTGTATGAATTGCTTTCTTCTGCAGAACACAAAAGAATGTATGTCAAAAAAATGTATGAATTTTTTTATGGAATATATATATATATATATACTGTATATATATATATATATACATACTGTATATATATATATATATATATATATATTACAGGTTTGGAATGAAATGAGGGTAAATTGATGACAGATTTTCTTTTTTGGGTGAACTATGTAATTTCATCAGCGATACTTGTTCACAATGACCATTTTATTTTTGACAGGCACAAAGACAAAGGAAGGCGTTGCGACAAGTGTAAATACAGGTAAAAGAATGAATAGAAACAGAACATAACTAAACAACACTAGTCATTTTCCTAAAAGCATAATATATGGAAAATCTCAAATCAAAATGCAAGGATGTTTTTCACCTGTCCTAGCTGCCCAGAAAACAACCGAGCAGGCGAATCTTGTGGGTGAGAGTGCAGTGGCTGGAGCCAATGAGATCTCAGAAAAGGCAGTGGAGGGGCTGGAGTCTGTGGTCGTATCCACTGGCCTGGTAAAACTGGTGAGGATTTTCATATGCATCATTAATTCGATTTTTCAATGCAAAATTGGTGTCTTTAGGTGCACTGTTTTATTATTTAATCTTATCATTCAGTATAAATGCAGTATAAATTGCTTAATGCACAGTTCAGTCATAAAGTTGGTCTTTTTTATATGATGCTCATGTTTTTCTTTTATGGACAGAATGAGCTGGAGAATAATGAGGTGCTGTCAGAAACTCAATAAATGCATGCATGCAATAAAAGCATGCTCAATGACCATTAATAAAAGCATGCTGATTGACCATGACCATTAAAGACTAAAATCTATACTTTTGAATACATAAAATTATACATTTTCATATAAGCTAGGCCTGTACTGTTCTCTCGCAGGAGGAGCGAGGCAGGCCTGCAGAAACTAACCAAAGAATTTTACTGGCTGCTGAGTGTGTTCTGTTCTTCATAAATAACCAATTTCTGCTTTCCAAACATTGCTCTGCATTTTTAAAACGCATCCCATTTTCTTTCATAAGAGCTCCCAAATTTACAAAAAGCTAATTACGAAGCATAGCCACACATCCGTCGCTGTTACATAAACAAACATGAACATGTATACAACATCTTCCAGAACGCAATAATAATATTTAAAAAAAAAAATATATGTATTTCACATATTTTTTTTCTGTTTGGAAAAAAAAATAGGCCTACCTGTTGATGTGAAAATCTGATAATCAGCGAATTCAAAAAGCCATTGAGAGCTGAGATGTGTTTTTATCTTTCTGCCTCCAGGGGGAGCTGTCGAAGCATGAGGCAGCTGTAGAGCAGCCTGAGCCTACAGACGCTGACCAGTAGGTGAGGTAAGTGAGCAGTTTTTCTTGAAATGAGATTTTTTTAAATATATATATATATATATATATATATATATATATATATATATATATATATATATATATAGAGAGAGAGAGAGAGAGAGAGATTAAAAAAAGAAGAAGAAAACAAGAAGAAGAAAATCTAATTCAAAATAGAACAGGCCTAGCCTACTCACTGGAAATTAGCTTCTCATGTACAAATGAAAATATTGTTTATTTAATGCAGTTTAAATTGGGTGTGGAATAAACTTTCTTTACAGAAGCATAGGCCTACATGTTTAAAAAGCTGTGTGCATTTTGTTTAGCCCTTTTCTAGCCATTCTGTACTTCTTTGTCTTTGAACACATCGAGCTTTATGACTGAAGCACGCAGGCTACGCAAAGCTCTTTAAATCTAAGCAAAACCTTTAGAAAGTAACTCAGAAGGCCAGAGTGTTAATAACGCAAATAATACTGACATCTGACCATTTCTCTTCCTTCAAACACTGAACCAAATTCAGTGTCCTGACTCCTGTCACATTCAGCAGTTCATAGTTTACAGTCTTATCAGACTGTAACAACATTGCACATGTGCTTAAGCTCACAAATGCATAGATAGTAAAGGACACAATCAGGCTTTGTATAAAACATACCTCTGTTTTATGTGTTGTGAGTTTACCAGTTGTTTAAAAAGTTGTATTTGACAAATATGAATGAAGAGTCACCTGCACAGTACCTAAACGTCCTTGTGTTTGATTGCAGGCTGATGTCGCATTGAACGCCCCTGTGATGCTCTGCTTCTTGCTTAGGAGAGAGAGTTCATTAGCTGCTGCTGACCATGCCTGAATATTATAATGCTAAATCTCTGATGGACACTAAATGATATCTAACTTCACAAAAGACAAAGTCACACATCTCTCTTGCTTTCTCGTCATCAACAACCTATCCATACTTTTCTTCACAGAAATACAATCCACAAGAATAAATCAACTCCTTTATCTATAGCTATGCAGTATTCACGTATTCTGTGCAGTGCGTGTCATTACCACATTTATTATTAACAAATATTAAGCACGTGCTTGAGATTGGGAGATTTTTTTATATAGTCTGTCTTTCTTACCTGCCCTGAAACTGAGATACCAGTTTTCCTCCACCCAACACAATGAGGTTTGATTTATGATAATTATGAATTCACAGACATTGTGACGAAAAGGAAAACATTCCAATCCAAATACAATTAAATTGTCGTATCTGAGAAAAGACAGAATCACAAATGGGCAAATCCCAAAAAAAGAAGGCAATTGATGGTGTTAAATGATAAAATATGGCTGATTAAATATGATTCAGTATTATCTTAAAGTGTGGTAGCGTGACAGGCTTTAGAAATGCTCTTATATATAGTTTGTGAAAGTATATCCATTATAAACAACTCAACAGATCTGCAAATGATCAATGTGAAAAAAAAGTTGCTGCCTTACATTTTTTTTTATTTTAAATAAAATCAACTTGGATGTTGAATTCATTTGAACTTAAAAATCACATTAAACTGAGTTTAAAAAATGAGTTGAATCTTGCATATCTAATAAAAAAGGTTAAAGCAATGTAAAAACATGTGTTGCCAAAACTAGATTACATAATTTGTTTGGATGTTGCCTCACAGACTTACACTTTAACAATTCATACACATTTACTTGGCCTACTGAACAGTCAACCAATGAAATCTAACAACAGCAGATTTTTTGAATAGTCCAATTGTTCAAATACTCCATCTGTAATAAATTCAGTTTCGTGAAAAATAATCATTCTCATTTTTTATCCTTTTTTTTCCACATTTAAAAGACCATATTGCTAAGAAAGCAAACAAGTCTAGTTTTCACAATATAAAGAAGCAACTTTAGTAGCAAATTAGAAACATTATAGTATTAGTGTAATAAATATGGGTTTGCTTCATTCCATAAATACAGTACATTCAGCTCCACCCTTAAAATTCAATGAAACTACAAAAACACACACCCTTCTCAGATCACAACACACCTCTCGCTCTCCCCTCCCTGCTCCCAGAGCACACGCACATCAAATTAAATATGCATCCCATCGATAAACAAAGACTTCATGACACACAGATAACATCCCTGGACATTCCACCTTATTCTGCTCTAAACAATGCGCACTGCCATGACGACGACTCCAGTTGCCAACTTCAGGTTCAACTGGTCTAGGCTATATATCACATATAAATCTTTTTAGATCAGTGGTCTATATGCTTTTTTGTCATGTGTTTCAGATTGTGTCATCCCCATCGTTAAACTAAATCGAAAAGAAAAAAACATTCATCAAATGTGATCTGATCACGTTTTTTTTTTTATGATTAAATCACAAAAATACTTTTTTCAAGATGACATTAACAATGAGTTTCGGTTCATTTATGAGACCAGAGTCCAAGAGTCAGTTAAGAGTCCAGTTTGGCGCCGGCGCCTCCATCATGATGATCTATTTGATCTATCTTCTACTCTATTTACTTATTATTTATTAAAACCAGACAATTGATTGATGAAACACTGAATGAAATTAAGATACAATTAATAAAAAACAAAACAAAATTCACTTTAGCCTTTGTGGTTTCTCTTCAAGATCTCTATGAAAGTTTTAGTCACTTTCAGAGCGGTCATGTGCGTAATGGAGAACTGTCATGTCCGTAACATTGTTTTTTTTTTTTTTTTTTTCAGAAATGCGAACACGAAAACTAAGATAAAAAGAATATTTTATGTTCTGTGAAGGCCGACCCTTCTTTATCCGGTTAGTAGGCTATTACTTTTGTTTTGCCCAGTGTAATTCACAGAATTCATAAAAGTTCAGCCACCTAAAAGTTAAAGATTTGTTGTGTTATGTGTATTTCACTCATATTAAATATAAAACACAAGTGTAGACTGATATTTTTCTAATGTCTGGACTAGGGTGCTTGGATGTAAACAAATACTTCAACCGGAAGTAGAAAACCATATAGTCAGTTGAACCCGGTATGAATCATGGGAAATAGAACATTTATGAAGTGATCATGGTCTGCATGCGTTATCCGAGTTTGAAATGACAGCTACAGTATATTCAGCTTTTTCCACATTCCATCTATGGGAGGAGATGGAGATGTGTCTCAGCCCTTCATTTTGCTCTCGCTCAGGGTAAAGCCATTTACAACAAAGCATAAACAAATACAATTGAAGTCATATTATAGAAGACGGAATAATCAACCTCCCAGTATATACCTCCCAAACATCTCCATTTCCCCTGACCTGATGTAATGAAAATAACAAAAAAAAGGTAAAATATAGTAAATAATAGTGATAATAATGTAATTACATATTTAAATGACTATAGGCTCTTATTTTAAAAAATGCTGAGTTTTGCTGAAACCCTGACTTATGATGAGAAAACCAGGTAAACCAGTCAAACAAGCTAGTTGTTCTCTCTGTTGACATCTTTGTACTACACCCAAGCTGCAGTAGCCAATGGGCACACACATCCTTGGGATACTTTCACGGAGCAGCAGCCTAATAAAACCTCATGCATCATTAGCCCCAACACACTGACATACACCCGCTCTTGCAAACAGTAACAACTGCACACTCTGGAAACATGTCTTTCCTTTCAGGATTTTTGGGAAATAAAGCAGCAGATTCATTTGTCGACCAGGCAGTGGATAAAGCAGGTGAGTTCCTTCTGTCTGAGAAACTTAAAGAAACTTCCAAGCTATTTTTGTGTAAAAAGTTTTTGTCCATTTTATGCAGACACATTTTGTGTCCTCATTTAGCCAGACTTTTATCTTACTTTCAAAATTGAATGGCACAAAAATATAGATGAGATTCGAGATTTGACAAAATAAAAGCTGTCTTATTTACTTACTAAAGCTAAGTATTTTAACTAAACTTTTGGCTCAAGTATACAAATAATCATATCTAACTTCCAGGGCTGTTAATTGGGTTATTACATTTAAACTAATACTAAGAACATGAAAACATATTGACTGAAGTTAGAAAGTTCAGTTTCATTTAGTTTAACTTTATTTAGTAAAATAACTAAAACTGAAATAAAAATGAATTACAATGTATTTAAAAAACATTAAAACTTCAACAAATTAAAAATAATAACAAATATAAAAAATATTAGTAAAATAATATAACATCTTGACATAAAAATAACACTAATTTTAGCTATATAAAAAAAACAGAAGACTGTTTTTAGTTAGGCTGGGCATGTAATAGAAATATAATGTAATGACTCATTTAACTAAATTAAATCATAAACATTGACTTAAGATATATAATTTATTGGAGGCTGGGAAACTTTTTCACAAACTCATCATTACAGTGAGAACGAAATTTAATGTAATGTTTCACCTTTTTCACTTTATACTTCTAATCCTACCAATAAGATGGCAGTGTTTGTTCTCTATAAAAGATGAGATATTTTTGTTGAGAATGCAGTCAGTCCAGTCATGCCACTCCTTATAAGGTATAAAACTAGAAATGCCTTAGTGTGCGAGTAAAAAAAAAAAAAAATCCCAAGACTATTTTTATTTTTAGACAAAATAGAAATTTCTATAATTTTTGGCCACAATCTGCTGAGAATGATGAACTGTAATGTTTAAAAGTGGACTGCTAAAAATGTCATTCCCTTTAAATAACATTGCTGTTGAATTCTCCTAGCTACTGCTGCTAAAAGAAAGGTGAAGGAAACACTAACTGGAAAGAAACAGGGAACTGATAAGACCGGGGGCATGGGAGATCTTTTCCCAAGTAAAGATGAGAAGGACAATAAACCAAAGGAAAAGGCCGGAGGTGGAATATTTGGTGGCCTCCTTTCAACAGAAAAACCAAGGGAAAACAGCAGTGGAGGAGCCAGCAATGCAGAAAGCAACAGTGGAGCAGACAGCAGTAAGTTTTCTCATTCTTCTTAACAAAACAAAATGATGACAGTAAATAATCTACTGTATACACAAACACACCAAAATGTTCAAACTTCAAGAGATTACAAGTCAAAACTTGATTCTAATATAATTTCATTGAAAACATTACAAAATGTAAATCCACCACAAATTTAATAACATATTCATATTTTGTGTTTAATTAGGTTTCAACGATGCACTGGATGACCTTGCTATGGGGTTCGGCGAGAAATGATGTTCAGACAACAAGGGAAAATCTCCCGCTTGCAAACTTTGCCTAACATCGGCAAAATTTCCGAGTGTCATGGACTTCTTACTCATGTAAATAGTTTGATGTCTCTTTAATATATTATGTACGACCACTACTAAAACAATACAAGAAACTGTCTTTATTACATCCATATTAAATATTATGTTCAAATAAAGTTTTTTGTTTAAATTTATAGTGCATGATTTTGATTTTATTTGGACCTTATGTTATGATGTTTAGTGAATAAATAAAGCTGAATACAAACATTTTTATTACTGAAAAAGTATTTTTGGCAACACTTTACTTGAAGAGGTGTGCATGAGACTGAGATGAGTCATGACACCCTCATAACATGACATGACATATGATAAAAATGTCATAACTGAGCGAATGACACGTCATGTCATGATTATGAAGGTGTCATGTTAGTCTTATGCACACCCCTTCAAGTAAAGTGTATCGTATTTTTCTTCCACTAAAGCTGAAGGCTAATACTGCCTTAGTAGTATCATAAAAGTTTGAAAATCTTTGTTTTTCATTAAAAATTTTAAACATTTTAAAGCACAAATGAAATTATCCCAGAAAATCAGCTGACACACTGCACATTTTCTTATATATTTTATTAATTTTAGACAATTTTAAAAAGGCAATACAAAGTCTTTTTTTTCAAAGGCTAATTCATACTAAATGTTAATAAGATGAAGAAAATAAACATTTGCTCCTGAATATATACCCTACCATTTGCATATTGTTAAGAAATCAAACACATTTACCAATAAAGTCAATAACTTTTTTTTTAAAGGAAGGCTTTGGGTTATCACTGAAAACTGTTCCAAAGAGCAGCAAAACCAGATATTTATGTGCAATATTTTAATAAAATACAAAAAGCCTGAGATTCATCCTGCATCTGTTTCTAAATTGACCCGTGTAGTATGGCCATAAAGCATAATGTCTTTAGCATCTTCTTCATTAACACAAGGGCTGGAGAAAAAAATTACAAAGATTTGAAATAATGTAGCTCTACATTTTTGGTGTTTCCTGGCAAGGCATTCCGGCTGTGCTCTGAGATGTGAATTAAAGGGACTTTGGCTTATAGGCTTTTCTAAAAGCCATGAATATGAAAAGATGATGAACTACACAAGAATAGATGCTTCTAAAGTTGCCTATTTCTAACTATAACCACATGCATAAATGATATTACATAGATTTGGACGTATAAAATGTAAACGTGAGGAGCTGTGGGCTTAAGTGATATAACTCAGGTCTATACAGACTTAGGTATACAGAGTCAGGTGAATTATACAACCGTCTATGTAAATGTAAGGCCAGCATCGTGGTAGACTTTGAAGACCTTCTCAATGGCATTGACGTAGGCAGATGTCCTCAGGTCCAGCCCAAGGTTATACCTGTTGGCTGTGCGCATGATTTGCTAAAAGGATGAAAGATAAATTATGTAAACAATCTGATCATTTCTGAAGCAGCATTTTAAATCACACAGGCACTTCATACATCTAACTATCCAAAACACAGACAGACTAGTATGTTGCCTCCCGAGCATCATACATGTACTCTCAAAGTAAATATTTTTCTTATGTATCCTTCATGAAGAAGCCAAGAAAAAAAAATTATCAAAATGTTGATTATAAATGGACTTAATATGGAAAAGAATAGCTTTACTAAACAGTCTAATAAACAATTTTAACTGTGTGCGCTATTTACAGAGTATTGTGCTGTTAGCTTAGTAAATCCTCTAACTAATGCTCTCAATAAATCGCAAATTTGGTGTGGAGGATGATATAGGAATCCATTTAATAGGCTGGATCTCAGAAACCAACAATATGATGTTCTCTAGTTGCCAGATCCCAGTCTAACACAAAAGCCGTTGCTAGGTGTGTAACAGGTAAGAGTATCTGTTTGTTCATGATCAAAAGACAGAAAGGATTGTGCTGCAGGGACATTGATGCACTAAAACATTTAACTTTCATGCAGAAATGTTGGATACAATCTAACAAAACCATAATCAGGGTTGTTAACAACCACTCAACTATCGATTCAATGTCAATCCTTTTAATGATTAAATTTATCTGTAGGTTTACCCGACAGCCCTTGTCCAAACGAATACATTTTCATTTGAAAACACATCTTTTAGTCTCTCTCTCTTTCTCTCTATGTATATATATAGTTCATAGTGAGAATTGGACCCTAATCTAAAGTGTGACCATTTCTTTATAATATATAAATTAAATAGATTATATACTTACTCTGGCAGATCGCTCCATTGTGTACGCCAAACCAGAATGCACAATATCCTTTTCAGAAGCTCCCTAGCAGAGGAGCAAAACAAGTTTATAAAAGGTCTAATATCTAAACTGTCTAATTTTTGATTCTTTTATTTTATTCTTACAGCAATTCTGTCTTGAAATTCCGAAGTGGGAACAATAGGTATGGCTCCACCATGTTTCCCAAACTTCCTTTCCAGACTCTCCTGGACAGACACTGCCAAAATACATTAGATTAGATTAGATTAGATCCCCATTTGGAATGAGGAACTTGACAGATGGATGTAAGATAATAATGGTCACATGCTATATTTCCCCAAGCTTCTCTGGGGTCCAAATCTGTGATGGACTTGATGGACATAAAATCTAAAAATCAAACTATTCAACAGATTTTTCACATGACAGTGAGAACTGTTAAAAACTTGCTTGAGAAAATAGAGGATTTTTAGACTAGCTGTTTTGACAGTATGCGTCTGTGTCTTCCCATTTCTGTCTGCCTCGTGTTCCATCTATCTGCATCATGTGACTAGCAGCAAATTGGAGGTCATTTTAGGCCAGTCAGATGAAAGGCTGGACAGGACACGTGTTTGTGTTTATGTGCATACATGCCCATATCCTCTCAAGGGGGCACCAGCATCACTGTATTTGCTTGTGGAACCAGAATAAACAAATTGAACAAAAAACCCACATGACCTATTCTAGCTGAGTGCACATAACCTAGAGACTAGAGCAATTAGAAAATGGAAAACAAGCCCTTGCAGAGAACTAAATTAGCTGCTCATCAGTAAAACCTGTTAGTGATTTGCAAACAATTATACCATTCATGATAGAAAGATTTCTATCAGCAAACACTTAGTGCATGTTGACCATGTATAGAATTGCTTTTTTACTGCATGACTATACATAACATTTTCTAGGAAACGTATTTCTGACTTACTTAGGAGATGGTAGTTTGAGTCCCTTTCGTATTTGAAGGTCAGTCTGCCATAACTGACGTGGTTAAGGTTCTTCAGCCACTCAAAGTAGGAGACCGTCACACCTCCAGCATTCAGGTACATGTCCTATTTATGCATATGAATATTTTAACATGTATTTATTTATTTATTTATTTATTTATTTTAGTGGCATATTACCATCAAATGCTGTTTTCGTTTTTAAATTTTACAGTTACCTAATACCAACACAATGTGTATCTGATATAAATAAAACACCTCTTCAATTTATATAGTCTGTATGATGCACTGAACATTCAAATCACACCGGTGTGATGATCGTATGCTCCAGGGACCAGACTTGACTTATCACACCTGTGTGATTGTACACATCTACAAAGGGTTAAAAAAACATTTAAGACTGGAAAACGTACAGGGATCACCATGATATTCCTCTCTAGGAATATCTTGTCTGCCTCAGGTGTAGTGGGACCGTTGGCTCCTTCAGCAATGATCTGTGAAAATAAGTGTTAATTTGAAACCTTAGATATTTCTTTAATTTTTTTTCATATTTCCTTACATTTTTCTCTCATTGCATTAATTTTCTCTGGAGTGGCATAACTCACTCAAAAACTCATATACATTAAAAGCACTATTGTTTGATCCTATTGACCTCTGACCTTGGCTTTGATATTGTTGGCGTTTTTCTTTGTAAGCTGTTTTTCACTTGCAGCAGGGATCAAGATATGACACTCGGCTTCCAAGATGCTGCCTTCATATGGGGAGGCATTGGGGAAGCCAACAATAGTGCCATTGGCCTGAAAAACAAAAGCATTTATTAAATTAATACTGTACATTCAGATTACAGAATTGCACTTGTAGTACAGCTAAATGACCAAAAGGTGGCTGCCTTACACTGAATATGTTTACACTGCAGCTATGGTTCAACCAGAATGTTACTATAGTATATGTAATATAGGCGACATATCGCCTCCTCAGAAATGCAATGAATTTTAACCAAGGGAAACACCAAGGGAAACCCAATAAAAATCATTAATGCCTCCCTAGTTTGTGTGTCCAGGCACCGGCTCTGCTGTTAAAGGAAATAAGCTTTTCACACTCACCAGCTTATAGTCTTCCAGCTCTTTGGGATCAATGCCGTTAGGGTTCCAGATGCTTCCGTCCAGCTCTCCGACACCCACACACTTTGCTCCGTTACGGTGCAGATAACGCATGGAGTGCAGGCCCACATTACCAAAACCCTACCACAGAAATTAGGAGACTGTATTAAATAATATTCATACTGGTAGCTGAGCTGAAGGTAATCTGTAATACTGATGAATTTATTGCAAGAACATCTTGAGCTCAATGCGCTGCAATTTAAGAAAACACATGCAAACAGAAATACACCCGCAAATTAAGAAAACATCTTCAGATTCACAACACATGTGTGCTCCAAATACTCACAGCACAACCAAATACAGAAACACGCTGCAAACAGCACAGACCACAATGGAAATGTTTCCAGGGGACCCCAATAAGTGACAAACACGGATGGGACATGCTTATTGCTCAATGTCTACTTTTAATTTTATTTTTTACTTTTTTTTTTCTTGCAAAACATACAGATATGACATATACATCTTTGTATATACGATCAACAAAATGTATTAGAGTTAACAAAATGATAAAAACTCTATTAAGATAAGACATTTCTGTCCTAAGAACAGCTATTCATTGTCATGGAAACATCCCACGTGAAAATAACGAGGAAGTTACGTTGGCAGAATCAGAAATCGCCCCCTAAACCCTCATTCATTAAGCCCAACGTTAGTCCACTAATACAGTTCACTTGAAGAAGTGAATGAAAACGAGTGAGTGAATTTTGTTTGAATTTTATTTTGTAGCAGATGAATGAGTTAAACCAAGTTCATGCTGAAGAATGAGTAATATTAAGGTCTTTGGAAAAGAAAACACACCTTGTTATATTTAAATACATATTTAAGTTTTAGGCAGCCAGTGCAATTGGACAATCCAATGCATTAAGAGAACAATTCTTCAGCCAACTGATTTGATATGACTAAAAACTCCATTTGAATCGAAATAAGAAAATCAAAGCATAATATAAAATTGAAACGTGGTTTGTATTACTGATATGCACAAACCTGAATGACAAACGTCTTGTCTCCAAACCCAGGATTCAGGCCCAGCTGGCTCATGTAAGCAGCCTCATTGACAAAGTTTTCAATGCCATGGAAGACTCCACGACCAGTGGCAGATATACGACCATGGATGCCACCCTGGCTGATGGGCTTACCGGTAACACAGGCATAGGCATTGATATCCTGATAAAGAAGAATGATAATTACAAATAGCCCTTCTAAGCATTAGAAGAATTTTGTTTGCATTCAAACAGAATAATCTAAACTTATGAGGCACAAAGCTATGAGATCTTGGTGTTAGCTCGTCATGAGAGATTTGAGTATATAGAATAACAATCTGTTGACGTCTCAGCATATCTCTCATGCCCTTTCATGTATCTAGCTGCCGGGCAGCTCGCAAAAAGAACAGAACGCCACGGCTACCAAGACCAAGCAAATGACTGCCATGGGGGGACAGACTGTAATAAAAGAGTATCAGACACAGGGGAGCTTTGTTCTCCTGGTCTCATAAACACCACGCTCTTTGTCAGGGAGAGTAAGATCTAGGCACTGTCTGAGTCACCAATATAGTGACAATCTGTTTGTTAGTTCTTACAAATATATTTTTCAACATGACTACATGTGTGAAAATGTGCAATAGAAATCACTGCAGCAAATCAAGGTAATGTATGCATAAAATTATATAAAAAAAATTATGTGTATATATATATATATATATATATATATATATATATATTGGGGGGGGGGGAGAAACAAGATATGCATTTCCTGAAGGATGTGTTTGTAGGGTAGCCCACAAGATTTAACATTTTAAGTACGTTTATTTATCAGCCTTTTATCGAACGCAGCCAACATATTATTTAAAGGTATAGTTCTACCAAGAAAATTAAATTTGACTTCCATAGTAGGAAAAAAATACTATGGAAGTCAATGGGGCCCATCAGCTGTCTGGTTACTAAAATTCTTTAAAACATCTTTTTCTGTGTCTAACAGAAGAAAGAAACTCATGCAGCTTTGGTAAAATTTGATGGTGAGTAAATGTTAACGATTTTCATTTTTGGGTGAACTATAAGCAAACCATTTTTAAGACAGTCTATACTTCTTGTTTCCAGTCAGCTACAGTGTTTAGCATAAGTGAAAACAGCCATTCTAAAGTTGACAAAAAAGAGGGATAAAAAAATCATGTTATGGAAACTAAAATTAAAAAATGAGGAAAAATCCAGCCTTTAAGGACACCAATTTTCTTGAATTGAATGAATTCATTGAATAATAAATCGTAAATAATAAATGTTCTTTTTTAAAATTCAGGGTACATAAGTCAGGACCCCCTTATATTACAGTAAATTCCCATAGAGAAAGGCAGATTAACGGCCAGTTATTTCATGGATCCAGGATACTATGCATCCCGATAAAGTTCCCTTGGCCTTTGGAATTAAAATAGCCCCACATCATCACAAACCCTTCACCATATCTAGAGATTGGCATGGTTTTATTTCAGTTAGCCAGTTATTATGCAGTTATTTAAATTCCAAGGGCCAATGGAACTTCATCAGGATGCATAGTAACCTGGATCCATGAAATCCATGATCTGGCCTTTAAAAATAAAAATTTGAATTTAAAATTTAACATAGGGGTGTCCTGACTTATGCCCCCTGTATTTTAAAGAAGAACCTTTTTTATTAACCTGTAATAAAAACACAGCATGCCAAACACCCCAATATTTTCTTATACATTTTTCCTAAACAAACCAGTTGCGTATTACACAAACACTTGGTCACACTCTTCAACTTACATTATGGCCCATTGTGTTAGCATATGTGTCAGCAATCCAGGACATTTCCCTTTCTCCAGTGCTCATATCTGGGGCGGGGACATCAATGCCAGGCCCTAATGCAGGAAACAGAAATGAGTTTTCTACCGATCCTCCCTTCCCATGGCCATGGCTCAGCTACAGAGTTAAAGGGATAGTTCACCCAAAAATGAAAATTTTGGGTGAAATATCCCTTCAATGCCAAGCATAAAAACCTCTGTTATTAGACATTTAAACATAATGGCAACTGTGCAGTCACTGCAGGTTTTTAAGAGAATTTACATTGTGTTGCCAGAGAACAATGTGGGAAGCCAGCACAAAAAAATAACCAAATACCAAAGGACAATTGGCTCTATTACAAGCTATTGAAACATGTAATATGAATGCAGTTTATGTAAAAACGTAGAAGGGGTGTCAATAGCCGCTTAACTGTTAATCTGTGCTATGCTGATTATTACCTGACTATTGTTCAAGAGTGTGATTGTGTCTAATAATCTACAATAGAGTTTCCATCTCATTCTAATCCAAACAGTAAAATATGCTTATCAGATGTTATTTGGGAACAACAAATATCGATAAACTACTGTTCACCATAAATGCATTCTAAATAAAAAATTTTTCTTTTATAGTTTTAGTTTTCTTTTATAATACGCACTGTCTCGTAAATTAACTAGTAGGCCCTGACATAATCTGCAGACTTATTTTGCATTTTCAGCACTGATACTTGGGGAAATTTTGTGGAATTCTACCAAATGAATGGTACAATGTGTTAAACAGAAGACGAAGCATTTTTAAGGGCAGACAAAACATAATAATATTAGGCAATATATTATATACACATGCACAAGGAATGAGGGATGTGTAGATTTTAACACCTGAATGGCATTCCAAATTTTGCTGAGCTTTTTGTATAATTCAGGAGAAGATTCAGTGCGTGGCTGCTTAAAACTCACCAATGAAGCCCTTTTTAGCCAACTCAATGGTAAACCTTCTTGTGATCTTCTCCAGTTCTGTGTCCTGTGTAAGAAACAATATTTAGGAGCATCAGTGTCTATAATGTGTGTAATAATATGGAAGAATACATTTATAGTAGTAATATAGTCATCTCAGCCTCTTAGGCTATCTCCATGGCAAAAAAAACGGTGTTACAAAAATATAAGAGTTACGTAAATACAATAAAAAAAAAATTACGGTTGATTTTATAAACAATGTTTTACATTAATAAATAATAATAATTTGAAAAACCTGTTCTGGTTAAATCTCACTAAACAAGTCCTTAAATGAGCTACTACATAAAAATGTTGTCTACTTGCATTTAAGGTGGGACAGTCCAATTATATATGTTTAATGGAAAGTGGGTGTAGAGTTGGGTCTTTGTCTTTAAGCAAAAATGACAAGACTTGAGACATCTAGGGAAAACCACTTGATCAAATCTTTTAATCTTTTCATTTTAAAATAGATTAAAAGTATGTTGGGGATTTTATGATGCATACATTTAGAAAGTAATGTTCATTGCGCCAGTTGTAGATTGGAAATCATTCATCTGAAAGTTAAACTAAATACGGTATAACATACAAACAAACAAAGGACGGTCACAAACCGTGTCTTAATAGCACAGGCATTAAACTCTGTAGGATTTCTCTGTGTCAGTCAAGAAATCTACAATAATAAATATCACAGGCAAATGCAACTCCACTGTAAATTATGTTCAAGTTCTTGAATGTCACTATAAGAAATAGAATAAACATAGCCATTCATTTTGAAGAAGATTTCAAATTAGAGTGTAATTAATTTAACACTCTACCATATTCTGAAATCATAATTTTGCAGGAAATATGAAATCACTCACAGAGTAATTCTTTGGGTTAATTTTCACTCCAGCTTTAGCTCCTCCAAAAGGCACATCTGTTGAGAGCACAGTTCATGTGTTCATAATAACAACCACAACCAAACTAATTTACACGAACACATTAAAGCACAGAACTTACCAACAACTGCACATTTGTATGTCATTAGTGAGGCGAGGGCTTTCACCTCGTCGACAGACACCTCTGTGCTATAACGGATACCTGGAGAAACAGAAGCAGACAGTGTTCTCATTAGACCTCATTAGACCATAGGCTTATGCAAATAATGTCAAATCAAGGATAAAAATAAATAACAACCATTATAGCCCATTTTAACTTGTTTTATGGTGCTATGGCAGGAGATTGTCTATTGATTAAAACTAAAGGAATCACAGATTAAAACACTTTCATATTGTTTTTTTTTAATTTCATTTTTATTTTCATTTTTCATATTTGCCCTACTAGACATTAATGAACTGGGAATTGTCCTGTTTGGAGTAGGAGGCCTGAAAATTCAAATAGTTTAACTGCCATTTACAAAATGGGAAGGGAAATTTTGTGTAGCAGGACAGGCAGTAAACCAACCACTTTGATGACTCACTCTCTCCACTGAACTATGAGGGAAGAAAATTTAGGCAGGGCCCAAAATGGGTGTGAATAAAGCCAAAGCAACTACCCCAAACATCTCTGTTTTCAATCATCTTTATAAGGCTGCATGGATGGCACTGGAAAATTTCGTGATTTCATGGATGATGAGCTAGCAATTCAAATTACTATTATTACATCAAATTAAAGTTATTGGTACATATTTAAACAGTATCTTTAGTTTCCAGAGTTTATTTGTGACAGAGTAAGGAAACTTTAATCTTACAAAAAGGATCAGCTTTTTATCAAGCTGCGTTGGTACTTCTCTGCATACTGAGGAATGAGCAATTCTACTGTTCAAGGAGTCCAAAGTCTGTATTCTCTTACCTATTATAACCATGTTTGCTAAATCTTTCTTCTTATTTTACCAAATAAAAGTATACATTTGCTGATCATATCATTCTTTACCTAGTTTCCTTATGCCCGACATATAGCCAATATTGTAGAAAGCAATACAGGATAAATTACAGCCAAAAAAAAAAAAAAAAACATTTTGACCTCCTCTTCAATGTGAACTATGAAGGCTCAATCAGAGACATCCTGACCTACAGTTGCAAAAACATACAATATTTTGTCTGGTTAGTGGTTATCCTGTTGCAATACTTCAAGGTAAAAAAAAAAACACTGACTAAAGCACCAAGCTAAACAGTTTAAGTCTCGCCATTAATTTAGTCACTGTCTCAGTAAAACCTCCCATTGATTCTACTCAATAGAGCGAACATAAGATGTCTTCCAAAACTGTGTTGATCAGATCAGCCGACCTTACATGCAATTTTTTAGACAACTTAAAATTGGTGGTTAAAAGAAACGGGAGGAGATGCAAGTTTACTGTTTAAATGGTGATGACATGTCAGTTTTAAAAAGGGGAAACTAGAACTAGGACTAGGCTACCTTGTAAAATAAACACATGGACCAGATAGGCAGCATTCCTAATAGCCTACTTTACAAATGAAGACCAAAAATGGTGAAGAAATGCAGGACATAGGCCAATTTCTTTATAGAAGAACATTTTCCAATTTCATTCGCCTACATATTATAAAATATAAAATGCAATGCGTATTAAGGAATTTATAGACACTGCACATCCTGTGGAAAACCCATTAAGCTGCATTTTGAACATGGAACCTTGCTGGTCTAGGTTGATCACCATAAACCAGAAACAAACTAACTAAACAAACACACCACCAACTGGTTCTACCAGTAAGGCAGTCAAACTATGATTTAGAATATGGTATGGTTTCTGTCTGTTCAAAGATGGGCACAGACTGCCTATTTTCTGCAACAAACCAGCTAGTGACCATCTTAGACAACCTACTGAACACCTAGACCAGGGGCTAGTTGCATAACGTAGTCATATGTTAAGTCAGTCTTGCTTTTCTTAATAAAATTAGAACAATCTACCTTTTTTGTGTGTGGTGCTTGAAGAAAAGCTTGCATGCAAAATTCGCGATAGACGCAGAGTGTCGCTGCTGCGCAAACACAACAACGCAGGATTTTTCCACGTTCATGGAACGCAAGGCCTATCATTTATCACTCTCGTAAATATATGTGTTGCAGACACGCAGACCTACGTCATCATAATACAAAACTTCAAAAGATGGTACAGTTCAGGTAAGTGCTGTGCCTCAGCTTGCATGTTTGCTCTCGAGGTCCTCTAATCGCCGGACCCGGTGTAACGAATTCGTGAATTCAAACTTTACCTCCTTTACACGGGGTCCTGTGCTGGCTATGTTGAGCTCTGTAGCCTTCGATCATCTCCCACTCCCCGTTGTCTCTTTTGATGGGGAATGACACTGACAGGACGTGGTTGCAGGGCTTGATGATCTTGAGGATCCCTCGGACTCGGTGCCTCTTCTGCTCGGGCGTTTCTCTCGTCTTGAGATCGTGCACGAGCTTATCCTCCACGATAGAAGCTCCGCGGTCGAAGAAACCCTCGACCATCCTAAAGAAGTTGGGGTCATCGTCTTTCTCTCCTACGGCTTCGCTGTAACGGCGGACCCGCATGAGAGTCGCGGAAGCGGGCAGGGCGGAATCGATGCATCCCGTGGCCAGGGAGCTGCTGCTGGCGGCTGCGCGTGTGACGAGCTCCCCCAGATACCTATACATGACTTAGTTTGAACTAAAACACGAATTAACAATATTTATAAAGGAAAGAAAAAACTAAGATAGACAGTGTCAAAGAGTGAGTGGGTCGTGGTGTTTAAACGGACACCTCGGCTCCTCCCTTTTCTACTACACTAAATAAAGTGTCAGCTTGAATACTGTTTGCGAGTTTTAAACAGCAGACAGGCGTGCCGTGGGTCTCTCCACCTCATGCTGGGAGGCGCTCAGAGAGCAGGAGCCATAAGCAAACACGCTTTGAAAAAAGTGTTTGCAACCAACCTAGGGGAAAAGCATTTTCAAAAAGATGTCAACGTATTACAAAAATATGAAAAAGTATTAAAGTTGCAGCTGTCCACAACTGTTCAGGCAAGATAGGTTGACTACACCAACTTTAAGAATTTATAGTTATACTCATAATGTCACCCCCCATAAATATATGTATGTGTTCAAACATTATCTAGAGAAGTACAGCCTAAAATCAAGAGGGATCAAGAGGGCACAGTGTTATTCTGTTTTTGCTCATCCAAACTGGCTTTTTCTTGTACAGCCGAGGTCAACCGAGGTCCTGCTAACAGTGATTATTTAGTGCCAGAGTAATTGTTCCAGGCCATGATGGAGTAGCTTCATATCTTCAGTCTCATAAATCAAAATAGTGTTTGTTTCCTATCTAAAACCTAGTATTAGGATTTGTTCAGAATATTTTTCTCATTAGATTCAATATTTTGTGTTGGAATGGCACGTGCATATAGAAGGATAATCAAGGACAATGACCCTGTGTTCTATGCACTCTCTCAATCTACACACAAACAGATAAGACTCAAATAAGGCACTAAAAGAGCATTATTTGTATCTGTATTGTCACTACAATTTGACAAAAACAGATGTACTTATTTATTTCAACTGGGGTTATAGTGACATGCGGTGTTATGTAATGTCGTCTTTGCGTCAGCTGTAATTTGTTCCTGAAATGCATCCTGTTCTGGAGATCAGCTCTTGCAGGACCTTTGTGCATGTTTTTTGTAGTTTCATGGCATATGCCTCATGTTTGCAATGTATTTGTTCCTTTGCCTCAGACTCAAAGGATCACTGGAGGTGGATTACTGTACTTGTTTTGTTTTTTAAATGGTATTTCTATTTTTTTGTGACAAACTTTGTATTACATTTTTTCTTTGCCTCCATGAATACTCTTTTTGTATTGTATGTACAACGTGGTTTTGGCAAAAAAAAATTTTTTCCCATTTTCAGGAAAATATTTAATTTAATGACTCTAAAAATGCCATGTGGTGTAATCAAGTAAAATAAAGTAATAACATTACATTACACATTGAATACATGTCTGAATCAGCTGAAGCATGAAATTCTGTCTGTTTTGTCTGTTTTCAGACAGTCCTCTTTCTTCTTAATACCACCCCATCCATAGCCTCATCTCAGGCGAAAAAATTCTGTCTGCAATAAATCTTCGAGTAGTTTAAAAGAAGTACGGCTCTGCTATTGGCTCAGATGGTGCCTACGCCCATCATCTGGTTGGTGAAGTTCTGGAGAGTCACTTATTAAACTGCTCTGTTTTTACTCTTTTGCTAAGTGAAAACAACTGATCCAAGGAATGCACTCTTGCAAGTGAGGTCACCTTTAATTATATAGCGCTTTTTACAGTACATATCAAAGCAGCTTGGCAGTGATAACATGAAAATAATTAACCAAAGTTTGTTTCTAGAAAAAAATTGCATCAACGTCCACCAAGTGAATCAATGCCACATAGAATTAAGGCAGTTCTGAAGGGGGGTAAACACAGTATTAGTATGGTGTTCCTATAATAATCCTTCAAGTGAGTGTTTGTGTGTACTGTATGTATATATATATATATATATATATATATATATATATATATATATATATATATATAATGTAATATTAGTATTTCATATTTATTTCAGTTAGTTGGCAACTTTTGTCATTAAGTTTACCTTTTACCATCTAATATTTATTTTTCAGCTCTATTTCAATGAATGAAAACGATTTTTAATAGTTTTATTTTTACCGAACAATAACAACATGGGTCGCCCAAAAATTCAAATTCTGTCATGACACAATTTTAATTTTTGGCTGAACCCTGCAATATTTATTTGGGCTTTTGTCTATAAGTTTTAATCTACAGTATACATTTCTATGTTCCTGCAGGTGACCACTTTAATACACCTGTAAATATGACAGAAGACCTGGCAAAATAAATCTTTATACTGGGCCAAAACATCAGTGCATCTTAAGGACAGGCAATATGGCAGACAAACCAAAGATTCATGTGTTTTGGGGTGCCCCATGTCCCCAAGCCCCTGCTTTAGAGGTACAGGAGAGAGGAGTCCAGCACTGGAAGACAGTAGACCTCACTTGGAGTCAAGGCAGGTTGATTCCCAAGGACACCAGAGAGGTCCAAAAAGACGATGAATGTGACGAGACGACGAGTGCAGTGATTAGTGGTAGACTGGAGTCTGCTGGTACCGCTGAGAGAATCGCTGAGGGCACAGAGGACAAAACCGAAACATCCCAGGATGACAGTACTCCATCGGGCTGTGGGTGCTTTCAACCAAATGCAGAGTCCGTTCAAGAAGAGGAGTTGTGTCCTGTGTTGTTGACAGAATACCTAGATAGTTGTTTCTCCTGCCCGCAGACTAGTTTAATTAGACAGAGCAAAGACGTAATGCCTACATCGCCTGTTTCCACAGAGACTGAGTATCTGAGTACATGGACAAAGTCCCAAGCCTTGCTTCTTCGAAGTAAAGTGGGTCGATGTCCAACTTCTGGCTTTCTTGAAGGTTTCCTTCTTGGTTCTCCACATACTTCACCTAAACAAGTGGCCTCAGCCTCCATAAGTTCTCCAGAATTGTACAGTCCTATGGTCAGCCCTGAAGAGAGGGGCTTGGGAGGAACCTTGCAAAGCTCAGGAGAGTGGCATGATGACAGTCTAAGCCAAAGACAGCAGGAGAGGGGGGTGATTCTGGAAATCACATCTGATGGCATCCTCTGCTCTCAAAGCAATGATGTAGCTGAAAAACCTGCAGATCATGAGGAAGTCGGACTGAATGTTGACTCAGCGACTACAGCTGCACATACTTCACCCAGTCCCACTACTTCTAAAAAGATGAAGTTGTCTCAGACTATAAGTAAAACTAAAGAAACAACAGAGCAGAGGGTAAGATCTGCCGGCCCTCTCTGTGGTCCTACAACCCTGCTGGCCAGGTGTAAGACCCATGGTGTACGATACGCCATCTTAGTTGCTGTGGTGCACCCATGCCACTTAAAAGAGGTCAAAGTGAAAACTGGAGTTTCTGCTGGTTCCAGTGTACCTCTAGCAACGCTGATCGTCACCGACCAATCGGATGTGGAGATGAAGGTGATTCTATGGCGGACATCTGCTTTCTGGGCTCTGACCGTATATCCAGGAGATATTCTGCTAATTACAGGTGAAACCATTGAGACTTCCTCAATAGCTCTATAAACAAGCACTTTTTATTTTGCGTCTGGCAGATATCAGTCTTAAAAGTGCCAAATATCCAGAAAAGTCAGGAATTTATGTTAATTCGCAAATTTTGATGATGTGAAATATTGTGCATCTCTAAATAAGTATCTTCAAGAATAATTCAGAATTCATGTTTATTATCCAAATTATGATTTGACATATTCCTGTGATATAATATTACACACAATATATATGCTGCACATAAACTACCATTCAAAAGTTTGGGGTCAGTAATTTATTTTATTTATTTTTTTGTAATACTTTTATTCGGCGAAACATTACATTTCTCAAAAGTTACTTAGAGATTTTCAAATGTTGCAAAAAAAAAAAAATCTATTTAAAAAAGATTTTTAACTTGATTCATCAAAAAAGCATCACGGTTCCCACAACTAATGAGGCAGCTCTCTTATTTCACATTGATAATAATAAGAAATGTTTCTTGAGTAGCAAATCAGCCTGATTTCTGAAGGAACATGTGACACTGAAGACTGTAATGATGCTGAAAATTAAGCTTTGCCATCACAGAATTTTGTTAAATTTTAATAATATTTCATAATACTGTATTACTGTTTTTGCTGTTCAGTATGTAATCAAATAAATGCAGCCTTGTTGAGGATAAGAGATCTACCGACCACATACTGTATAGTGCATAGAATATTATCTAGAATCTAGAGTTATTTTAGACAACATCTATTTAAAAGCAGGATTTTAAGGGTTTATCATCTAATATGTTACTTCATAAATGAAAATACTGAATTAGTGTATTTGTAGGAAACATTTGAAGGAATCTTTGGCAAGAAAATAGGTGTGAACAGGAAATTAACTACTAAGGCAAGAAAACAAGAAAATCAAGACATTCGTCTGTGGTCATGTCATGATGTCAGCCTAACCCAACAAACGGTGTATTTACTCAGCTCATTCAAACAATACATTCACAACAACAGTGAAATATCTTAATTGTACCTGGTCTGAAAGGATGTGTGGTTGCAAAAAACACGTCCTGAGATGCACAGTGTGACAAAATGCCCACAGGTGTGTTTCTGTCTTTGATTCGGCAGATGTGAAAGTGCACGTAGACAAGTGGAAGACTGAGACTGTCCTGCAGTCCTCCTTCACCAGTAAGCTGTTGAATCTGGGACAGGTCACGGGGGAACGTATTCCACCTGGTAATAGAAACGTAATTGCTACTGAGACTTAAGTATTTTGCCAGTTTGAAAGTTAAAGGTATAGAAGTCATATTGAAATGTACATACATGCAGTTGCCTGTAATGATTGTCCCCTGCCTTTGTAATGCTGATCTTGTCTAGCCCCACAGAATTTGAACTGTAATACATTGAGAATGCTGTGTACTCATCTGTGTGAGAAGCGTCCCCTGCTGCTGTCTCTGCCTCCTCACAAACCTCAGGATTTGGACTCCATCCCCTTCATCCGTCTTGGAGCGTTACGTCCTGACACATTGGTTCATGCTCTGCTTAGGGTTAAACACAGGAAGTTAATTACAGGTATGGAACTGAATTGCTGTCTAGAGTTTCAGATTATATAGCACATGTACAAGAAACATGAAAGTAGAGCCTTTTTCAATTTTCCCGGTGAATGGACTGATATGCAAATATGACATGATTGACCAATCAGAATTAAGTATTCCAGTGAAATTACAAATTACATACTAAACTGTCAAATCTCAAAGGATCTTTGTGACGGAATGTTGTTTTGCTTGATTTTAGCCTGGCGTGATGAGGTGGAGGGGATATCCAGAACAGGAGGTGTATTGAAAGCCATTTTGTCTGTGGAGCAGGGAGATGGCCACCAAGGGGCTGTCATACTTTGGGGAGCTGCACTCTCTTGGCTGCAGCGTTTGGACAGAAACAAATGTGTGTATATTTCAGTTGTTCAGATATTGTGTTGTACAGCAGGGCCTTTGAGTTGAAAAGGTAAAGCTGAAATGTAATATTATTTTATTGTGGATCTTTTGTATTGCTAATGCTCCTCACAGATGCAGTGTGGGAGTTCAGGATGCTGCTAGTCAGACAGGATATGACCTCAGGTTTGCTAGAGCTGCATTCTACTCCATGGGGCACCTGTCAGCCTCTCTTTCCTGATGACAGTCGATGTAAGGAGTTTTACAACACGGTCCACTCACAGAGGACCGCTAGCAGCTTTGAGATAGATCTCAACACACTACTGTCCCAGAAATACTCAGGTAGGACTTTTTGCTGATGCTTATAATGCATTTGTAATTAGTATAATTCACCATGGTTACATAAGGTCTCTCTTGTCAATGTACTCATTAGGTGATGTAGAGCTGAAAATTAAAATCACAGCGTTCCAGTTCCAAAGCAGTCCATCTCAGGATGCCTCGCTGTTAATAGATGGCAACACACCCATGGAGAGGATCCTGGACGTAGTCTCTGGTGACATCACTTTTGCTGGATGTGGGCAGTGTTCTGCAGAACTGGAAACTGATGAGAACGGCATATACAGACCCTGCTACCCTTGTCTACCACACACAGGAGTGCGTCACTACTTTAGGTCTGTTCTTTCAGACCTATATTACACACACACACACACACACATATATAGGGTGTGTGTCTATATTTATAAAATAATACAAATTTATAAATTAATTATGCCCAGTTATCTAGACGTACTATTCTTAAAGCATCCTGACTTGTCTTTCTAGGCCAGTAGTTTTAACTGTGAGAGATGGAGATGATCAAATCTGTGTGCAAGTCCCTCCTGCTATAGTGCAGAAGATCCTTCTGAACACTCCTCCTGATAGGCTACATAAGACCATAGGTGAGGTACTTCCACTTTTCCCTCTTCACTGGTGTTTCTGTTTATTTGTTCTCTTGATATGTTTTGTTTCACATATTGTTAATTTAAAAGTCATTCTCTCTTCTTTTTTTGTCCCAAGCCCCAGCATCAGAGGTGAGGTTCATCCAGGTAATAGCTGACAGGATTAGTTCTATGTTGACCCCCATGAAGAACACATTTCTCCTGACTGTGCGAAGCCATTTTCAGTGTGATGATAACAGCATTCCCATCATCCAGAACTTTTTATTATTAGACTTCAGCTCACCAGAGGCATGACGAATAGTCACATATTTTCACATGATGCTATGTATTTACATGGACAATGATTAAATGATTAATCTTAATGTTTTGTCTCGTGCCTAATTTTCAAAACACATGAGTATTTTAGAATCAAGACATTGTGGAAAGATGTGTTTTTATTGTTAAAGCTAACCATGGACTCTAGCTATAGACAACTCCAAATAAACTACATCACTACATTTGAGTTGAGAGAGAGAGTTCAAAAGAGATCAAAAATTATGATGAATGAAATGCAATGCTAAAAAGATAAGACTATCAACAATGTTCCAGATCCTAGGACCCCTATTTATATCCTACACCCACAAGGACAGCCAAGTTTAATAAGTTTAATGCCACCCAAAAAGATTAAAACCTAATAAAAAATGAAAAATTATTATCTTCAGGCTAAAAAGAATTGTGTGTTGTGATTTTCTAATGTTGTATTCTGTATATTTAATGTACAAAAAACGTACTTTATTGACATTACTGTTATCGTTATTATATTTTAATCATATTGGACACTATTAGTTGAATGAATATCTGATATACGAGCGGAAGTTTTGGAGAACATGCTAATCATGTTCCATCTAAGAACCAATCAAAACACTCCTAACACACGCCACGTGATTGCGGAATTCCCCCTTTATCGGGGCTTTCCAGGCCAGTTACAGTAGCATTCGACTCATGCTAGCGTATGTTCGCATGGAGTGTCCACTACTGGAACAGATTAATTGGATGGATGGTCCAGTTTGTTTATGTTTTTTTCAGGCGTTTGCTAATATTTTTGCAGTGGTTTAAATTGACATCGAATAGAAACTACACGAGAATTAGCTAACGTCACAGTTAAACAAGGTAAGTTAAGTCTAATATGTGCTGAAGTACAGTGTAACTTACACATTATGTATAACAAAATTATACATAAATTAACTATTTAAATTAAATAGTAGATTATAATAGTCTGCTTTCTTATTTGGAAATAAGGACTCGATTGCTTATTATAGTACATTGGGGAAATCTATTTTAAGTTTGTTTTGAAAACATTACGTTACATTACAGAGATGGTGTACAGTTCATATAGCGTGCAGTCCGTGCAAATCGCTAATTATTTAGAAAACCGTAAAAATGTTTTCAAACATTTCATCACTGTTCAGTTATTGATAGTATGACCAACTTTTGTCTCGGGTGTTTTGCTGCTGTTTGCTCGAGTCTGCGGGAAATTCCCTTCAAAAGTCAGATGTACTTTTTGGATCTGACTTACATGTGCAGGGGAATCACATCCCCGTAAGCGCTTATCATTTCCATCATTTTCAGTCTGTCGGGAGTTCAGAGTCTCTTCGGATGACCCTGCAAACAGAATGGCTGGAGCACTAAGGTACGTTACAAATTTATTACAGTACGTTATTGCTGTCTATCCTGTGCAGTGTTTTATTGTGCATCACAGGCACGTGCAGGTTATAGATGCCCAGAAATGTTGACTGACAGCTCATTGGTTATGCTTAAAATGTTCACGAATGTAAATTTAATCCTTAAGTTTTGGACATGCATTATTATTACATAGAGCATGTAGACTGTTAAATAGTCAGATTTGCATACGGAAACAAAAACTTGCAATAAGTATATGAGGGTTTTCAAACATGATTCAATGATTTGCCTTTCAATTTTATTTTTATTTTCTAGTCAAGTCTCCTTTATGTCCATGGCACCACATAAAATACATTTTATTCTAACGTTACATTAAAAATGTAGTCTTGTGTGCTGAGCAAGTGGGTTATTTGTCTTTAAAGAAAATACCTTCGTTCATCTTCAGAACATAAGTTAAGATGTTTTTGATGAAATCTTAGGTTTCTGAACCAGCCATAGGCAGCAATGACATTTCAACTTTCAGGGCCCAGAAAGGTAACACTAACATAAACCCTATTCGGATGGGACTAGTTTAATATGGAGAGGTGGGGTAATGTAATTTCACTACAGAACCTCTGTAATTATAATGGCCAATTCACATGGGACAAGATCCTCCCTGTCGTCATGTGCGTATTGCTCCCTGATATCATGTTGTGCGCAAACACATTGTATAGGCCTATAAACAGTTAGGTCCGGTTGGATGTATTAAATAAATTCAGATTGTATTATGATGGTAATAGGCACATACTTAAATAACACTAAAATAAGTTTTGTGCCTCTAAAAAGTGCTTTCAACCTCCGAGTCCTTAGGCATGGTCTGAATGGTACGTGGGAAAAAAACACTCACAACACAACTGAATGCTTTATCAAGTGCCTCCAACCTGCGGAAAACTGCTTTTAAATAGGAAATGACTGAATATTTACGAACAAATTTACAGCTGGTCTATTCACACAGGATTAGTATTACCTGAGGTAATTTTGACCTTTTTACTGCATGTAAAAGTCGCCGTAATCTTAACTGACATTGTCCGTGATGATTACTAAGATGGCACATTCGGATGGGACTAACATCTGCTCTGGTAATTATTACTTTACCCCACCTCTCCACGTTAAACTAGTTCCGTCCAAATAGGATTATAGTGTAAACCGTGCAGCGACTCCAGGTTCTACATCAGAACGCCGGATCATTATTGGCTGACGCTGTTCACGTGGGCGCCATGGCACGTGTGTGATGCTGACGCAGGAACTAGCCAATAATGAGTCAGCATTTTGACTTAGAACCTGGAATACTGTTTACATTATTTGAAGAGTAGGAGATATAGGAAGATATCGTTGAATTATAGTCGTTATTAAAAAAAAAAGTATTCTCATCGCTTCATACCATTAAGGTTAAGTCACATGGACTATTTTAATGATGTCTTTACTATCTTTCTGGGCCTTGAAAGTTGCAATGACGTTGTTGCCTGTGACTGGTTCAGAAACCTCTCAGATTTCATCAAAAATATATTAATTTCTGTTCTTAAGATGAATAAAGGTCTTACGGGTTTGGAACGAAGTGAGGGTGAGTAATTAATGACAGGTTTTAATTTTTGGGTGAACAAACCCAATTTAAGAACATCGTGATGCTTAGATAATTGAATAAAATTAAATAATCGACCAAAAATTAATTCTGTGATTCCAAAAGCTTCAAGAGCTGTGGATGACTGTGTATGTTATCAACAACAGCTGATAGATTAACATAATGTAATTTTACATGTTTTACGTTTTGGTTCATTGTTGTTGTTAGCATTGGGTGGGAGTTGGATTCTGTTAATGTAACTCTCTCATAATTTACAGTAACTTTGCCCCTCTGGGGGTTTACTGAGGCCCCCTGGCAGCCTTAGTTGGCATCCACTGATGCCTTGCTTAATGAATCTTCTTGTCTATATTTGACATTCTTAAGATTAGAAGTTGTTTGACTGAAGTGAAGGGCTGTCATTTCACAGAAGAAGGACAGGATGTGGTTGTTATCCAGAAGAGTGTTACTCTCTTTTCAGTGACGTCAGAATTTGCATTCACTCAGAATGAGCCCTGACACCTCAGATAGAAAACTCAGTTTACTCTACTAGTTGTCCCAATGGTTTAGGTGAAGAATATGTACTATAGAGCAATCTTAGTACACCTCATCCTGAGCAGAAGACGACGCTTCCTCATTCCTGTCAGTGGCAGTTAAAGTAAACACTTGTGCAATCCTGTCACCCAGTGTAGCTAGCAATATTAACACAAGAAAATGAAATGGAACATAATTTCTTTATAAATTATTAAACTAAATTGATCCTTTAGAGATCATCATCATTTCCTGTTTGGTTAACAGTGGAAGTGTTTGTGGGTTTAAAGATTTGTGGGGGCAATCCCCATCTTTCAGGGCTTTTCTCATGGTAGCTGCATTGACGGCACTGTGGAGATATCTGACTAATCCATTTACACAGATTGTTTTAGTCAGAAATATGTATATTTTTTTGTGAATTACACATACATGGAATTTTTTTTTTGTATTTTTTTACTAAATTGAGACTAAATATGAATAAATAGGAATCATTATTGGAAATATTGTTTCAAAAGTACCCCAGAGGAAGAGAAGGGAATTTGAAAAAGCCTTTGGAAAGTTGAGGAAATTTAGATATGAGAAGTCTTGATATCAGGGTGTGAATATTTGTACCTGCGTTTCTCTGGATTTGACATCAGCGGCAGCAGTGAGCTGGTATTCTGGGGGCTTTCCTCTGTTTTTTTTTTTTTTTCACTGCCTTACTTCCTGGAAGTAACGTAAGTGAGCCAGACAGAAGGAGGGAGGCATCAAAAAAAGAAAAAAAACATCCAGTGCACACACATCCTTGTTGTTGGACCGAAAGTGAAAGGGACTTTGTGTATCTTTTGTTTTAAACAGAGAGCTTCTTTCTTTACGTTTTGTATATCAGGTAGGTTTGAAAGTGTACGCAGCCTTGTATGAAGGTCAGAACACTGCTGTGGGGAAAAACTGTGGAAATGAAATGCATCTGCAGGGGTTTGCAGCTCAGTTGATGTTTTGATTCAGCATGCTAACTGTATTAGAGCAGCTCACCTCATGGGGTTTTTTTAGTTCTGGGTTTGAGTTCTGTGCGAGACGGTCTCAATAAGAGTTCTCTCTGTTTCTTCTACATTACAGGATGGATGATACACAGTATCAAATGAAGTTTGACAATGAGGTGAGTCACATAATGTCAAAATTGCTGCTGTAGTCTGCAACATTGCTACAGATTTTTAGTTTAGAATTGTGATCTATAGATATTTTCATTTGGGATGCACAATATGCGTACCCTATCAGTTATCTGTCAATATTGGAGATTTTTTTTTAATAAATGCTCATTTTTCTTATTTAGATTTTGTCATCAACATTATCAAACCCTAACTTAAAGCTAATCTTTAAAAGCATTAATAAATTAATAAATGTTAAATGTAATGTATAAAAAAATCTCAAAATGTATTATCCATAATGTTGTGATGCCTACATTCACTTGTAGGTTGTAAACTATTTAGACAAAATAGTCTAAATTTGAATATCAGGTCACATTTTCAGTTATTATAACATAAAACTAATTCTGCTTTGTGCTAAAGGTTTGGGTTTAATACACATACATTTATATTTTATATAACAATACTAACACATGCACGTTTGTACATGGCATCTTCAGTCTTTACAGTTCATGGTGGACCTTCCATATCTGCATGAACCGTTTGAGGTGAAGCCTGAACCCTTTGTGACAGAAACAGGTAAGTTGATTCTTCCAATTGTCCTGCTTTATGAATGTGTTTTTGTTGTGTGGTGTTCTTTTGATTTAAATGAAAAGAAGGCTAATTTATTGTATTTAATCCTAATTTTAGTTCATGGGCCTTATCTACAGATAATTGAGGAGCCAAAGCAGGTACGTTCACCTCCTTCATACACTTTTTGCTTCATCTTCCACTCTGTTTGACAATTTTCCAATATTACAAATTATAAAATGGTGTATTTTAGCCATTTACTGAACATGTGTGATGTATTACAAAGAATTTACAGACTATGTGGGATAATTCCAGAAAGTATGTGTTGGAATTCCCCAAAAACAGGGTTTTATCAGTGAGTAAGGTCTGGTGTTATGTAAATAACGCTATGTGTGTGTTACAGAGAGGATTCAGATTTCGTTATGAATGTGAGGGCCCATCCCACGGTGGTCTGCCAGGGGCCTCCAGTGAGAGGAACAGAAGGACGTATCCCACAGTCAAGGTGGGCTTTGTAACATGGATATGTATCTGCGATGTATTTAAATAAGCGGTACATTTATAAATGCATTCTCCCACACCAGGTGTCAAACTACGTGGGTCATGCTCGCGTGGAGGTTCAGCTAGTGACGCACACAGACCCCCCTCGCGTTCATGCGCACAGTCTTGTGGGTCGCCAATGTAACGACAACGGGATATGCTCCATTGATGTCGGGCCTAATGATCTCACAGCACAGTGAGTGAACACGATTACTGTTCATCATGCTCATATGATCTCTTTCCTTGTTATTATAACTGGAAAAAATTGCGTAAGGCATTGTATGTACTGTATATAGTATCATCATTTGACGCTTGTGGCTTTTGATTGTTGTTTCTATGCAGTTGTGCAATCTTTATTCATTATCACATCCTCTATTTCTAGATTCAGTAATTTAGGCATCCTCCATGTTACTAAGAGAGGAGTGATTGAAGTATTAACGAAAAGGCTGAGAGAAGAGAAGAGAAGGACGAAAGAGCCTGGATATAAATTTAGTGGTAAGATTACTTGATGTTGACTGACTGCTTATTGAATTTTTTGTTTGCATCCTCATTTGACATGTTTTCTCTCTATATATCACCCATTCAGATGCAGAGGAACAGGCTATTGTGCAAGAAGCCAAAGAATTGGGCAAAAACATGGACCTAAACATTGTAAGATTAAAGTTCACTGCTTACCTGCAGGACAGCAATGGGAGTTTCACAAGAGCCTTGACGCCTGCTGTTTCAAATCCTATCTATGATAGCAGTAAGTCCTGCCATAAAACATAAGATAATTAATGAAATTCAATTAACAAAAGACATCTGCCACACACTGACATCAAAGCTGCCACATAAAAAAACACAAAGAAAAATATATAGACACTAAAAGTTTAAAGAAAAAGATTTTAATACTGCATGTTTTGTTTATTTCTTCTATTTTATATTTATTTAGATTTATTTCAAAACGATTATGCCATTATAGAATTTTATATATCGTCACTTTTTTGGTATACATTTTTTTGACAGTGGTATATAAATATTAATAGTATTATAATTTACATTGCTTTGAGAACATTGTGTTTAGTCTGCAATTAGTTATTAATCAGTTCAATTTACGTTATTGTTCAAAAGTTTGGGGTCTGAACGATAAAAAAAAGAAATCATTAAGGATGCATAACATTGATAATAAGTGACAGTGAAGGCATTAAAAAAGATTTCTTTCCCACATAAATTATATTAGAATGATTTCTGAAGGATCATGTGATACTGAAAACTGGAGTAATGAATCAGCTTTGCCATCACAGGAATAAAAACATTAAATATAAAACAGTTATTTTAAATTGTATTAATATTTCACAATATTACTGCTTTCACTGTATTTTACTGTATTCAGATAAATGCAGCCTTGATGAGAAGAGACTTCTTTCTCTTACCAACCCCAAGCTTTTGAACAGGAGTGTACATTAGTCTTGGTAATCTTACTGTAGCTAAAATGTGCTGCTCTTTACCTAGAATCACCAAATGCTTCAAATCTGAAGATCTCCAGAATGGATAAAACCTCTGGATCAGTACTGGGAGGAGAAGAGGTCTTTCTGCTCTGTGATAAAGTTCAAAAAGGTTATTAAGATTTTCTGATTTCAAAAAGGATTTACAATCATTCACAAACTTTTTAGATCGACTGATGTTTATGCTCTTTTGTTTCCAGATGATATTGACATTCGTTTTTATGAGGAGGAAGATGATGCCGGATGGGAGGCATTCGGAGACTTCTCCCCCACTGACGTCCACAAACAGGTGTGTGATAAATTGACATAAAAACGCAGTAATTTTCTGGATTTTACCGTTGGATGTGGTTAAGCCTTTTACAACAAACCTTCACTGACACCGCTTTTAATCCCATCAGTATGCGATCGTGTTTAAGACACCACCGTACCGCTGCACAGATATCACGCGGCCTGTCACCGTGTTCCTGCAGCTCAAGAGGAAGAAGGGAGGCGACTGCAGCGAACCCAAGCAGTTCACATATATTCCACACAATCAAGGTTAGTAGTGCTGTGCAAAACAACTGGTGCCCCTATTGTGCTATTTTAAAGGTTCCCTCTCCTTTCTGGGAGCCTACTCTGCTCTGACTGGTCAGAAGGCATAATCTGTTTCGACTGGGCTACCACTTACAGTGCGTGTCGGAAACCAAACCAAACTCCTCCATTACTCAGCTACAACTAAAGTGGTAGAGGGTCAGACAAAGTAGACCTCGTTTACGGGCAGTCAATCAATTCATACTCCACATTCCATACCAGATGAGGGCAGTATAACTCCAGAAAGTGAGTCTACTCTAGAGTAACAAACTAGAAACCTTTCTTTTATTGTCTATGCGAGAAACTGCATAGTCTCTATGCTCCGTCCCTACCTTCACAACGACCCTAGAGCCATAGCCAAAGCTGAGCCAACTACTAAAAAGAGGACATTTTGACTCCAAGGAACAGTGGTTGATGTCAAATGATTTTTAAATCTGACCTCTTCAAGCTACTCCCCTTCACCTTTACCAGTGAATATGTTCATACTCGTAAAACTTCAGCCGAGTCCCAAATAGACACGTCTGGTGTGGCTGCAGGTTTGGGTAAATAAAAGCTCTTCACTATTTCTCTTTCTCATATTTGCTAACATGTTGGCTTCTGTTCCCTCCTAGACAAAGAAGAGGTTCAGAGGAAGAGGATGAAGGCACTTCCTCAGCCCTACGATCACTGGCGGGGAGGACCTCAAGGAGGAGCAGGGGCCTTTGGAGGTCCTGGATCTGGAACAGGTGGAGGAGGAATGGGAGGAGGTGAAACATTTAAAATCCCTAAACTCTGAGGCTACACATGTACATGGTCAATATTTTGGTGGTGTGTCAACAGAAGTCTTCATATATGTATCTTCGTGTCAATTATGTCCTTAGGATTTCAATTTAATCATACAATGGATGGTTCAGGGTTTTTTGGTGGTGGTGGTGGTGGATTTGCTGGAGGTCCACAGATGTCAGGCTCTACCCCACAGTCTGATGGATCTCAGAATCAACCAACTAACAATCAAACTCAGTCTGGTTCTCCAGTGCAACAGCAGCTCATTCAGATTGGTGAGCATAGTTATCTTTCAGGTATCATGAAACTCAAGGCATTGAGATTTTAGGGGCATATGCATTTAGTGATGCATGTTTCCTTCCTGTATTGTTTCCAGCCGCAGCTCTGCAGAATCGCGCCACTTTGACAGCCAAGTTCTCTGCTCGTGCTTTGTTACAGTACTGCAGTACAGGGGATGTGCGCCCCCTGCTGGTTCTGCAGAGACATCTGTGTGGCGTGCAAGATGAGAACGGAGACACGTATGTCTTTCACAACTCTACCTTTCAGCTTGTATCCGGTCTATTGTATCAATATCTTAACGCATGTCAAGTATACTTAATTCCAGGTTAGGTGTCTGCTACCTTTAAACCTTTCTAGTATAGTTAAGTGTATTTTAAGTTGCTTTAAAAATCTTTGATCTGTAAAAATCTTAAGAGACTTAATTTAATCACTTAATTTTTTTTCCACAAAGTTAATATACTATCAATTTCACTTAATTCTTTGACATTATTTTTAAATGCATTAAAACGATAAATTGAATGAAGAGTGGGATTGAGTGCAACACAATCAGACTTTGTATTAATCTGTGTCGTATTTTTCCCATAGGCCTCTGCACTTGGCCATTATCCATCAGCAACCTGCTGTCGTGCAACAGCTTATTCAGGCCCTGAACAACACCCCACAACAGAAGTTCATCAACAAACTCAACCACCTCAGTCAGGTAAGCATCTATATGCTCTGAAAGTGCTCTTTTTTAAAACATTTTGATTTTTCTTATAATTTTAGTTATATGTGACATGCTAACGTTCATCTTTCTTACCTTCTCCAGGCTCCATTGCATCTGGCCGTGATCACAAAGCAGCCCAAGTTAGTGGAGATGCTGATGAGAACGGGGGCAGACCCGAGCCTGCTGGACCGAGAGGGCAGGACAGCGCTTCACTTGGCCGCCCACACCGGCGATGAGGCTGTACTACGAGTGGTCCTGAGCCTGCTGGGAGAGCGCCATGTCGATTTAATAAACTCTGCTGACTTCTCAGGTGAGCGTTACACATGCCATTGTCTCTCAGTCTTCATTTTAATGGTGCTGAAGGTTGTATGTGGAATATTATAGCACATACTAATATATTTTTTTGACCTTTCCCTCTTTTTAGGTCAATATCCAGTCCATCTCGCTGTAAAGAAAGATGGAGAGCGCTGCCTTCAATTGTTAGTGGAGAAAGGAGCAATGATTAACATGCCAGAGCAGAAAAGTGGCTGTACACCTCTACATCTGGCAGTGAGGGAGAACTTGTTAAAACTGGCCTGTAATCTTATTACTGAGGTAAAGGATTTATGGAATTTCAGTTGGCATTGGGGGTTCACAAAGTAGGAAATTTTGAGGCCGATTATTACAGTAAAAAATTATTTTTCTCTGTTTTAAAATATAATATATTTTTTAATTTGTTTAAAAATCTAAAATTTCTGCAGCCATTATTTCAGTCTTCAGCGTCACACAATCCTTCTGAAAGCGTTCTAATATGACGATCAAGAAACATTTCTTATTATTATCAATGTTGAAAACAGTTGTGCACCCTTTTTTGAATAAAAGTATTACTTAAAAAAAAAAAAAGAAGTTATTTCAGCACCACAAAAACCAGAGATACTGGAACCGTTTCACCCTATTTAGCACACTTCAGCATAGAGCCAGCAAGAATGTTTTGTCTTTAAAAGTGACACTTTTATATTTGTCATTTGTTACAGCTAAAGGCTGATGTGAATATGTGTACCTACGGGGGCAACAGTCCTCTTCACTTTGCTGCCAGTCAAGGCTCACCACCTCTCTGCTCCATGCTGATAGCTGCAGGTATCTGAGAAAACTCCTTTCTTACAAATGTAATACAGGTATCAGGTACTTCAAAACCTAAAAAGGGTAAAAACACAATGACCAGTTATTGAGAACATGCTCATGTTGTTTTGTTATTAGAGCAAAGATGAACTTTTACTATTAGGATGTGGTTTAGGTAAGGTTATTTGACAGTTTTCCACATTTCCTAATGTTACATTCATAGGAATCACTCATAATTAATGACATATGAACTGAATGACCAATTGAAATCAAGATCATCATATTCAGAGCCAATGACTAGGGAATAAGTCAAGTTTTGGTTTAGTGATATGAAAGCTTTGTTTTATGAATCCATCTCCCTTGTCTTTTGTTTTAGGTGCTGATAAACGTATGGAGAACGATGAGCCTCTTTTCCTGAGTTTATCTTCCTCTGATGAAGATGACGAGAGTGAGAAGAATGATTCCAATAATCAGCTTCCAGATGACATGGTTCAGCAAGTTCGATTCATGTCGATATCATCCGAGAGGGGAGCATTTAACCCACGCAAGAGACCTGCTGCGGGACACACACCATTTGACCTGGCTAAATGTCAAAAGGTTTGAGTTTTTGTATCCATCACAATTGCATCCAGTGTGTGAGCGTTTACACATTCATGTAATAGATCTAACCTAGTTTGAAACATCTTTCTTCTACAGGTTAGAGATCTATTAGATGGAAGGAAAGGCCCCAAGTCTAGTTCACTCGCCCCCAAGAGGACCAAAATAAGCACTGACGAAGGTAATGAGGCTTTATGAGCTTAATGTTCTCAAAAACTACTACTTCACTTCTAGCATGTGTGACTGATCAGTATTCCTCTTCCTTCAGTGAACCAGGGTTTAGACAGCGAGGTGCTCATGAAACTGTGTGGTATTCTTATTGAAGACCATGTGCCCTGGAGAGAGCTGGCGGAAAAACTGGGCATGCTCACACTCACTCACCTGTTCCAGGAGAGCGCCTCGCCCTGCAAGAAGCTTCTCGAGAACTACCAGGTACGAGACTGTCATTGTTCTCTTGGTTTGCCAACTGCCTTTATATTGTTAAATAGACGTTGGTTATGTTTGGAACCACATACTAGCGTACCGATGACTTTTTCGGCATGTAATGCACATTTTCTGTGAGGACTGTTGTATTTGCAAAAATGTGTGAGGTACGGTCTTGCAATTTGTCATGTCATTGCATTGCACTTGACCTGACCTTCCATTTAAAGTGTAACTAATAAACTGGAAGTAATATCTGATTTTTATAACCCTGTTTGTTAACTCATTATTTAACAGCAAAATGTTTTAATAATAATAACAAATATTATTAGAGTTATTAGAATCCAATACTAATTGCATGAGGAATGTGGAGCAAATCAATTAATACTTAGCTAATGGGATAGTTCACTTTGAAATTGATTTTTGATATGTTTTAGCTTACCTCTAGGGTATCCAAGATGTAGGTGTCTTTGTTTCCACAGTATTTTCAATTTTGAATTTTTTTTTGTCAAACCGTTGATGTCTGTCAGTCATCACGAGCATGCACAGAGAAGTCAAAATTAAACATGATTTAATGACTTGTGAATGTAGTACACGTTGATGGCCTAGGCTAAGACACGAAACGAGCGGTTTGTGTGAGAAAACGAACAGTATTTATATAGTTTTTACCTCTTGTTAACTGTATCAGAAGTCCTACTGAAACGAACTTAACCGTCTCCAGACGTTACGCCGCAACGCGCGTCTAACTTACGTCACGCAATGTTTACACGGAGATTTCCTTTAACATATTTATATATATCGATATCGTCTTCCATTGCGATTTAACGTATATCTAAATATGTTTAGTGAAAGGTAAAACCAGGGTAAAACTCCCGAAATCTCGAGATATCTCCGTGTAAATATTGCGTGACCTTACGTAGCACCGCCCATAGATGATGTCTATGGCACCGCCCCTTTTCAGCGTTTTGCTCGTTGTCTTTTGACTTCCGGTCTGTATTTTCGCAGCGATCTTGCATAATGAACTGCTCGTAAAAAAAAATCTCTTTCGACATTTGTTAAGAGTTAAGACGTGTGCTTTAGAATGCTTATGATAAACATTACAATGCTCATGATAACTTTTGTTAACTCTACAATAAGTAAATCCACTTCACCAGCTAACAGAGATGCCATACAAATATACAGAACCGGAAGTTCGCCCACGTTTCTCTGGTGCATAAGGTCTATATAAATACTGTTGTTCGTTTTCTCACACAAACCGCTCTTTTCGTGTCTCAGTGAGTGTGTAACTTACTTCACGACTCGTCATTAAATCATCATAAATACACTAAAATGTATTTGCTCCACATTCTTCATGTAATTGGTATAGATTTCTGAAGCCTTTAAAACATTTTCTGGTAGATTGTATGTTTTTGACTAGAATAGATGCATTCGTAATTGAATTTGTGTTGGCATCACATACAGTATTAGTGGTTGATAAGTGTGTTTATGTGTCTTCAGTTGAGTGGTGGTCCTGTGGACGGCCTGGTGGAGGCGCTGCAGTCTCTGGGTGTGAGTAAAGGAGTGAGACTTCTGACAGCCAGCCAACCCAGAGAGGACAAGCAGAGCTCGGGTATGTTTCACACTTTGATAGAGAAACAGGGTCACCTCTGAGAGACTAACACATAACCTTTGGTCAGTAAATTGTGAATACAACACACTTTTCCTTATTCCAGATTCTAAAGAGGACAGTGGCTTTGGGAGTCAGTCCATTGGAGAACAGATGGGAAATCCTGCAGTGGGCAATCACTGATTGTCAGGATCTATTCATTGAGGACAACTAGGCACTTTATTTGACTTTTTTCAGGTGCAAACTGGTGGAACGTTCATCTCAGTAAAGTGGAAGTACAGCGCGTCACAGGAAGGATTGAAAAGAATCTTTCTGAGGTCAAAAGCCCTCACTGGTATTACATAACAGTGAGACAACATGACAGAAATCAGTTGATCCTCTAAACTCTGAGGTTTGGAGTGAAGCTGTAGTCTTAGTGCAGTGCTTGTATCTAAACAACAAATTGCCATTTCCCCAGCACAGCTGTAACCTTGGAATATGTTTGCGGAATGTTCTATGGATGTTTTTAGTATGCTCTCTTCTGGTATGCAACCTTAGAAAATTAAGCGACGTGATCGAAGGTGAATCACATCTTTGCGTTTTCTTGATTTATCATACTTTTTATTTAAGTGTATTTTTGGTTGCAGTTATACGTTTGTTCAGAGGTGAGCTAATATGTTTGTGTTTTAATAAAGTTATTATTTCATAATTCTGTGTCTTTGTAATGTAAGAGTTCTAAATGCTGACTGAATTGGAAAGAAATATGCATACATGCAGTAATAGTAAAAATAAATGTTTCTTGAGCATCAAATCAGCATGATTTTTGAAGGATCATGTGACTGTAAAGACTGGAGTAATGATGCCAAAAATTATCAAGCTTTGCCATCACAGTAATTCATTGTATTTTAAATTATATAAAAATAGTTACAATTGTAATATTTCAATATATTACTATTTTCTGTATTTTTGTACAAAAAGGAATGCTTGGTGAGCTTAAGAGACGTTAACAAATCATATCTGCCCCCTATCGGACTTTGAACAGTAGTGTGTGTGTGTATATAGATGTACTGTATATAAAAAAAATGAATCCTTTTTACAGTTATCCTTTCAAAACATATTTATTTTGTCTTTATAACATATTTACTATGCCTTTAAAACATACAAACATAGCATTATTTTTACGGAGCGGCTGTAACATAATTTTCACATTATATACAGCTAGAATGGATGAAACACACCAAACACAAAAACTAATTTATAAGAAATAAGTTACATTTACAGCAAAATCTTTGGGTGACACCAAACTACTTGGAGTGGTTAAGTGTTCCCTATAAAAAAAAAAAGTATAAACCTTTTAGTCAATATGCTTCAGTCACAAACAAATAGTCAAGACTGATAATAAAATTTCAAAATATATAAATAACTCTCTTCATTAAATACACCTACTGTAATATTCATAGTGCAGTGAAGCGTAGCACTATTGAAGTGCCATTGGATGGAATTTAAGTCCAAGATCATGTCAAAATGATTTTGCAAGTGTATTATATGTCCTTAATGTCTGAATTTGATCTATATGCTGGCAGTGTTAACAGTCAGTTTAGATCTTCATTTGCATTAGCGTGTTTTTTTACAGGTTTTACAATTTCTTGGATCCTTCATGTTTCTGATATCAACAGGACATTTCATGAGGTCATGATAAGCAGCATAAGGCTTATCTTCACTCTCCTACAAAGCAATATTACACATGAATTCATTGAACATAAGAACGCATCAGTTTGTAAACAGGTAGAATTATTTCCGACCAAATAACACTCCTTCGAGCAGGTCTCAGTGCAATTGAGGTATAAGATGTGGTTGCTCTGGACAAACCAGCGTTTAGTGCCTCCTTTTAGTGTGTTTTATCACAGCACTGAATGAATTACAAATTTGAAAAATGATTGCCTGAGAATTCAATGGCTTGGCCATATCCAAATGGGATTTGACACAGAGAATTTGCATCACATCATTCTCAAGCTCAATACACATTACGCTAAATAGTACAATGGGGTTGATTATCATGATGACTTTTACCAACCGTTTCACATGGTTATTAGTCAGTAAAGTCATTCAGACATTCCTGTTGAAATGACAGCACGTAATCCCTTGTGAAAAAGAAGTACACTTCAGCATACTTAAAAAAGAAGTAATTATTACAGAAATAATTTGCTTTAAAATAATATTCTTCTCTGCGAAGTGAGAACTAAATGGAATTTTTTTGCTGACAGTTAATTGTACGTTATTTGCAATTAAATGAAAATGTATTTTTTTAAATGCATATTAAAAATAAATAGTTGAGTTTAAGAGTGTCTTTTTTGCTTTTTAAGTAAGACTTAAGTACATATTTATATGTAATTTCATAATTACTGCCTTTAAAATATGATTAAATTATACTGTTGAATGTACTGGCAAGCATTAACTGTAAACTAAAATACAATTTAATGTAATTTCTTATGAAAATTAAAAGTCATATTTAAATATTTTTGTAATGATGAAGTTGCTATTTAGTACATTTAAAATATATTAACTTTAAATGTAAAATCACATAACACACTAGTTTAAAACACGAAAAAGATTATTAAAACGTGATGATTTACAATGTACTTTAAAAAAGTCAAACTTTACATTTTAACGTATTACAAAATGCACTTTTGTTAAACACTTGCAGTGCACTTCATCACACTTAAGTGGCCATTAATTTCATTCATATTATATTATCTGTAAGTCCAATTAAAAAAAAAAACTTTCAAGATTTGAAGTGCACATACAATCCAGTTAAGCTCACCTATTTCTCACAAGGGATGAGCAATCTGCATTGCTATTATCACTAGTCAGTTATGGTATAAACAAAAATAATGCATTCATATTCTCAATAACTATAACAAATGAGAAACTGATTGTCTTCAAACTCTTAGGCATGCTTTGAGACGTGCTTTTAGAAGGTTTAAATGACTAAATTCTCAAACATCCTATGAGGTGTTAAAGCGTTTGATCGACCTCAGATGATGAAATGATCAACAAGCTAAATCTACAATGCTTTAAATATATAAAGTGAACAACATACAGTAAGTTCACAGGATAAAGAGGATCACTATTGATTTGGTTGTCGCTTCCAAGGGTCACCAAATGAAGTCTGAACATCAGCTTGTTCAAACGAAAAGCCACGAGTGTTTTAATCCGACGATCAACAAGCATAATAGATAACACAGAAAAACCGAACAGGTCTGTGGCAAAAACAAAGACCGACATAAATAAGACAAAGTGAGGCTGGTGCTCCTTCTCTTCTGCCCGCTGGCAGATTTGGACTTGCAGTTAGTGGCCACAGAAAAGCATGCTTTACCAGCAGCCACGTGGGGCACAGCAACCCCAACCACAGTTTAATAACCAGGACGACTTGAGGGCAGCCATCAAAGTGAACTGCAGTCGTCCTGGTAATGCTCTATATATTCAGCCACGAACGGAGATAAGTAACCTCTTACGCCCTGGTCCTCTCACTGTTTGACAGCCTGTCTGTAGCTATGTCTCTGACCGTCTGAGCGTTTGGTCCTCTTGCTGCCGCCGCTGCTGCTCCTGCTCGACTCTTTGGTGCTGCTGGCATGACTGCTTGCGTGACTGCTGGCGTGACTGCTGGCATGACTGTGGTCCTGTGGTAACGTGGGGCTGGAATGGGCCCTCTGCAAGCCACCATCGTCAAACAAACGAGCTTCAAAGGCTTCCAGGTCTGTTTCCCCCGTCCGGATCTTAGCTCTCAGCAGCATTGCATATGTTCCGTAGCGTGTTTTCTACAGGATACATTAAGGAAGATGTATAAATGGCTTATCTGAGGTCCACAAAAATGCCCCAGGGAGAGGGCAGAGTGAAAATGGGATGCTTTTACCTCAAAGTCCAGGTACTCTTCCCTTTGTTTGTACTCTTCTTGGTCCTTGCTTTTGGTCCTGCGGTCTATGTGTAGGGTAGATCGGAGGTCCTGGAGATCAGCAGAAATGGCTCGAAATCGTGTCTCGTGAGACTTAAGCTGCTCCTCCTATTATCACAATGAAGAAAAAAGCCACATTAGAAGAATGATATTTATTTTGTTAATATGTTAAAAAGTATATTATTTAAAAAAAACATGGAATTATTAAAAAGTAAAAAAAAAAAATAACTAAGCAGTAATATTTGAAAAATGTTTGTATCAAAAATCAAAGTCACCAACTGTAACATATTAGATTTAGGGGGAGTAGAAGGATCCATATGCCGAGATTTATTAGACACAAAAGAGTCGTAAGTTAGCCAATAAAGTTCGGGGTCAAAAAGCAAGAAAACAGTCCAAACATGCAATCAAATCCAAACACAAATCCAAGAGAGCAAACTGTATAACAAGGCAGATAATCCAAAATCAAGGCAAGTCAACAATGGTAAAATGCTCAGAATTATAGACCAGGCAAACAATACTTTCGCATGCGTATGTATGGAAGTGAATAGAATGAAAACTGTAGTGTAACAGCCCCTTCAGAGAGAGAAGTGTCTGGTACCTGTGAGAGTTTGGTGTTTGAGCCCGGCAGAAGAGTACGGCTAAACTTCTTTTGGGAGCCAATGGCTGCTGGGAATGGAGGGGCAGAGAACATGGCGGCCACTATGTTGATGCGGGTGATCCAGGACTGCATTTGCTCTGCGTTGCTAGGGGTGAAAGGCAGGCGCAGGTCAAACAGAGGGCAGAAAAATGACAGAATTCAGAAGGTGAAACAATATATGCTCAAAGAAACTGCACACAGCCTGGGAAATGAGCAATTAGCAGTCGGCTGTTAGCAGAAGAGATCGAGTGGAACAGATGGAGCAGAATGAGAGAGAGAGAGTTTTAGTATGTGTATCTGGGACAGACAGAATAGCTGAGAAGGATCTATCCTCTTGGGAGATACACATCGAGTCATTCATCTGTGATGAGAACACTTTGACAAGGGCGTTACCAGCCCTGCATGTAATCACCAACCAGCCAGTGTATTTGGGTGAGCTCAGGTGTTTGTGTAAGTGTTTGAAAGAGATTCACTGTGTATTTCTCTGCTGTCCTATTTCCAAAAGATAAAGCAACATGAGCTTTCCATGAGGCTTCTGCTAAATAATATTTGTTGTCACTCAAACTGACAGTGTAAGTTAAGCGAAAGTTGCAAAAATTTCTATTGATTATCATATGATTATTTAAAAATTAATTTATTTTGCTTTAATTTATGCATTACCGTACAAAAGTTGGGTTTTTTTTTTTTGTATCGTTTTGTGTCCAGTACAATTTGATCAAAGATACAACTCTTACCGATCCCAAACTTTTGAAAGGCTGTGTGTGTGTGTGTGTAATTATTTTCGTCACACTACAATACAGACTTTTTTGCCCCTCTTAATGGTATTAAAAGCTTAAAAATATAACATCTAGTTTCAAATTTTGAGGTGAATCACCCTTATAATAGAAATAAGGTCAGTTTACTTACGGGGCCTGGAAGAGAAAGACTCTCCAGTCAGCAGTGCGAAGGTAAAACACATTGGGTCGTTTGCTATAGTCTGCTGCCCGCATGGCTAAAGAATGATGGATTGATACTGCGTTCTTCAAGTCCTCATCAGACAGCTGCTTATCTGGACGATATTCATCCTGCAGACCAATCGCAAAGTAGAGGAAAATCACTTTTTTTTTTTTTACAAATAATACCTGTACGGCAACCACAAAGAACTATGGTTCACATAGCACAAGAAATCATTGAGTAAAATGTACCTTTTGCAGGTAGAGAATCAGTCCTTTAAGGATGACATAAAATGTTTTCCATCCTCTTTTACCTCGTGGAGCTAAAAGAACAATACAGATAACAGATAAACTTAGCATAATTCAAGTTTTAAGAATAAGTATTTCTGTCCTGTTTAAACAAGATGGCAATTTGTAAATTTACCCCACTGGCAAATCTACAAATGTTAGATTTATGATTGAAAACATGAAAGAAACAAAAATGTAATAGGGTAAAAGAACTCCAAGATATAGTCTTGAAAACAGGTCTTAATATATATATTTTTTTTAAATTTATAGCTTCTTTGTTGAATGCATGTTCTGAGATATTTCGATATTTTTATTTCAATATTTCATTTTTTTACTGGAAAATGACAAAAAAATATTCTCTCATTTTCTAAACTACAGTAATTTAGAATAAGTTTGTAATAAATACACTAAAACATTATTAGATGAAATAAAAGGCTGTATTTGAGGGAAGGCTTACTTTTTTTGCCATCAGCATCAGCATGAACTTTCCGCACGAGAAAGCCATTGTTGTAGACCTGAGCGCTGGACTGCTGTGCGACACTGACGAGGGGGTTTCCTCCACTGTTGATCCGCTTCATAGTGTGCGATGCTGAGTCTGTCCTGCCGTCCAGCTCAGAGAAAGATTTGCGCAGTTCTTCCTCATCGCTGTCGAGTACGCAAACAAGAGCCTTATTACACAAAGTAGTTGCATTCTCACATTTATTGTTTTATGCACTGAAAGATTCTCTGACTTTCAACATTTACCTGAGGCATTAAAGCCCCATCCGACCTCAATTTTTGTGTATTGTGCATTCAAAGTCACTAACAGGAATTAAAATGCATCTTCATCGCATAGTGCTTGGCACAGGTTTTTTTTTAATCTACAGTACATACAACCAGCTGAGTGGCAGCTGTGCAGAGAGTGCAGTTAGACACCCTGGAAAGCCCCTGAGGCCTGGACCGCTAAACATTCCTCTCTAACTGCTACGGTAGAGCACAGAGCCTTTGCCTTCACATGATAATGCTCTCATCTGTTGCTTAGTAACTGCTGGCCTCAACACTGGTAACCAAGAGAGCCAGCACAGATGATGGAACACCATGAGAGACGGAGGCAGAAAGAGCAGCCACAAAAAAGGTGAATGACGTGCATTGATTCATACAGTAAATGATGGCTTTCAGCTGAGAATCACACGATGCTAAATGAAAGTGCAATGAAGTGGATCAAACTCAGAAATGAAGGGAGAGTGAAACTGGGAAACATAGAGAGCGGAGGGATAACGCATGGGGACGTTGGGATGGATGAAGATCAAAAGAACTGCTGCTGAATGTAAGAGAATATAACTATAACTTGGGCTTTTCTCCTTCACACATAAACAAGGGTACTGCAGAATCCCTTCAGGAGCGAACGCAGTGTACATGGGAGTGAGTATGTGTGAGAGAAAAAGAGAGAGGGCTGTTTTTGAGTCTGCACATTAGCCAGTCAAAGTCAACCTGTAATTATGAAGAGGCAACTTGTAACCATGGCAACAAAATAAAGAAAGTCGAAAATAAAGGGCTTAGGGCATCAAATAGCTCAGACCAGGTCATAAATACACATATATATGGAAGAAATGGTTCTATTATAGATAAAAAAGGATTACATATAGAGGGGCTCAATGTAAAGAACGTTATTGGATTCCTTTATAGCGTGGTAAAACGGTTCTAAATAAAAAGGGAACCTTTTAAGAGTTCCAAAGATCTTAACATTGTTACGACTTGTTTTCAGTTATTAAAAAATACAATGTACAACATTTTTAACCCTGTACTTTGTACACTGTTCTCTCTTCTGAGTGTCAAAAATCAACATCTATTGTTTTTCTCTCTCTTTCGGAAAGTCATGAAAATGCAAAATAAAATAAATACCAAGTGGTATTTAGGGAATACCAGTGAAAAAAAGTATTTGTTAGAGCCTAAATAATGATGTCCTATATATCTTTAAAGCTGCTGCCCGTAGTTTTTTTTTTTTTTTTGGGGGGGGGGTGTTAAAAATTATCCAAAATACATGCTGTATTTGAGAAAATACATAACCAGCCAGTGTTCAAAACTGCTTGCCTTAGCTCGATTCAAAGTGGTAAGCTTGTAATAATGTTTTTAACTCCAGCGGTACTGGTGTATTTCCAAGGCAGATTTGAGTATGTCTTTGTGTCATTACGTCACATCTGTACACAAAAAGAAGGAGTCTCGGCTAGTATAAGCTATATTGCGTGTGAGGATGTTGGAGGTGGAGATTTATACAAGGATACATATTGGAAGGACAATACATGTAGTCACGCAATGCTAAATTGTTAACATTAAAGGGATACTCCACTTTTTTTGGAAATAGGCTCATTTTACAACTTCCCCAGAGTTAAACAGTTGTGTTTTACCGTTTTCGAATCCATTCAGCTGATTTTCTGATATTTAGAAGAATATCAGTAACCAGACAGTTTCTGGTCACATTGACTTCCATAGTAGGAAAAACATATACTATGGTAGTCAATGAGACCAGAAACGGTCTGGTTACTGATATTCTTCTAATATATCAGAAAAATCAGCTGAATGGAATCGAAAACAGTAAAACTCAACTGTTTAACTCTGGGGGAGTGGTAAAATGAACCTATTTCCAACAAAAGTGGAGTATCCCTTTAAGAATTAGAGAACAAAGTCTAATTTGAACGGTTTTGCGTAATATGATGTGATCATGTCATACAGCGATTGTTAGATTTAATCAGCTTGATTTACTGAAATGTCAGAACCAGAACAAAGGTGGATGTTTCTTACTAGTTCAGATAACATTTTCCCATGAAAATTCTTATGTTGGTCATACTTCCAAAAAGAATAAGAACCTTTTTGAGTAAAGAGTTCTTTGGAGTCGAGTAAAGAACCCTAATTAAACTATTTTTCTAAGAGTGTACCTAATAAGCACATCTCACTGAAGAAATTAAAAGGCTCTTTGAGCAGCTAAAAGATTGCATAATGGACTTACACCATTTTAAAATCAATTCAATTCAAAACACTTTTAGAGGCATTACATTAATTTCAAATGTTTTGAATGACACTGGACAAGGATAAGTTGCTCTAGAATCTGATTTACTGAAAAAAGAGCCACTAGGAAAAACATTAGACTTACATTGTCCACTGTAGCTTTTCATTTTTGATGGAGTTGTAGAGAGCCTGTTAAAAGAGAAAAACAACAATTAAATCACACAACCCCATCCACAGTTTTGATCTGTGCATGCATATGAGAGCGTGCGCTCAAACATCCCACTGACATGTCTAAAAATAGCAACTGAAAGTTAACAATACCCATGAACCAGAAACAGGTTGCAGACTATACTTTTTTTCATGTAGCATTTTGGTTCAAACGTCATGGAAAAACAATCCAACCATCATTAGAAGGAAGAAGGAAAAATTAGCTTATAATTTCTCTGATTGATCTAAGTTTCCATGGGAAGATCCTGTAGTTAAGTGTTACCCTTTCCTTTTTTTTGCGGGTTTGTGGGTGGTTTTGGCCGTCTTGAACCTTGCCGAGCAGATCGGGGAAGGCCAGGGGCTTTAAGGAACGTGAGCGAGGGGCTTTGGTGTAACGAAACGGGTCCATCACGCTGAAGTCCCGTCCACATCGCACTGAACACAAGGAGCGAGAGCGGACACGGCCAGTGGAGTGAATACTGTTTACACCAATCATGATTTTGGTAGATATGGGATCCAGAGATGAGGAAACAGTGCAAAGAAGGCTTTAAAATCAAACAATGTTCAAGTCAACTAAATGAAGTCCTCCTTCTTCTACCAGTAGAATCCAGACCTGTGGGATTGATTAGGAGAAACGAGTTCAAAGAGCATGTAGAATGATACAGTGGCAAAATCAAAGTCTTTGGCAGTGGTGAAGCTCTTTGCGAGATCCTTAAGGGTGTCACATGGGCATCAGGGATTCTGTAGTGACTCTTGCATTATGGATCCATTCCTATTCATTATGCATGTAAAAACATTGCTGGGCCACTGCAAATCCACCAGCGCCATTTTGCATAAAACTTTCTGAAAGATCGAAGGAAGAGGATCTGCGGTTAACATCCAGTTGTTTCCTCGTAAACATCCTCGAGTTCATCACATCTACACGTGTTCACCAACGCACGCTGACACGGACACAGGAGTGGTGCAGATGGCTCGGTGGAAGGAGATAATTGGAGAGAAGAGGACAGACGGAGGAAATGCGAACATCATTGAAGCAAATGCATGAGATAAACACACATGGGCTCATGCAAGGAACAGCCTGAGAGGGTCTGACTTCCACCCACTCTCAAACTGGCATCCCAAAAACTGTGACGTCACCTAGCGTCCCCCTCTGGGACGGAAAAACAGACAAGATGTGCGAGAAACAGAAGGACAGAGCAGGAAATCAGCAAAGAAACAAGATGATCCTGTTGCTTTGTGCAGTTTTCTCTATTCCACCTCAAATGGTTGAATGTATTAGAAGTTGTCCACAATTCTCTTTCATCCTTTCTTTTTTCACCCCCTTCCTCTTTCAGCTTGTGTCCATACGCCAGTTATCCAATTGGAAGATTCTTTCACACCTGATTGTGTTTCCCTTTCACAAAACACAGCTTTGCTGCACGGCTGAGATTTAACATCCGAGTCTTGCGCTCTCTTTTCTTCTTCTCCTCACAGTCTTTTTCCTCCTCTGTGATGCAGATAAAAAAATGGGCTGTGCGGAGAGAATGAGATCTTGTGAGCGAGGAGTGCTCACCCTCCCTTCTCTCTCTTGCATTCACAATCTCGCCCGATCTCTTCCACTGCCTCTCTCTCGCTCTGCTTCTCAATTGATGTACCCGTCTCCCAGCTTGACTGACAAATCACAGCACATGTATGTTCGATGAATCCAGCCTCCATAGAATGTCAATCAGTTTTCAGGCTCTTGAACGTGCGAATCCTCACACACGCTACATGCACCTGCCATAGTCACTCATTTTCCACACACATAATGTAAAAAAAAGGTCTGTTGTAACTTGATAATAAGCAATTAACCTGTTGCTCACATTTATTATCAAGTGAATTATGATAACGGAGTATGCCAGCACTGAAAATCATCATAAACCCTTGAGTTAAATGTTTAAATGTTGACTTTATTGTATTGGCTAGAATACAACTAATAAATAACATGAAGAATTATCAATGTCTTCGTAAAATATTTGAATAAATAACTAGTAAAATGGATAAATGGTTTATTTAAATTATGAAAATATACAAATGAGTTAAATGTCACAATAATTAAATGATAAATCATTTTAACATGCAACATTGCATAAAGCTTGTACGGTTGCAAATGAGTGTTCACACATGGGAGCAGCCAATAAAAAATAAGAATTACACAATAACAAGCTATTTGGGATCATGTTGAAGCAGAGGAAAGATCGTAAATCAGTTTGGTTGGTATGGTTTCTTCTCTCATTTGGATCATTGTTTCAGCTTGTTCTCTCTCCATGTGTCTTTCACACACAGGTCTGGGATACTGAGCATCCCATAGTCTAAGTCTAACTTCATCTAAACGTGACCTGTAGCCAAATAAAAGCTTATTTGGAGGGTTACACAAGAAGGACTCCATGTGCCCATAAAAGCAGACCCCTGTAGTTGAGACTGTACAAGCACCTGGAGTATCCCACAGTAAAGCCCGAATTAAAAGAGAATGAATACAACTTTGACAAGCCGAACACATTTTGAGGGGCAGGGGCTTAAGTGAAAAAAGGGCACTTCTCATAATTACATTTTTTTTTTTTTTACAAAACAAAAAAGTATATATATATATATGAAGAGTTCAGATGCAAAAGCCTCTAAATGCCATTTGAAATTTTCTTCTAAAATGACCATTTTTATCAAGCTTGTATATTTAAGTTCAGTAATTTCACTTAAATGCCAATGAAGATGACCTAATAATTGTCATTTAAGTGAAATTACTGAACTTAAATATACAAGCTTGATAAAAATGGTCATTTTAGAAGAAAATTTCAAATGGCATTTAGAGGTTTTTGCATCTGAACTCTTCATATATATATATATATATATATATATATATATACATACATATATATATATATATATATAAACACAACTCCGACTTTTTAAAAAAAAAGTTAATTGATTTCATCTTCTTCAAACTCACACAATTGTTACATTTTCAAAATAATCAGTTCACACAAACCATGGTCTCCTTAGGTTTATAGGGCAGCAATGGAAACCATGCCAAAATGTACATGTTTTCTATGCTGCTAGTTTCAATTAAGTATATATGGTGACATGGACTAAGTTTCACATTTGAGGGAGGACTCATCATCATCAAATAAAACCTTCAAAAGCCACATTTAGATGTTTTATTTTAAACCTACTATCCTCCATCTGTTTGCATCTGTAAATTTCCTCTAAATTCACCAATTTAGATTTCTAAATTTCAGGGGGAAAGACTTTTGATGCATGTACAGTAAGATTACCTTTAATAATAAGAATTTTAGGCCATAAAAAGTCCAGATTTTCCATACAAGGTCATACATTAAATTTAGCCACGTCTTAAACTGATATGCTCATTCATTCATTATCGCGACATAATTTTTCTCGATAAAAATATTGAAAAGTCGAGTCAATATTCAATATCAATTCCAAGCATAATGTTCATATAATGTTCGATAATGTTCATTGTTCATCCTTGAATGAATTTGGATTAATCCAAGTGAGCGATGTTAGAAATTTACGTAAAACATGCCCAAAACATGCTTTCCACACACCCTTTCCATTCATCGCCTTCCAAACCTTCTGTTAAAGTGTTTTAGAAAAAGTTTAAGACCAGACTAGCATCTCGCACAGTCTGCTGCTGTAAGTACAAGTCTAGTGACCAGTGGGAGGAGCATAATACTGTTTACAGTGATGCACATACTCAATCTCAAACTGGGAGATAACAAAGAAGAAAATTATATTGTCAACACAATTGGGTGAAAGAACAGAAACATAATTTACAAACTGAAAAAGACGGAACAAAAGACAGAAAGAGGAACAGGAGAGAGAATGAGAAATTTGTAACGCATTTACGATAATACCATGACAAAACCTTCATTTAAGTGAGAGGCCATGTGGCAGCCAAATCCCATCTGTCCTCCATGCCACCCCTGCTGTTTCTGGCATAAAGACAGACTTCACACAGGTTTTTCACGGCCGTTAACTGTCATGAACCACACAGGCACTGAGAGCCTAACCTGTTGGCTTGCAGACATCTCTGTCAGCTGCCATCTCTATCTGTGCTATATTTAATCCTAAAACCTGTTGTAACATCGAGCCGACAGAGATGAAAAAGAGTGTCAAGAGATCAGAATTATGAGAAGGAATATCCAAGTAGCTAAATACTTCACCCCAATAGCCCAGTTAGACAGATTAACTGTCTTTACCCGACAACTGCGTGGCCTTCACACCCTCACATAGTGGTAGGAGGAGAAGAAAACACGAGAAGGAAGACCAGCGCTAAGAAGAAGAGAGAAGGATGCCATTTGTCAGCTTAGGGTTGAGATAAGGGGGATTATATAGATATGGAAATAACCTCAACAGACAGGACTAGGTACAGTTCAGCAGAGTAAGTTTTTTAGCAGATTATAGGGTGAAACAAAGAGCAAGATGGCAGATAGTTAAATGGCTAGAGTTAGAGAGAGAAAGAGAGAGCACAGGAAAAAACAGTGAGGGGGTGGGAGGTGATGGAATAGTGCGAGGCACAGAGTGAGAGGGTGGAGGAGAGAACGAGGGATGAGCGACAGAGAGAGAGAGAGAGAGTAGGAGGACCAAGCGCTTGAAAGGCTGCCCGTGATTTTAAAGCACATATCAGCAGAGTGGTTCAGGTGCGGTCGTTATGTGGCTATTATTCTTGTGCAGCCTGGCCTGTAATCCAAGCAAAGGGACTAAAATAGACAAACCCTAAGCACTAGCACACTGGAGCACAGGAAGTTCACTGACATCAGCTGTGACAGAAATCCCCTACAAGACTGATTTTAGTCACAACACTCGACTTCAGACATGAAGAAAATCAATAAATCAAATTCAGGCACAACGGGCCTTAGTGCAACATTTTAACAGTTTAAAAGTTAATCTTGTAGCTATGCTATGGTCTGTAATAATGGTTCTGTCACAGCTTAAGTATACAGACGAGTTGTACTTTCGCCAAAAATGTCTACAACAACAAAAAAAAAATTGCTCTTTATATGAATGGATTTACATTTACATAAACAAAAATATTCTGATATTAATCAGATCAGCATGATTATTGACTGACAACATTTAGTTTTAATAAATTTGAAGAGGACGTTTAGCATATGCCTATAATATTTAGAATATATAGTCAAAAGAGCATATCAAAGTGCAGTATCAACAGAATAGCATTCTGTTATTATTTACAGAGACTATCCTCCGGATTTACAAACAAGGCTTAAGCTAGTCCCGGACTAAAAAGTTTGAGTGGTTTTAATTGAAAGCAACTTGCACTGGCATATCTTAAAATATGCCACTTCCATTGTAATGCCTCATTATGAACTCCAAAAGCTATAGATGTCCTAATTAAACTAAGGCCTAATTCTGGCTTAATCTAAACCCAGTCTGTGAAACCAGACCTCTGTGTTCTAATGGAAGTCTCCATGGAAATGTGTGTATACTATATACGGTATACACTCACCTAAAGAATTATTAGGAACACCATACTAATTCTGTGTTTGACCCCCTTTGGATGATGGATCCATGTTCTCATTCTGTTTATATCAAATTCTGACCACTAAACGCATTGAAGCAACTGCCATGTGATTGGTTCATTAGATAATTGCATTAATGAGAAATTAACAAGGTGTTCCTAATAATCCTTTAGGTGAGTGTGCATCGGCTACAGTACATTGGATATTCCAAATAATTGGCTTAGTTTTAAGGACATCGATTTTTTTTCTTTATTGATCAAAAGTGTCAGTTTTAATCAAAAGTGACTTTTACATTGTTATAAAAAAGTTTGAAAATGGGGTGGTGGGATATAGGGTGGTGATGGCGCAGTGGATAAGACACAAGCCTTTGGGGTGAGAGACCCCAGGTTCAAATCCACTGTGAGACACCAATGTGTCCCTGAGCAAGACACTTAACCCATAGTTACTCCAGAGGCGTGTAACCTCTGACATATATAGCAATTGTAAGTCGCTTTGGATAAAAGCGTCAGCTAAATGAATAAATGTAAATGAAAATAAAAAATATATTTTGAACTTTCTATTCATCACAGATTTCAGTTTCATTAGGTTTTCAGCTTTAATGATAATAAATGTTTCGTGAGCACCATATGAGTATTAGAATGATTTCTGAAGAATCACTTGACACTGAAAAGTTGAGTAATGGCTGAAAATTTACAGTATTTCCAGAAGAGAGTAGCAGCACAAAAATATGCATGCCTCAGAATATGTTAATTACATACAGGAATATTTAATTAGCTGTGGTGCATGCAAATTTATATTTTATGGCTTAACCACAATACTGACCTTATGGAATAATTCAATATGCAATATGCAGCGTGTGTGAATGTGTGTGAATGCTTGAAACCCCTACAAACCTTTAGAAGATCTTTCGGGAAGTCTTGGCCGTCATTCAGTCCCTCCAAGTTACTAATGAACTGTGAGCAGGACATCCTCTTCCCGATGTTCTGAATTAGAGAGAGACGAATGGAATATAAATTTACTGTCAGCTGATGCGCTGACCTATTTCACAGTTCCTATGCACTCAACAACACTTATACCAAATACACAGTGGCCAGTAATCGTGTTAATATTTTGTGCAAAAATAACTTCCCCATAGACTCATTTTTACTACTACATTTATGGATGAATTTCTATTTTTATTCCTAAATGTAAAACCGGCACTCATCCCCTCAGGGTGGTGAACAGCTCAGAGAATAAAATCCATCCTAAAAGCACTGTTGTTTTATCCAAACCAACTGCTTTCACAGAGACTTCAATCATGTACATGTAAAAATAATAACAGTAATTTCGCAATAAACATCTATTGCAACTTCAGACTTACAAGGGTCAGATAATATTTTTTGTTTTCCACAAAGTAGACAAACATTTCAGAAATGTGACTGGGATTAATTTTCTATTTTTGTTCAGAACAGTAAAATCCAATTAAAAAAATCAACAAACCATTGATGTTTTGTAGCTTAATACATATTACACAAGGATTAATCATTAAATATAATAAGAAGTCAAATTTGAATAGAGTCAATTTTAAAGAAATTCTATTTACAATCAGTTTAGATTCAGAAAATGCATGTATCAATGTATATTTATCAAGATTTTAAAATGGCCTTGATGGCTGATCAAGGTTCACGATTTTTTTTCTGTTGATTTTTCTTATTGTTTGTTATGTTAATAGTACCATCAGATACTCAAACTTACATGACCATGCAGATCAGTGTTGAGCAGCATCAGGGCACAAGTCAATGTATGAACACTATCTGAAACACACAGGCATAGAAGTTCTATAAGCTCACACAGAGTCAGAGCAATAGCACCCCACAGTGTTACTTTTATTGTAATACACACCAGATGCACATTCATTCACACAATGCATGTATGACTTACCTTCATTTGGTATAGTGTTCGGGTTGCACTGGAGGTATCTTTTAGAGAAATGCGATAGTACTCTCTCCCTCTCTTGTGTCTCTCCCACTAGGGCGAACTCTCTCAAAAACACTCTAATAAAAAAAACAGCAGGAAAAACAGAATGAGCTGGTTGGACACGTAAAATGAGAGCAAATATTTATATAACTAAACACAATGGAGCAGTGAGCTCACCTCAGTGCTTGATCCACTGTCATTCCTGAGAGGTTAAAATAACTCAGATACTCCTCCGCGACCATGCTACTAAAATCATTGCTACACAAGTCATGAAAAGACAAATGCATAAGAAAATAGGTTTTTGGTTCTTATACTTCTTATCCTTTTCCTCACGGTGTATTTCTACACATTTGTCCAACAACGTGGTATTTATTTTAATCAAAGAACACTTTGCTTCACATAAGCTCAAAATATAAAGCTAGAGGAAGGAACTCTAATAATTTAATTTAATAAATAATGTATTAATAATTAAAAATAAATCTTACTTCTTGCTCAGGTGACGTGCCACGTCTGACTTCTTAAATCCATCAAGATTGTACAAACGTTTGGCCAGCCGTTTCGCAGCTTGGAGGTCAGCTTTGTTGCCATTAGCCAGAGTTTCAGTGCTGCCAATAGCCAATCGCTCGGCTACCTCTGGATCAGACTCCGACACCGGCCGTGATGGCCTCTCTCTGGAACCAAAGAAAAAAAATTGTGTGTGAAATGTACGCCATGTGAGACACTTATTTGAATCTGGGTTGAAGCATTACACAAGGAAAAGTAAAAGAGGTAAAAGTTTTATTTGTAAAAAGGCAACCCGTATGTGTTTGGGCTTAAAATCAGTCACCAGGCACAACTACACCATATAAGCATACTGAACTACATTTGAATACTGACTATTTGTCAAACTAGTCAAATCATGAGGTTAAATTTGTTTATTACCATCTCTCATGTCTAAACTTGTTATTCTTAGCATTGGCAATATGATGTAAACAGATCTGATGTGCCTATACAGACTCTTTCTCAGCAAGTCAATTCAATCAACAATGTACAGAGAAACCAGCTTTTAATAACTGAAAAAGGTACATCTAACAAACTACGTTGAGCGCATGAACCTGCACATTTGTCCTTTGCACACCATTCAAATTCAATAAAGCCTTATAACTTGTCAGTCACATATACTGTTCACACAAACATACTTCAGCAAGTATTCAGATGTGAAACTTATTAAAAGTGTCAAATACGTGTGAAACACATTTCATTTAGTCTTGAATCAAAAAACTAAAGTGTAAAACTAATAACACAAAAGGTCTGATAAACCAAAGCACTACTCTACCTCAGTGACCCAACTCTGCCTTTAAGCCACCGCATTCCAAAGTTAGTTGTACGAGCACCAAAAAGTTCATGCCAGATGCAGATATCCCCTCTATCCTCTGTCTATGGTTTGTTCCGAGGATCACCATTCCCAACCTCCTCCAACCGGATAGTTCACAAACAAGCCAGGGGAGGAGACTCGAAGAATGGGGATGAAGGCAGACTGTTTATTCTTGAAACAATGTACAGATAGAATCATGGTAGAGAAAACCAGGAAGAAAAACAGAAACCTTTTCCGCCACAGGTTCTAGGATGTGTGACGAGCTTTTACAAAGATGTTCATTGACTAACAGACACGCCTTTGATAAATCTTGCTGTGTGCCAGACAACAGCTGATATATTTAGATATTTAGATATTATGTGTGTAAATAACAATAACATGACACAAATATAACTTGTTTGGTGACAGCATGTGAGGGGGAACTTCTTAGTGCACATGTACACACCCACGACTATAACCAGTGAGGTGAATACACAGACAAACAATCAGCTCATCTGTGCTGGCTCTACAACATTCATCAGCTCACCTGTGCTGTGGCTTTACAGCATTCCAGTGCTTTGACAAAAGTGAACACACCTCTTTTGTAGAGACTGAAGACAAGATTTACATACCAAAGGAGGAAAAATATCATGTAATTAAAAGTTTTGCATGACGCGTCGTGACAGCTTCTGGCAGTAGTATCACGTGAGAAGGATATGAAAAGTCCATTCCATTGGCAACAAGTTGCACTAGAATTTTTGTTTTAGCTTTACTGTTCATGAAAACACTCATTGAAATTTGACTGTAATAATAATACAAAATAATACATTTTATTTAAAATGAGCGTATCTAAAACTCAAACAACCGCTTTCATGAATTTGACGTGTTTAAAGGAATTTTAGTACGTAGGAACGTTTGACTCGCAATCTCGGGCTGAATTCCAAACCGCATACTTCCATACTATTTAGTATGGGAAAAAGAGTAGGCGAGCAAAAAAGTATGAATGAATCCAAAAGAGTAGGCGAGAATTACCTGGGTGACGTAATAATTGTCGCGAGATTCGGACTTAAGTGCGTTCCAATATGCCTACTTTCCTACTATATAGTAGGTGAAAACAGTACGTGAAGGAAGCAGTACGTTCGAAACATCAGTTTTCATAAAAAGAGTAGGGGAGAAGTTCCCGGATGGCTTACTGCTTCCGCCCAGATTTTTGAGTGCTTTTCCATGGGTACTCATGATACTCATCTATCCCAGGATGCCACGCGAGAGGATACGTTAATATCAACATCGCGGAGATCAGCGATGTTTAACAGTTTTCTCCAAAAGAGATCTTCGAGCAGCTGCCTGGCTCCTTTGTGCAAACATTACAAACGCAGAGGAAAACTGTTCTCGGATGTGCTGTCAAGTTACTGATGTTATGAAGTGTTAGTGCACCTGTCGCTCATATAATTTAAACTTATTACATGCAAGATCATGGAAAGATACTATAGTTTATGTAACAATCATAATGACAAAACAGAAAATATAAAGATCATTGGTTTGTGTACTTCACAATATGACATAAAATTATATTTATACACAGGAAAAAGGAACAATAAAAAAGGCTAAATATCTTCATTATAGTTCTTCATAATACATAAAAAGTTGTTATATGTCTGAGTGATGAAACTAGGTAAATTCATTAAGAAAAAGGAAAACTTAAAGGAGAAACTTTTTGGGTATAAAATAAAGAAATTAACAACATAATCAAGAGATGACGATTTTGGGGTTTCTTAAAAAAATATCATTATAAGAATAACACTGTTGGTCATATTAGTAGCCTGTTCACAAAATAAATGGGCAGCTGTTTCTTCAACAATACCACAACAAAATGAGCAAGTTTAATCAATATCAAGATATTTATCGATAGATGAATTAAACGTATCGTTCATATATTTTATGGTGTTGCGCTTGAGATAACGCGTAGTAGGTCACATGATAACGTCAATATGGCAGATGACCGGTTCGCATTCATACTCAACGAGATTTGGCTATAAAGTACCTACTCTTTTAGCGCTCGATGAGTAAGTACTTATTGAAATTAAGTACCTACTCATTGAGTATGCGGTTTGGAATTCAGCCTCGGTATACGCTCCATTGGAAATGAATGACTTCCGGTGCGACGACTGTCGTTTGTCGTGTGCAGTGGAAAGGCGGCTTCAGTGTTGTGCATTTTTACCGCTTGATGAAAAAGTTTTTGAAAAATTAAATAATTCATAATTTTGAAGGGTCCACGACGTGCGTGTGCTGCATGGTGCACGTCAAAGATTCACGTGCAATCTGTAAACAACCCCAACGTACATGAGAGACCACCAGACCTATTTTTTTTTTACAGTCTATGCACCAGACACGCTGACTACAACAATGGCTGTGTTTAAGAATTTGGCACTATCTGCACTGAAAGACTGATGGACCCCGAATGGAGTATTGTTGTATTGTTATGGTATGGCAATGATGACAATTGTTACTGTTCTTTCAAGAATTTAATTTAAAAAGAAAGAAAAAAAATGAAAGAGAGACAAGCTGAATGAAAATGCTCTTTTTGTCACTCTCTGACAGTAGATGGCGCTTCACTTATGGAACAGTTTAAAGGAGTAGTTCACTTTAAAAAAAAAATTGCTGATAATTTACTACGTACTACTCATCCCCATGTCATCTAAGATATCCATGTCATTCTTTCTTCAGTCGAAAAGAAATTAAGGCTTTTGATGAAAACATTCCAGGATTTTCTCCATATAATAGACTTCAATGGGAACCAAACGGTTCAAGGTCTAAATGAGAGTTTCAGTGCAGCTTTAAACGACACCAGACGATGAATAAGGGTCTTATCGTGTCTGCTTGTGTTTTTTAAACTTTATATAGGTTTCAAAATATATAAATTTTGAATTAACTTGTAAAGATTTTGATAGACAAAACGTGTCGCAACTCTTTGTTGAACACAGATTTTTTTTTTTTTTTTTTTTTTTTTGCGATTTTCCAAAAATCTATGGGGAAAATGTATAGCTTTTCGATCAAGGGAACCCATGTGCCGCTAACGTACTGTACTTGCTCAAAAATTTATTTTGGATCATTTTTAACCCAAAAAGTTATGGACTGGACTGGAGCTCTAACTAACATGAACTAACAATGAGCAATTTATAGACCAGGGTTAGACTACAACTACAAAGTACTACAAAGTACTACTATAGCCAAGACTGGAATAAAAAAGAACACAAAATATAGACATGTAAAAATAAACTAAATTACTAAAAATAACAACTACATAAATAAAATAAAAAAAACTGTAATAATATCTCTAAAATACTTAAATAAAACCGGTTTAAAAAATTTTTTCTACTCACCGGTATATGGCAGGGTGGGGGGCATATATGTAATTATCCTCCAAGGCCCCACCCCCCCAGCAGAGCACATAATGAGCCATCACACGAGGCCTGCCCCTTCACACCTCACTTAGCCCGATGACATAAGCTTGCTTATAAATGCAGAATCCAGCCTTCCACATCTTTCTACCCTTCCCAAAACCTCCTGCTGTCCAGAAGCCTGAGGAGGCTTTAGAATAAATGTGTCTCTGCGTCTGCAAGTATCTTGAACTGCAATTAAAGTCTTTCAGTTGTCGCTTTGCTGATTCTTTTATTCTGCTCCAAACTTTTATAAGCGCTTTTCGTACCCATAGTGTAGTCAAAGGCTTGATACAACTGTCTTATTTTCTCTCATTCTTTCTCTCCCAACACGCTGTTCCCTCCCGCTTGCCTGGTTGCGTGTGTTTGTGGATGTGTGTTTCTCTACTCTTGTCAGCTGAGCTATTTTTCGCTGGTGGATATGGTCTGTGTTTCCTTTCACAAGGGTTTACTCCCCCTTTTCCCCTTTCTCCAACCCTCTCTTCCTCTCTTTGTCTTGCCTTGTTACTTTGTGCCGCCATTAGTCTTTGTCGATCTCCATATTGGGCAGAGGTGAAAAATACAGCCCTGGTGAAACGGTAATAGATTTTTATTCTCTCTATTTAAAACCCTGAAATCACAAGACAAGTTAATCTGCTCTCACCATGGAGACCGAGTGTGCCTGGCAAATATCCAAGTCTATCTGGCCCCATGGCAGGGGAAGGAATGTAGTGGATGAGCCAGGTATAAAAGCAGATAGTGTCGGCTTTCAGGCCCTCTTATAAACCGCACTAAACTCAGATCAAACTATATTCCTTATTGTAGGGGACTTGAAAACCTTATGCCACATTAAAATACCCTTCTGATTGTGTGTCTCTTCCTCCTACCTAAATGTAAATTTAGATTATTTTGCACGTAGAACAAGAAACAAGGTTTTGATTTTTTTTTTTTTTTTCAAACAAGAAATAGTGTTTTGCTTGTGTGGATTCAGAGCTGTGCTCTTTATGTTGACAACAGACAGGAAGGAGTAGTAAGGGATTATAGGCCTAAACACAAATCTGACCCTGAGATTGTGGGTCAGTCACAGTTCCGGAAGGATCTTATGCTGCCATTGCCAAGGAGAACCTGTTTATTAGGAACTTTCTCCTTATATTACTGCTTGCTGCTATACAACTGATGAGAAACTATTTCTCTGAGGATGATTTCAAGCAAGCCCTGCATTTTAACAGACAGGAAAGAGCACAATCCTGAATAAAACAGTTAACAGTAACTCAGTGCCGTTTAAACCCTTAACACAATCACAAACCTCGGCTCTGCCATCTAGTGGTAAATACTCAACTGTAGATTCCTTATGTAAAATTATCCTACACTAGAAAGCTCATTGAAGTCATCATGAAATCAAAACTGACAATTTCTTTTTATGGAATATTGCACTATTATAAACAATGCATCCATGCACATATTAAAAAAATAATGTACCCTCATTACATTGAATCAAATTAACAACATCTCTTCTCTGATGACATGACGTGAAGATGCAACAACCTGTCCCAATCAATACCCAATCAATTCCGAATGGACACAATCAAGTCCCAACCCCGAAAAACCGCTTCACTCAGATATACGTCACAATGGGGAAGAAAAGACTATCGCAACTTCTTTTTCATGCCAACTTTCAAGCCATTTCAACTGGTCACCAAAATTCTATAGTAAGAATTAACAAATTACACAAGGTGCTTTTCCCAAAAATTCAACCATATCTGTTGTGACTGGGCCAGATCGACACGGAATGGAACGGTTAAGCAAAGAGAAGGGTTTGGCCCGACAGTGGAAAAGTGGCTATAGAGTTGTGAGAACCATCTGTCCTCAAAACAACTGTGGCTTGACACTACTACTGAGGACAGGAATGAGTTTGTCTTTATGAGTGTGTCTGCACTGCCAGCTGTTTCTCTTCTAATGTGTGCAAATACTATTATACTTGCGAGAGTTTATTTCACCGGGGAGGGTGTTGTTTACATTACAGTCACATATCTGTTTGACATGCAGTGATGGGATATTTATGACAACTCATTAGAAAATCACCAGACTGCAACTAACCTTATGGCAGCATCTGTGTCAGAATCAGGCCCGGGGACTTGATCAGAGCGGGATCCACTGGAGAACGTATTCTCTTCTTCATAGACACCGATCTCTATGGGATCAGACACAGCAGGTGGTTCGGGGCACGTAAGAGGAGCAAAGCTGAGTTCGATAATCTGCTTGGCACTTTCGCAGATCTGACTCTGGATCTCAGGAGTGAGAGTCGGAAAATCAAAAGTGAAGACTGGTGGGCCACTTGGAGTAATGTCTTCACTATCCAAGCTGCTATAAGAGGTGCCCTTGGCACGGTGTGACTCCATAATGCTCTCAAAGTGTCTGCTGAATGAGTCCAAGCCATCTGATGAGATTCGGCACGGGCTGGTCACAGAGATGGGAGACTTCAAAGCCGTGTGGCTGTCAGGCTGGTAATCTAGGGGACTATAAGAGGAACATAAATCATACATGCACTCCTTTGAGTGGTTTGTTTGCATCATTTAAAATGAATTTAAAATGTTTGATGTCACAGTGCTGCAAATATGATGACACCCTTCCTAAAATTTAAATTGCAATTATACTTTTTCACATATAAAGACCTAGTTAATTGTGAGAAGAATAATAATGTAAAATATAACCTAAAAATAGTTGATTTATTTTTATTTATTTATATAAGTCTTTATGAATCAAAATGAAAGTTATAATGTAAATGTAAACTTATTTTATATTATTAATGTATTTATTTATGTATACAATTTTTAGACTATTTTTCCTCAAAACCTTTCCTCAGACACCCTAACACTCCATTACAGCCCCCCTGGACATCCCTTCTTGTTCTAATTTACCCCAAAGTCTTCAAAAAGTAACCAAACAACATGAAGCAGGCAGGGATACAAAATTCTGGCCATTTTGTTGTTCTTTAGGTCAAATGAAAGCATCCAGTGTGGATTGTTGATGTGTGTGTGTGAATTTACATACTGTAGTAGGATACATGCGTAGGCTCTATAGTATCTGTTCCACACTCACCCTCTCAGTAGTCGACTAAACACTTCATCTCCCTCAGGTGTGGCATTTTGCCTCTTTTTGTCGCCTTGCATCCTCACACTGGCCCAGCTCACCACCTCTTCATCTTGCAGCTCCTCCTCACCATCTGTGTATGGGCACAACATTCCCTCCAGGGGGCTGCTGCTGTTAGTGCCTGAGGTTCCCACCACACTGCGGTTACTGCCAAAAGCAGAGTCCACTTCCTCCTGTTCCGCTAGCATCACCTCATCAAGGTTTGTTTCTTTGTAACAGCGCTGGGACACTGCATCGATGTCTGTCTCTGAATATTTGACAGTGCGTCTGATGATGCCGGTCATATTGGAAGACCCCACTGTGGGATGATGTTGGATTAACTCCACTTTGACTTGCTGTACATCATGGCATGAGGATTTCGAAGAGGCGGTTGATTTGCAGTGTCTTAAGTATGATGTTACAGGCCTTTGCGGGGTAGTCGAGGGTGAAATGGGTGTCGGAGACTCGCTGGAACAGCCACTGGAGGGTGTAGTGGAGGAGCCTGAAATTTGCGTGAACAACGAAAAACAAAAAGATTGAGAGTTTCATGGTTAAAATTTTAAATAACACATTTGTAGTCATTATTAATTTTTTATATAATATTTATATAAAAATACAATGTTTTTAAATTACAAAAAAGGACATTGTTAAATAATAAATGTATGTCCTTAGATCCTGCAGCTCAACAGTATGGTCATATCAATGCCATGGTCATGGGTTCGATTCCCAGAAAACGTGTAGATCAATCAAAAGTATGGCTTGAAGTTGTTTTGGATAAAAGTATCTGCAAACTGTATAATTGTCAAGGTGAAAGGAAAAAGGACAGAATAATTAAAGTCACTTGTTATATGATTGGATTAAGCGTTTGTTGAGGCAAACAGCTTGTTCACAAGGAGAGGCAAAATAAATAAAGAAAGGTGACATTTCAGAGAACCGGTTCCTTGAAGTCTGAGTTGGGCATTTCTAAGAAATTCTCACCTTTTGTTTCATGTTGATCTTCGCAATGGGACCCAAACAGGAACTCCCATTTAGCACGAGCCATCTTCTGAGAGTGCAAGGAAGGTCTCAGCAAAAATGGTCCACTTTCAGACTACAACCCAAAACTGAATTATCAATTAACAGTATACAGTGAATCAGAGCATTCGAATAATCTAAAGATGTGTACCAAGATGGAATCACCTGTATGTCTGTTTTTCCAGAGTCAGAACTCTTCTGGCTGGTTCTGCTAGATGTCTCTGAGGATATGCACTCTTTCTCATGTAGAGTGCTATCTATAAGGCTGCCTGTGACTCCACTGGAGCTCTGTGATGCTGTACCACTCAACTCTTTGTTAGCCCGAGTGTCACCTTTCATCTCATTGCGCTGCATTAAGACCCTACAATGGTTCTCACGAGAGCCTGGTATAGCTGGACTATTCCTCTTATGATTGTTCACCTCCTTCAAGCTTTCCTTGTCTCTGGCTAAGCACTCTTCTATCCCATTCTTCTGGTGAAAGGTCCAACTAGCTGGAGTCTTTGGATTAGCCCTTGTGAATGGTCTCCTGCTGTTATCTGGACTGTCTTTCTTACTTTTGAGACTCTCATACTGCCAACATTCATTGTTAGGTGTATGATTGTTTCTTGTGTACTGGGAAGGGAGGTGCCGGTGCAAAGTGGGGCTGTCCTTTCCATCCAACTCTGTTCTCTCTATCCGTGGGTCTCGTATGGGAGAGGATGATATTACATCTGATCGGTTCAACCTTGCTGGAGCTGCAGGAGATGTACTTCCAATGTGGGGCAAAAGAGGGGTTGTTTGAACTGATTGGTGACCAGTCTCGACAGACTCATGTTTCCAATGGTGGTCCTGAACAGAAAGTTTGTAATTAGAGGGAGGTAAGCTAGCATATAGTTGAGGCTCTCTTGAATGCCCTAAACAGGGACTGTCAGACCTCACTGTGTCTGTCGACGACTGGGTTGGGGATGGAGACCTCCTGGCTTCCATAAGTATGGAGAGATTCATGGCTTCCTCCGCTAGTTTACAAGCCAATTCAGGACTTGAGGCTGGGGATACGCTCCTCCTTCCACTCAGTAGGTTAGCTTCTTCTACCTTATTTTTGGAGTTGGCTAGTTTGAAATTAACTCTGTGGGCTTGCCGTGAATTGTCATTCATGGAATGACAGATTCGTTGATTGCTAGATGGTTGAGTTACAGTCATAGATGGCAGTTCATGTTGAATAGCTGTAGGCTTACAGGATGGTAAATTTGGCCTATACCTATACCCTTGTGCTCTTTGGTTTGAAGCCTCCTGAGTGTTGACGGTTGAGTGTGACATGGTAAAGTAGGCTTGTTTGGCATGGTTAGAAAGTTGATCAGTAGCTGGGCTCCTAGGAAGTCTATAAAACGAACTATTCCGCTCATGATCCATGATTGTTGCTTTAGGGGGCAGGGTCCTAGAACTGCATGGTAAAACCGGTGACCCAGACCAAGACTGACAGCGACGTTGTTCTCTCCTGACATCGTGACCTCTATCAGGGCAGTTGCCTGCCAGTTTTTGCCTTAGTTGTGGGGAACCAAATTCCTCCAATGCCCGATGGGTGGCTTCTCTGGCAATAGAGTCTAGAGTTGCCCGCCTAATGCTGGGGGGGCTCATATGTGAGTTCCCCAAAGCTTGACTAAGCTGTTTTGAGCTGCAGTTGTGTATGGACTCCAAGCTGTTCTCCAACCACACTGGGTCACTAAGCCTTTTCCTGAGGTGGAGAGGGGTAGCTCGATTCTCCATGGTTCTGTTGAAGGGATTCTGAGGCTCGCTTTGGCACAAAGAGTTATACTGACCCTCTACAGATTTAATTTTAGCTTTTTCAATGTAACTGAAAGTGGCAAAAGATCGCCTCCCTTCATCTCCTCCCTTTATCTTAGTTGGGCTGCATGCCTTACGGGTTCCACTGGGAGTAGGAGGGGCAGTAAACCATCCTGAGAAGTGAGGGTCCTTTCCAAAGGAGTCACGTTCAGAAGGAGCACACACCAAGTGACATGTATTTCCAGTGGGTCCTGTTTGAAAAGCTGAGAGTAACTGGCTTATCTCATCATAAGGTAGACTCTTTTGGTGTTGGGAACCTGGTTGTTCCGACTCATGTCCTGGATGTAGCTGAAAACTTACAGAGTGTCTAGATGTTGATTTACTGGAGGCTAGGCTCTGAGTGCTGCTTCCACCTTTATGCAGGACTCCACGTGGAGATGCCCGGTCATGTGGGGCATTAGAGCCACCATACTGAGACTGTGGAAGGATGTCTGGTGCTGTCAACATGAGGGAGTCTGTTTTCTCCACATCTCCTCGGTCTTTTCCCTCTTCATCAGTAACAGACCTCACCTCTACATAGAGGTGGAGGATTTTACCTGATTGAGACATGACTGGCCAAAAGAAGCCTGCAGATAGTACAACGCCTGTTCTCTTTAATTGATTAATCAACACTGGTCATCTTGTTTGCTCTGGAAGTTTGTTGGTGTTCACATCTGAGAGAGAGTTTGGATGGACTCCTATATCATCCTCAAAATAACCTGTAAGAAACAAAAAAGAAGAGAATCTGTTGAAACAAATTCCTCCATCAGTTAGGATGAACACAATTGGTAAGAAATAAAACCAATAATGTGTTACACGTTAAATAACTAATAATTTGAGAATTTTTGTTTTACAACTTATGTTATTCTATTGAGCATGGAATTTATACATTGACCCACGTATTAGCTCTAGGCTACAGTATTTTGAACTCTAATTCGAAGACATCTATTAAAAAGTAAAATAATTGTGAATAATTTTCTCTAAAGCAAATATCTTGAGTAAAGAGAATTGTGAACTAGCCACCTTGACTCCTCTTGCTATACTGTGCTCCACTAAATCAAGCTGAGCATGTTTACTAATGGAAAGAGGGTCTAAATGTGTAACATGCTAATAAAAGAATGTAAAGCAAACTCCAGACATGCAAGCACCTCAGTATTGCTACTGGCAGGTTCTCTGCCTCACTCCCTCTTCATATTACATACGTAGTGTGACACAGAGTGACATACATACCGTGAATAAATTTTACCGCAGCTCTCTCAGAAGTATAGTAATGTTTAATATGATTACCTACTTGTCTTGAAGGAATTAATGACTGAATCCTTAGATGTAATAAGATGATAGACTAGACATACAACTCACACTGAAAAAAAACAAACAATACAACTAGGATGGTCTGGTGTTTCTGACCAAAGAACCCATGCTGGGTAGGCTAGCTGGCAGCTAGGCTAGCTAGCTGCATCCAAAACATAACATATCCTGGTGACCATACAGAACAATATAGATTTTTTTCTCCTGTAATGGATTCAGAAAAGTCTAAACATTTGAATTAGACTGCAATCACCTTTACAAAAAATGAAATACAGTAAACCTACTGCATACAGCTCAGAGAAGAGATGAGGCTGATCATTAAAAACTACCCTAAAGGACTCACTCTCTTTGATGCACATAAGCTATTCTAACCTCTCACATGCAATCTGCCACAACTGCTTGTGTTCTGTCAGCTCTTGTGAAAGTGGGGAAGTGTGTCTGCGATTGGACATGTGCCAGATGTTGCGCTCAATTGATTGAGTCGTATGCACCCTGCATCATGACCACCACTGCAGTTATGGGGGAGGAGGCAGGGAAGGATAGTGCATAGTTTTCCTTAAAGACAACACACGTGCTCAAAAACATGTATGGGAGCTCTTTATCAGCAGATTTTCACATTCAAAGCCCTTATTTACTGTAGTCTTCTTGCCGCCCTTTAGCTGAAATGTGTTGAATGTATGCTGCTTGCCTAGTAACTTAATCCATTTTACATGTTCCAAGGTAACCTGTAACAACTTGAAATTGATCTCCCTTTAATTAACTGTTTGGATCAAATTCCTTGACTGAAAGAACATGACAGTATCCTGTCAGATGTTTGAGATAAATTAGCTAGAATTAACTAGAAATATTAAATTGAATTTGTTCTCTTAAATATTTATGTGTTTACATGTATGATGTACAAAGTTGAGGATCATTTATAAAAGCATCTATGAAATTGTATTCATCATAATTTAATTTTATTATACTCAGCCGTTCACATTAGCTAGACTTGACTAGAAATATTTGCAGATGTAGCAAGAATATAATTTTGTTTATAGTATAAATAATATATATAGCCTATTTAAAAAAAAAATGTTTCGTTGTATTTTCACGACAAGTAATTTGCATCAGTTCTGCTTCTGAAAATACGGCAAAATTCATTGAGATTAAACCAACAATTAACACCTTTGCTCCAACGATTACAAAGAATTAAGTTAAAACTATAAAAATAAAAGTTAAAACTATAAAAAAAATTGCCAAGCTGATGTCCATAAGACATTATAGTGAATAGTTAATGTCCATTAACTATTTTGACTTTCTAAGCAATTGAAATCATTGTTGTACGATTTTATTTCCATAATCACTGAAAATGACATAATTAGCTGTAGGAAAGTTATTCAAATGCCTATATTTTACACATCTACTTTCTGTTATGCAGGCCCTTTAGACCTACTTTTTCTGTACTGTAGCTAATAGGATTCCTCCAACTCCTCCTCCTGTCCTCACTATATCTGTTACATGAACAGGAACATAGAAACCAATTACAGTCAAACCCCTCCCTTTACCTGTTAACTCCCCTTTCAACAGCTCTGTCCCATCCGCTACACAGCAGCAGTGGGAAAGAATCCAGAAAAATCCCTCCTAGTCTTCAGAAAAACTGGCTATTCATGTGTTTGTAGTCTCTGTGCCTCCCTCTCTTCTCCACAGAACACAAAACAGCTCTCTGCTCCTTACTGGCTCACGCATACTGGATTTAAGCCACCCACACGACTTAGTGCGTCTTCTCCAACGTCCCGTCCTCCCCCCCCCCCCCCCCCACACTGAAAACCTGTCTTAGCCCAACAGGACTTCCTGCACTCACCCTGTCACTCACATTCTTAAGACCACCTCATTCTAGAACTGAGCCAATCAGGTGCGCCAGCTCTCTGTCTGTTCTGTGACAGGTGGCAAAAGGTTCAGCTCACCCGCAGAGGGGGGCCTAGAGGGAAAGCCCCTAGTAAATAGATTTACAGAGTAACAGGGGTTGAGAAAAGGCCACTGAGATTACATTTGAACAAAAACAATCCTGAGTCTCAGCAGACTATCTGTGTAAAAAACTGTGAATTTAAAGTATGTCATAGCTGTTGCTGTTCATTCACTGTCATTTTGACAAGACAATTATACTGTAAAGTGAAAAAGAAATGACTGTCATGGGGCAGAATCGTAATGATTAGCTGTGCTTGCATTAGCGTAAACTCTTAGCTACTTAAAGATTATCTGTAATTGTGTAACAGCACTATGTGCTTCTGTTCCCAGCATGCATGTCGCATACATTTGTTATTTAACATTTCCATTTTTATTGTTACTACATGTATTTGCTGGCTTATTTTGCTACCGTTTGTGATTTTGCTAAATTAAAAAAATAATAATAATAATCCCAAATCTAATAGTTCAAGGAATAGTTGAACATTGAGACATTTACTCCCTCATGTCATTCCAAAATTGTATAAGACCATTTATTGAAACAAACATATTCTGAGAAATGTTTCTGTTTTAATTTTTGTCCCAAGTTTGAAAGTCTATTTACTCAAATGTTGTTTGGTTCTCCAATGTTGTTCCACAGAAGAAAGTGTTAAACCTTTTAATTAAACTTGTTGAGCACTGCATATATTTGAGCACTCAAATATTTGATGCATTCAGCACAGTATATGGGCTAACAGCACTACGCTTGCTGCCTCAAGAGAACTGTGCTACATAAATCAGCAAAACTTCAAGAGTCAAAGCCATGGTTCACTCTCTCCCTATAACTTCCTGTCCCCCTTCACTATAGTATAATATATAGTAGTTAACATGTGACAGCAGTATATATCTTGCATTGTGACATGGAATAATTCATCTAAAATAATTTAATCTTTTTAATTTTAAAACGTTAAAAATTTTACTTTATGACCTCATACTAATTTTGGCAATATGGATTATTTGTATGCTAAAATTCTATACTATAAGTAAATAAAAAAATATTTGCAATCACAAATACAAAGACTGGGTTTCATAAGTCTGAGACCACTAGTAAAAATGCATATTTTATGCATTTTTTATTATTTATTACAAAAAAATAAGTACAAATGATATTAGCACAACAATTTTGAGAAACTTGGTTATTTAAACTTTGCAGGATTAAATTAGACTTATTTCAATGAGGACTTTTGGTTCCCAGAACTTCCCACTGCACTGTATATACAATTTTTAAGATTTTCATGTTGAAACAACAACAACAACAAAACCAACAACAACAACTGATGTCCATGTTATTTGTAAGCTATCCATATCTATATATGAAGAGTTCAGATGCAAAAGCCTCTAAATGCCATTTGAAATTTTCTTCTAAAATGATCATTTTTATCAAGCTTGTATATTTAAATTCATTAATTTCACTTAAATGGCAATGAAGATTACCTATTAATTGTAATTTAAGTGAAATTACTGAACTTAAATATACAAGCTTGATAAAAATGGTAATTTTAGAAGAAAATTTCAAATGGCATTTAGAGGCTTTTGCATCTGAACTCTTCATATATCTAACCAAAAAGGGAATTACATAATGTGAAAGTAGCTATAAGAGCAAAAGGTTTACGCATAAGACATAAATGTGCTATAAAAATGTTGTAGAATTCGACTGACCTCAAGTTTTGGGCACTGGGTAGAGCTGTCCTGCATTATCTATATGTTATTTGAGAGCTTTGGAAAGAACACTTTACTCAGACTGACTGCTCTTAGACTTAAGCTTCTAAGGTGACTGATAACAACAATGGATGTCTCGGGTATACACCAGATCTATGGTCAAAAATTAAAGCACATAAGTTCAAATAAAGATTTATAATATAAATAAATTGATTTTCTGCAACAACTAAAAGTAAAAGTTTACACTAACCGTTACAGGAAAGTGTTGGTAGTCTAGAATTAATCCGATAACAACACCATTTGAAGGTTGCCTGTTATACTTTGTTCATTATTTATAAGAAACAAAAATAGAGAGACAAGCAAGTTCACATACCTGATGGGAGCATGAAGAGTTGCAGAGGTAGCATTGTGCATGTGAGGTGCTGAAGTGGACAGCTCCGCTGTAATTAGAAAAACTCCTACAGCAGACAAAGTAGTCAGTATACTGTCCTTTTTCCCATGTCTTTAGGGAGTGCCTGTATCACATTATCAGAGCACTGGCAGGAGGCCCATCTCAGCTTAAGGTGGACTACAACTTTCTCAAGAAGAGTTTTCTATCATCTAAGGCTGGTCAAAGTCAGGTTTTATGGACATATCTATGACCATAAGGACAGTCATGCACAAAAATAATCTATAATCTATAGTTATATCCTCTATATAACTTGTTAGTCCTTGCAGTTACTTTGACAATTTGAACTAAAATTTAATTTTTGAATTAAGCAGGCGCCTTGTAAAGGGATTAATACAATCTGTCATACAAAAATTCTGTCATCATTTACTCACCCTCTATATATATATATAATACAACAAGAGTAAATGAGATCCAAAACAGTATTGGACCCCACTGACTTTCACTGTATGAATAGAAAACTCAAAAAGATGACAGAATTGTTAAACTAACTTTTAAAGGGATAGTTTACTTTGAAATTAATTTTTGATATGTTTTAGCTTACCTCAAGGGCATCCAAGATGTAGGTCTTTGTTTCCACAGTATTTTCAATTTTGATATTTTTAGGTCAAACCGTTCTTGTCTGTCAGTCATATAATGGAGGTATACGGGGTCCTCCTCAAAGAGCATGCACAGAAAAGTCCAAATTACGTGACTGTGATTACAAGAGGAAAAAACGATATAAATACTGTTCGTTTTCTCACACAAACTGCTCGTTTCGTGTCTTAGGCCATCAATGTGTACTTACATTTACAGTCATTAAATCATGTTTAATTTGGACTTCTCTGTGCATGTTCTTTGAGGTGGACCGCATAGACCTCCATTATAACCATTTGTCCTAAAAATATAAAAATAGAAAATACTGTGGAAACAAAGACACCTACATTTTGGATGCCCTTGAGGTAAGCTAAAACATATCAAAAATCAATTTCAAAGTGAACTATGCCTTTAAATAAAAAGACAAAGTGGTTTATTAGATATAATTTGCATGTTGTTAAAAATGTTCTTCTTTCTCACACTTCTTTTCAGGTTTAAAAAAGAGAAAATTTGAGCTATTTACTACACCAAACCCAACTATATTAAATAGACAGATACAATATAATAATCCATGTATTATTTATGTAAAGGAAATGGATGGAGGATGTGCTTTACGAATAATTTTTGTTTCTTAGTTGGACAATGGAAAGAGGCTGACTGTTTTGGCCATTTATGTCAATACAAGGATTAAAAATGGGACAAACTGGGCCAGAAAACTCAACGCGGAATGAGTGGAGCAAAGTTAGCGTGTCTCCGTCATAGAAAGACACAGCTCCTTTCGAGATGTCTACCCATAATCCAAGTTTTTGGATTGTTTTCCTCACTACCAGGAACTTTTCATTTGAGTCCTGACAAACAAGATATTTTCCATTACCATGATAGATGTAGCAGAACACACCGTTAAAGTCACTGTTGCGATGCTCAGAATCCTGATCTCTAGTAGCTGACCCATATGACAGGCCAATCAACCAATAGGGTTTCTTCCAGACGGCCACCTCCCAGTAGTGAGAGCCACTGGAGAATCTCTCCTTGACCTGGACACTGTACTGAGAGCCGATGTTTGTTTTCCGTTTCCTTTCTGCGGTTGGTTTCTTACTCCAGTGTACCTCCAGCTTGTCAGCCGAGACCTCTAACTCGGGGTGTGCTGTCTCTGGGTCTAAATTTACTGCTCTGAGACCTGCAGGTAGCAAAGATTGATAGGTTACACTATAAGATAGGATTATTGTACTTTTTGTCTTTTAACATGCATTGAAACATCACACGTACTAGACCACAGCCGCTGAGTGTTCTGCAAGACAACTTCATCTAAGTTATCAACCAGCTGCTCAACTGTCTTCATCTTGTCTGTGGTGCTGTACTCTTGCTCTATCACAGACACAAGTGGCAAATCCACCTGGGACCTAAAGCAATGATGAACAATTATTTAAAGAATTCATTTTGGTATTAATGTCTCATGGCATAGTGAGGGAAAGCAAACACTTTGAAAGCAGACACACAGTTTTTGTTTTTCTTCGAAGGAATGCTAAATATTTGCGACAGAATGCAAAAGCATTGAGATTGTTTTTCCTCCCATCTCATCATTTTTTTCATCACCATGTCCCTTTAGAGGCTCCATATATAAGTACAATTTAAAGGGAATGCAGTAAAAATAACTCACCCAAGTCTATGTTTTTTGAGATGCTGCAAAAAGTAGTTTTCTGTTATTGATAGGCTAAAGATATAAAAATAAAGGAAAATGTGCACAGAAATATAATTCACACAGACTGTGAAACTATAATATGCACCTGGAGAAATATGATGTCATTTTCTTCCTCAAGGAGAGATTGGGCTGATCTTAGGGCAGTATTAATATCTTTAACATGACACTCCAGTGACTCATTTTTCCATCTCAACCACTTGTTGGAGTAAAATTCTTCAGTTTCCAGAATGGCCAGCATCAGCTCCTGATCCTCCTCAATCTGGGCTTTTATCTGGTTGTATTTCTCAACTATTCTGAGTCTGTATGCTTCTGCGTTTTTCTAGAAAACCATAACAAGATTGAGAAAAAAAAAAGTAAAAGCCTGGTGAACTCACAAGTTAACAAAGGGAATATATTAGTATACAATCATTTTCTTGGTTTAATTGGTTACTATGATTCAAAAAGCTCATACTGGAATACCCACCGATACCTCTGAAAATAATGGTTTCAGATCTTGCATGGCAGACTCAGCTAAATGTTTCCTCTGTAGAAAAAGTGATTTGTTGGTCTCCAGCACCTTCTAAAAGAACAAAGAGATATGTTTCCAAGTTCTCAATACACTGTTTCTTCATTACTAAATTATAGGCATAATTATGGTACATGAAAATTGTTTATTTATCAGAGAAAAATATGTTTGAGTAAAAATAGATCTCTTAATTTGTTACAAAAAAAAAAAAAATTAAAATCCACTTCATACAAAAATTACCCGAATACACCTCTTCTATGAAGAGCATGTCATTTTATTTCTGTACTAAATTATATGTATAATATACATAGTTTATATAATATATTTGTAATATTTTCACTAATTAAACCCCATTTTCATGAATTAAAGCGCCTACCTACCTTGAATTCTGAGCATGCCTCTTGCAGCGTAACAGCTTGATGGTTTTTGTGTGACCCAACTGCAATGCACAGACAACACACAGTAGTCTGGTCCTCCTGACAGAATAGTTTCAGCTCCTCCCCATGCTCCTTACACTTGAAGGAAATCAAGTCCTCTGTTACTTCAATGAGAGAGTGCCCTCTTAAAGCCTCTCTCTGCTGATGCAGGAGAGTGTGAGCAGAGCACAGGGAGGCGTCGCAGGAGAGGCAGCTCTTCACAGCCACCTCAGTCTTCCCAATGCATTGATCACACATGATAACGAAGGGTGATATATGAGAAGATCCTTCCAGTGAAGATGCTCTTGCAAAGACATCCTGCACTTTCCTTTGAAGATCTGAGTTGAACTCAAGCTTAAGGTTAGAAGGAAGGAGGATCTGACACTCAGGACAGAACAGTGGTCCTTCTCCTGATGTTTTGGGGTCATCCATGTTCCAGACCACATGAATGCAGGTTTCACAGAAGTTGTGACCACATGGAAGGCGTACAGGGTCTGTGAAAAGCTCTACACAAACAGGACATTTTAGGTCATCTTCTTGCGCGTCCATATTAGCAGACCTTCTACTGTCTGTGTGTGGTGGCTTGGCTTGGCATGAATATTTCAAAGATGAGGCTCAGTTTTCAATGCCATTTTGTTATAAGTGTATTCAATTACAATAAGCTGTCCATGTAATACAAAAATATATCAACTATTTTAAAATAACTGTGACATGCAGGTGATATTCACATACTTCTTGTTTCAAATATTGAAGTTAACCACACCAAAAAGGCAGAAAAATTGCAATTGTAAATGTCCAAAAAAAGAGAGAGAAAAAACTGTAACATTCTAGCTTTTATGTGTTTTATGTGTGTTTATAAATTTCATACTTTCTACAATTGCAATTTCTGTCTCTAACAGCATTTATGGCCACAATCCACTTGTATTTTATTAACCCTCAATCGGGTCATGGGGTCTATATGACCACAATCGACTTTTACTTAATTAAAAAAAGGCTCCTTTCATCTCAGTGGAATAAGATTTTGTGACTTTTCATACATTATCTATCTATACACACAGAAAACTGGGCTTGATTCGGGTGCTCTGAGGGTAGGCCTATGTAAAAAAATGTTTACACTTCTGGTCTGTTTACACATTGAAATGAATGGGAAATGTGAAAAAAACTAAATATATTTTCTTCATGTGTCAAAAAAAAAAAAAAAATCCAGCATAAATTGAACATTTTTACACAGAAATGAAGGCCTAGTACTAGAGCGTATATGCAATCATAAAAAAAAAATAACATTTCATATGCTAATGCTAAAGCTAATTGTGTAGTTGAGGAATTGTGTGGTATGGATACATAGTAAAGTACTTGTTATATCTCCAAAAACACAGCATTAAGGAATTGATGAGAAGTAAACAAAACAAAATGATATAATTTGTATGATTAAAAATGTATATTTTTGGAGAAATAAACAATTGTTGGGGTCGAGAAGTGTAAACAGGAAACGAAGACCTTACCATGTCTATTTACAAAAATGTGCCTCAACCAGGGAACAGTGGCCTCAACAGCTATTCTACCGTATGTTGCCTTGGTAACCGCAAAATTCTGTCAAATTGCAGAAAATAACGATATAATAATTGCCCGTTTTTCAATTACATATGATATGAGGCTAATGTGGTTCTAATTAAAAAACTAATGCAAATATTGTTTGCAGGCTTTCTTTTACTATGTTTCCAACTGCATAGGACAATCGACTGCCGCTAGAGGGCAGTGTGTCTGTTATGGCGATGTAAATTCCGCACACAAAAAGACAACCGAAGAAAACGTTTGTCTTCTCATGTGATCTCGATCTGTTCACCGACTGTACGCGGGAATTTCGACAGTGTTTACAATGCAGGGAATGGATACAGCAAAAGTTATTTACGCATGAAATCTGCTGTTTTTTGTTTTATGTTAAATCACGTGTGAACACCGTTGGCCTGTGAGAAAATCTGTTTCTGGACGAGCTAGATTTGATCTATAGCAGTATATATTTTTATGATCATCTGACACAGTTTTGTGAGAGTTTCGTAAGTTTAACTTACATCTGCTTCGTGATATTGTTTTCTCCGGAGAGCTATCTTTTTTTTAGTCATTTATTCACTTGCACTTCACGATGATGAAGTGTAAATCCAGCAGATCTTCCGTAAGTATTTGATAGTGACACCTGATGTTTTGTTGCTGGTCATCTAACGTTAGCTATAACGTTAGATATAACTGTTAAATGTCATCCGTGTAACGTTATTAACTTACATTTTTGTTGTTATTGTAGATGGTCAATGGAGTTCAGTCAAACATTTCTGCCTTTTTCTTCTCAAAGGTAAGTACATAATACTAATCTAACTGTTTGGTAATTATTTTGATAGTTAAAATTCTCATTTGCTCACTTTTATGTTTTTCCAAACCTATATGACTTTATTTCGACTGTACATTTTGTCTAAATATAATAAAAGAAAATGGGATCAAATTATTTATGCTGCACATGGTGTGTTTTTATTACAGTAATAATAACATGACAAATAACTTACCAGTTTGTAGCTCTAAAAATCATAATAAAATAAATTTGAATTAGCCTTAAATCTATCTACACTTCACTCAAATAAAGATAACATTTAAAAAAGAAAGGTGTGTATGTTATAATGTTATGTTCATCAAAGTAAATTACTCAAACCCTTTTTTTTGTGAATTTCCAAAAAGCCCTTGAATTTATTTTGAATCTATAAAATTAAAAAGCCCCCAAAACTCTGTCTCTCTCTCTCTTAAATTAATTTAAGGTATGTTTGTGATGTCCTTTAATTTTAAATTCATTTTGCATTCTTATCTGGATTTATGTTGTTTGTTAACTGTCTTGAGAACCTAATGATTTGTTTTGTATTAAAAAATGTAGCAACGGTTGCACTTTCAAGTTTAAAATGGCCTTGCCTGCTCTTACATTAAAAATACAGTGGATAACCATACCTTTTATTTATTTATTTTTTTCAGGTTTCTCCGAAGTCACCTAAAAGAATTAAAGCTGGAACTACTGGATCCCCCGTTTCATTGAACACTTGTTTAGTGGAGAATGAAAATGTCTCTTGCTCCCCAAACCCATCTGCTGTTCCAGAGACGCCTGACAGTCTGAGGACCGAGAACCCTTCCGACACTTCATATGAGAACCGCTCACCCGTGTCCCGTGGTCTACATGCTAAAGGTGTCAGGGGTAAACCTTGCCCGATGGCTCGTAAGCTGATGCAGCCACGGAACAGCAGCAGTCCAGAGTCAAAGGACACTTTTGAGCTTAAGAATGGCTTAAGTCACTCGGGCTCTGTAAAGAGGTTGTTGCACAGCTCAGAAAATATCCAGAGTGCCAAGCGGTCCAAGATCATGCAAGTTCAGGAACCACCTGAGTGTGACGCAAGCTTACCAGTGACTAAGCGAAATGAGTCTTTGAGAACACTCTCTGTTTTGTTCCAGAAGAGTTCTGAGAAAAAAATCAAAGCCGAGTCTGTTAGTATTGAGAGTAGCCGACTGGCAACTGGACCTTGTGTGAAAACGATTGGAAAAACAAATGGTGTCTCAAAGCTCTCAAAAAAATCCTCTTATCAGCTGAACTTTACTACCTGTGAGAAAGAGAATTCACTTTCTCATAATGTTAAGCCGGAGATAGGCATGGGTGCGGTTTCTGGAACAAACGACTTAGATCTTGTGATGTCTTATAGTTCATGGATAAAAAATGGGTCTACTGAAGAAAAAGATACTTTTCTCAACTGTCCTATTACTAAGAAGAGGCCCTTGAGTACTGCTGAGCTTCAAGTGAAAGAAAAGATTGATGGAAAGACTTCGCCAGCCCCTTTTGAGGACGATTTTACTGATTTGATGGATGAGTGGTTTGATGATGGCATGGAGCAAAAATCTGAGGCACCAAAACCCAAGAAGTTCAGTCATGAGTATGAATATATTATTCAACCTATTTATATTTACATAAGTGTGCCTTTTGTTGGGTGATTTTTTTGTGTATTAAAACTGAACGTTACATTTCTCCTTGACTTTTAGAAAAATCAAAGGCATACCAGAGCATGTTACACTGGCCTCTGGTGTTCATAACCGATACTGGGTGCTGGATGTACAAGACGTCACTTCATCACGAAGTGGCACAGAGAAACACTTAACCATCACCTGCTCAAAGACGACACAGTCCACAGAGACTTGTGTTCTCAAAGATGGCTGGTACAAAATGTTACTTGACTATTAGAAAGATTCTTAAGAGAGTTCTTTCTTTTTGACTGTCTTTTCAACCTTTTTTCTTAAGGGAGAGTTCTCCGGTTGCTGTGGGGGACATCATTCATTTGGAAGGGAGGAGTGTTTCTGGCTTGTGGACGATTGACAGAGACTCTGGTTTTCTGGTTCTGCTGCCTGACCTGCTGTTATCTGGGACCAGCATTGCCAGCAGCATTCGCTGTATGAGGAGAGGGGTGCTGGGAGAGATGTTTAAGGTTCGGAAATTGAATGTTGTGAATGTGCCTCACTAATGCAAAAGTGTGCATTCAGTTGATCAAATGTTAATTACATTTATAATTTTACAAAAGATAAATGTTTCTAATAAATACTCGTCTGAACTTTCTACTTTCTATCAAATAATTCTGAGAAAAACTCTTTCCCTTAAATTATGATGCTAATTGTTTTTTTAGAGTGCATTTAATTTTAGTCCTTCAAATAATCAAAAATCTTGTGTTTTTTTTAAGCAGGGATTTGATGGTGGATCTAAGCAGATGCTAAATGGTACCATAGTCCATGATATCTTCCAAAAAGCAGCAATGTCCTCCGATTTCTCTCCAGAGAGGATACAGACTTTTGCCTCAGATGCCCTAAGAAACCCCAACTACCTCGGACAAATGTAAGGGCTATCATGCAACATAAATTCCATGTTTAGAGGCCTGTTGTGAACATCTTTACTATATCATGGAAATACAGCATTTGACCACAGTAATGAAGCTCCTGATATTATGTCAGTGCCTTAAAAGTACTGTGAAAAGTCTTGTGCTTGGATTCATTAGGTACAGTCTACAGCTGACTCAGGCTGACATGAGACAGGAAGTTGAAGAATATCTTCCCTCTTTATCTGAGTGGGCAAAACACTACCTTCACACTTCACCACAGGCTGGTCAAAAGGAGCTCACTCTGAAACTGTGAGTGTATAGTTCTTCATACAAGAAATTAGAGCAAGCTCAGCATTTTCTGGTTTGTACAGATTGATATTATGGATGAACTTAATGGTTTGTGTGGTTATTTACCATCAGCCCTAGCGACGGGGATCTGAGCAAGCAAGATGCCGGCTGTAGCGTGACAGTCACAGATTTTGTGGACATCGAGGAGAACATCTGGTGTCCGAGTTTTGGCCTGAAGGGGAAGATGGATGTCACAGCTGGCGTCAGGATTCACCGGAGAGGCAGAAAGCCCATAGAAAGGATTGTGCCACTGGAGCTGAAAACCGGCAAGGAGTCCAACTCCATTGAGCATCGCAGTCAGGTACAAAATGCTTCAGAAACAGCTTTAGAAATGTAACGTACAAAAAATTCACTTCTTATTACAGGCGTTTTATTTGCATTGTAGGTTATTCTTTACACATTGATGAGCTCAGCTAGACGTTGTGATCCAGAGGCAGGATTCCTCGTCTATTTGAAGACTGGCAGTCTACATCCTGTTGTGGGCAACCACATGGACAGAAGAGGTTTTTTTTTTTATATAATTCATATCCATGTATTATTTCCAAAACCCATAAGTCTTTCATTCATCTTTAAAAAAAACAAATGAAGATATTTGATTAAACCTGTGAGATTTCTGTCCTAAAGCCTCATTGGTCCTTGTGGAAGCTCAAACATGCTTGCGTGATATGCATAAACAAACCAAATTGGCTCTAGTGGATCAAGCATCCAATTTAGCTAAATTTAATCTTTTAATCATTAAATTGATAATGTCTCATCAGAAGGCTTATATTAAATCCCTTGTTTCATTTGGATTATGTTTAGTATGTCTTTACAAGCTTTTTGAAGCATGAAAATTGAGGGAATTGAGTTTCAATCTAGGGACAGAAATCCCACAGATTTAATCAAATATATCTTCATTTGTGTTTTAAAAATGAAATGGGCTTATGATTTGGGAGTGATATGAGGGTGAATGATGAATGTCAACTTTCATATTTGGGTGAACTATCCCTTTAAATCAAGTTTTTTGATAAAAATGATATAAATTAGAGCTGGCGTAGCTTATAAAAATCTTATAAGCTTACATCCTACTTATGATTATACTAATTAATATTTTTCCTATCACAGAGCTGATTAAAATAAGGAACACTTTGGCCCATCACATCGGCAACAATCTGATCAAGATGGAGGGTGGAAGTCAAATGGCTCCATTGCCTGCCATGGTATCTGACCAGCAGACTTGCAAGTACTGTCCTCAGAAAAGAAACTGCGCAGTTTACAACAGGTACTGTTTTTCTCTCTACATGTGTCAACTTCAAACAGAGTTCTTTAATGCAATTGAGCTTTGGCTGAAATGTATCATTTGTGTAGAGCTGTGGAGAGAGATCCCGTGGGGAGCTGTAGTGAAGGTCCACAGGCATTTGTGCAGTCAGAGAGCGAGCACCTCAGCCAGATGCACCTCCAGTACTTCAGCCACTGGCTGCTGCTCTGCACGCTGGAGGCTCTCACCATGGAGAACAAAGGAGGTCGGCGAAATATCTGGCTTCAGACTTCCCAGCAGAGGTGGGTCTTTAAAAAAATATGAGTTGTACATTGTTAGTTCGATCACTTAATGTGATGAACATGCTTCATTTGGGATTCTATTAATTTTTGTATTAAATATGAACAACTCATATCATGTCAAATATGGTAAGCAGAAGAAAAGGCAAAATTATATTTGTTCTCTTCAGAAGACTTGGGTCAAACCATCAAAAAATGAGTACCGGTTAATTGACTTCCTTTGGAGGGTCAGGGAGTAAATGATGACAGAATTTTCCTTTTTGGTAGAACCATTCCTTTAATTTTCTTCATTCCAATAGTTTTATGTTTTATTTGAGTTTGAAACCGTTTCTTTTCATGCATTTCAGATTCTTTCAAATTAACACTGTGTGTTTGAGTTAATTGAATGCATTTATCCTTAATGGATGTCCCTATTCTTATGTTGTTCATTCTCAGGGAGAAAAGTGGTGGCTGTGCGGGTAACATGCGGTTAGCTGGAGGCGTCAGCATCCTGTCTGATGGTGTATATAAACACAGCTTTGAAAGGAAAGAAGGCGAGCAGACTCTCACTGGGCTAATAGTGGGCGACAGGATTGTGGTCAGTGATCAGGACTCTGTGCTTATAAGCCTGGCCTCAGGATACGTCACCGAAATAACAGTCAGTGGATTGACTTGCTCTTTGGACAAGTATGTATTTTGCTTTTCATTAATTTGATCATTTTGTAATTCATCTGACCTAAATTTGAAGTGTTCAAAGCTTAATTTCACACGCCTATAATTTCAGGAACCTCTCTAAGTATTCCTCAAACACAGTTTTCCGACTGGACCAGGATGAAGGTGCTGGCGGTCTTAGCACTCATCTAGGAAACCTGTCTATGTTAATGGAAAACACACCAACCAGGTCTGATCATCATTTTCTTTTTGTTTTGTCTCTTAAAATGTTTGTTTTTTAATCTAAATGAAAAGCTCAATGTGTACATTGTTATGCAGTGAAAGATTGAGGGAGTTGATTGTGGAATTCAGGCCTCCCCAGTTCATTGACAGCCTCAGCAGTGTTTTGCCACGAGATGCCAAGGACACTGTGGCCAACATTCTCAAAGGTGTGTTTATACACTGCCTTCTCTCAATAAAGCATAATTTCAATCTTTCTGCAGTGAACTGCTTTCAAACATGCCCTTGATGTGTTCTTGTGTGTAATAGAGCAAATCTGCTCCTACATGATGTGTTTTAATCATATTTTGCCTCTCAGGACTCAATAAACCCCAGAAACAAGCCATGAAAAAAGTGCTACTGTCCAGAGATTACACTCTTATTGTGGGAATGCCAGGTACTGGGAAAACTACCACCATTTGTACACTGGTAAGAGCGTAAGGGCTTATTTATGAATTGATTTCATATTTAGTGAATACATGTATATTAATTAATGTAAGCATGTTTTTCTGACGTGTAGAATAAAACATACTGTATGCTAGTGGTTTCTTTATGTGAAAAAAGGAATATTAATCTGACATTTATTTTGCACCTCCTTGTTTTATAGGTGCGGATACTCCATGCTTGTGGATTTAGTGTTCTTCTGACTAGCTACACCCACTCCGCTGTGGACAACATCCTCCTGAAACTGAAGAAGTTTAAGATCGGCTTCCTGCGACTGGGTCGTACTCAAAAAGTGCACCATGACATCCTGCCGTTCACAGAGGAGTTATGCCGTGCCAGTGGCATGCAGACACTAGAAGAGCTGGAACAACTGTACAGTAAAGAAGTAATACATATTAAAATCTTCTCAGTCTTGTACATAAGATCTGTCTAAGATTTTCAATTCATTTTAAAAGTCTTTTATGCTCACCAAGGTATCATTATAAATGTCTTTACTGTCACTTTTGATCATTTTAAATAGCTAAATAAGTATTAAAGTAAAAAAAAAAAATAAAAATTTCGAATTGTAGTGTATGTGACGTGAGGGATAATGGGAAAATGGCTCTTTCACATTATGCAAATTATTTATCACTGTAATATATTTTTTGTAGCTTATAGTGGCCACCACCTGTATGGGTGTGAAGCACCCAATTTTCAGCCGCAGACGCTTTGACTTCTGCATCGTCGATGAGGCGTCTCAGATCAGTCAACCTGTATGTTTGGGACCGCTGTTCTACGCCCAGCGTTTTGTCCTGGTGGGAGACCACCAACAGCTTCCTCCTATTGTGCAGAATGCTGAAGCCAGGTAGTACACTTTTGTCTGCGTTCAGATGAACTTTTGCAAGATTTTCATGTTTTGGATCCTTGAATAGAGCTTGTTTTAATCACAAATATGAAGCTCCCCAAACTAGCCAAGTTAAACCAATCCCATATTATTACTCTACTCTAACTTTTTCTTTTCTTTTTTTTTTTACTCAGGACCTTGGGCATGGATGAGAGTTTGTTTAAGCGTCTGGAGCACCACAGTGATGCAGTTGTTCAGCTGAATGTCCAATATCGAATGAACAGGTGGGGATTTACACCAGTCAGACATTCAGACTGTACATATGTGATTGTTAAAGAGCAAATTAAAAAACAAAACCGGGGGTTAAAGACTTGGACTAATCCTTTTTTAATATTAAATGTCTCTAATGCATTTAAAAAATCAAATAGAATACTAGTAGGTGATTTCGCTGATAAATTTATGAGAATATTCACAACCACCAGCTGCAGCTGTGCAGCTCTTACACTTGTTTTGTGTCCTGCAGTGCGATCATGTCCCTGAGCAATGCTCTGATGTACGAGGGCCGACTGGAGTGTGGTTCTGAAAGGACGGCAAGCGCAGTGCTGCAGCTGCCCAGAAGAGCTCAGGTTGAGAAGGAACTGGACCTGTATGTGTGTCAGCCACAGTACCGTGATTGGGTCCTGGCTGCACTGGAGCCCAATAGTCCTGTCTGTTTCCTGGACACCTCTGAGGTCAGTCAGTCTTACTTTCTTTTCTTTTTTTAAACCCCCATCCATGTGGCATGCAGTAACCAAGTCAAATTAGAATATCTTAGTTTTACTGGCAATATATATAAAGATATGTTTTCTAAAGATACGTCCAGAGTGCAGTCTACCAAAAACATTAGAGCAACTTCACATTACAGAGGCTAGTGACATGCAGCCGACAGTGTGAACAGGGCTTTAGACTTTATCTCATTTTGCCTATTATGGAATCCTAAATGTTCTTTTCCTTATGTGCTGTACCTTTCTTCAGGTTCCCGCCCATGAGACTGTGGAGAAAAGTGGAATCAGCAACCACACGGAAGCCATCTTGGTAAAAGCCCTCGTCACTTTGCTGCTCAAGGTCTGAACATCCCATTAGTTGTATGAATTCATTTTTTAATGTAATACTTGAAATGAAATAGTAATTTTGAATGTGTCGTAGGCTGGATGCAGAGCGTCTGATATTGGGGTCATTGCTCCATATCGGCAACAGCTGAAAGCCATCTCCAGCCTGCTACAGGGAGACGCCTTTAAAGCTCTGGAAGTCAACACTGTGGACAAATACCAAGGACGTGACAAGAGTGTCATCATTGTGTCCTTTGTTAGAAGCAACCCTGAGGGCAACGTAAGTGGATTTTAAACAAACAAATTATTTTACCATTAAATCAATTATCTGTTCATGTATGTGCTGTATGGTATGATGGTCTTAAGTATAATCTGTGGCTGGGGTGATTAACAAAGATCTTTTTCATTATTCTGAGATGTCTAATAATTTTTCAGCTGGGAGAGTTGCTCCAAGACTGGCGTAGACTGAATGTTGCCATCACTAGAGCCAAACATAAGCTCCTCATGCTAGGCTCGGCCTCCACCCTTCGCCGGTACGCACCACTAGAGAAACTCCTCCGTCACCTTCAACAGGAAGATATGATATCCTTTACAGCTGCGTTTACTCTCAGCGCTGGTTTATTCAGTCTTCTGATGTCACTCTTTCATTGAAAATAGCATAACAACTTCTTTGGTGAAAATGCGTTTATGAAATTCTCCTTAATTTAAGTTACATCTTCCAGCTACCTCCTGCCGCCCATGAGGCACTACCTGGAATCCACTTGTGATAAAAACAAAAACCCTTCTAAAACTTGGTGTATGACACAAAGATAATGCTGTGAAAAACATTGAGAAACATTTAAGTGATACACATAAGCTTCAAATAACTGTTGACAACTTTTACTTTGCTTTAATAAAAGATGTCAAATTTAATATAGAATCAGCAGTATTGACAGGCCTTGTAAGTACATGCTTACATAATTACAATTGTCTTCACTACCTCATATGTTTTTTACATCAATTACAGTTTTATCTATGTGGTGTCATAACTGTTTTGTGTATGTGCATTATGCATATTTGTACTTGTTTAATGTTATTTCTCCTTTTTCAAGAATTGAAAATTTTGTTTAATAAAAATTATTACATTCTATTCTACATCCCCTATCCCCTGAATTATTTTTCAATAAGTCATATTTTATATAAATAACAAAGAAGGTACATTTATTTGAGTTCTGTACTTGAGTGTTATTTTTTTCTAGAATCTTACTACTTTAACTACATTTGAAAGACAAATATTGTAATTTTCATTCTACTACATTTCTTTCAAGGTACTCAAAGTCGAAATTCGTTTCCATGTAGCAGCTTTGAAAGTCAGTGGATGATTTATTGGATGATATCACTTGTTGTTGATTATATTTATTTACGCTGCCATGCGATATGGCTCTGTATCAGCACGGCTGTGAGCGGTATTGCACGGCTACTTGTGTGATATTGCTCATATATCAGCATGACTGTGATTGAGACATATAGGCAATCAATGGCTTTGGACTGGAAAAGGCTCACAGCCAATCAGAATCGAGACAAAAACTTAAATTTTATTAAATGGCACATAACTTAAATTGTACCCTTACATTAATAATATAAAGTGAAAATTAAATGCACTTAATTTCTATCAAAACTATCCACAAATTCAATGAATTGGTTGTGCAAGATTGTCTAGATTTTAAAAGTTCCCTGAAGAATGATCTGCGCCTGACCAATGATGTCCAGTCGACCGTCGTCTCTTATCTGCAGCTTTACCTGACCACCCCGACTGGAACACTGGTAAGCTAGAAAAAAAAAAAACATAGCGAAGATTAATGTCTTATTCAAGCTTGTTTTGTTAATGTTAGCAGAACTTTACAGTTACTCATTCTTGTTCACAAAGAAGGCTGTTACCCATCATTTTCTTTTTCTCCAGCTTCTCAGACCAATAGCCAGCAAGGACTGTATGTGCAGACCCTTTTAGAAATAAAGTTGTACAATGCATTGGTGATTCCCAGTTAGCAATGATTTCTCTTGTGCATGTCTAGTGAAGGCCATCATGATGGCTTAGTAATATTTTGAGTTTACATTGTACACATTTTTAATTCAAATGGTTTTTGAATGTTCTGCTCACCAGTGACGGGATCTTCAGGGACACCAACCCAGGGTGCGAAGACACGGGAGTAGAAGTCATATCTAGACTGATTGGTCTGTAGTCCTTTCAATGTAATGATGAGACTTTTAATCTTACCAGTGGTCTCATTTCTCAGAAGAGTCTCTGCCTCTGGCCTCAAAGAGATTAGATCAGACCTGCCAACAATGAACAATTAACAATGCAGAATGTGTTGTAGATTGTAGATAGATCTTTTTTTGTTCTCCGACCTAAAAAATTTAAAATTTACTTCACATAGAATTTTAAATATAGATTAATTTTCTCTGTTTTCACATTCAATGCTCATGCACACAAATACAATGCCATAATCAATATAATTTTCTTTGTAAGTTTGAGAAATGTCCAGCAGTACCTGTCGCACGTGTCAGCTAGACGAATCATTAGTTTCTTTGTGGATGGGCAGTAGCACACATCCTGAATGGGTAAGTCTCCAACAGCAGCCTGAAAATAAAAGTCAAAATGGTATAACAAAATATGTTCTGCTTGTGTCTTGTTAAAAACAGAAATACTAACTGCCAGCATTACCTTCAAAAGATCCTTGATTTCATGTTGGTCCTGCAAATAAAGCATTCATTATGTGGAACAAAGGCAACTACTTGATTGATCAAAAGAGTCCATTTTAGTTTTATTGATGAAAGGGTCCACGAGGTGTCTTTTGGTCATACCTGGGGCTTTGGTTTGTTTAAGGGGAAGTCCATTATTAGAGATTCTTCATGCTGGCGCACCTTCAGATCCCCACTCATCGTCTCAAACACCACAACAGGGTTGATATTCTCTGTGTGATGGTATTGGGCTTTTAGAAGTCATCAGTCCATTGTTTTTGGTTAAAGATTAATATCAGGATGAGCGTTTCTTACTTTTAATGTAAAAGAGCACTGCTGCTGAGGCCAGTGTTGCATGTCCACATAGTGCAACCTCAGTTTTAGTGCTAAACCAGCGTAACCCAAACTTTGCACCTTTCAAAATACATCAAATTCAAAATGTAAATGAGATTTTGAGTATTTCAACATGCATCTCAGCTGCAAAATACAGGAGAATACCTGAGGAAAAATCCATCAAATTCAGTCTTGTGATGAAAGCAGTCTGTGATAAATTCATTTCAGCGGCAATGCGTTGATAAAGCTCATCTTGCAGCTCCTAAATGTATTGCAGAGAAACATTTTATAACGTTTTGCATATATACATTTACATTTTATTACCATGAATAACTAATATGTAGTCTTGTGATAGTGTAATACTTACATTCTCAATAAGACATACTGCAGCAGGATTACCTTTGAAAGGTACATTGGTAAAAGCATCAACAGTAAATATTGGAATTTCCATTGATTACAGCTCTTCAGCGCTCTGGGGTTTTTCTCGTTCCTTTTAGGTATTCTTAGAGCAGTGTTTGAAATCAAGTTAGACTTTGAACCTTTTGATATAACAGCCCAGCAAGGTGTACCTAATAAAGTGGCCTGTGTGTGTGTGTGTGTGTGGCCTATGCTGTACAACACATCCTGGATTTAAATAACAGAAGATCTAGCCTTACTCAGACAACTTTATTTATATTTAATTATAAATTAATGACATATTAATTTGGATTTCAGACTTATAGTTTTTAATCAGATAGTAGAATGTTCACAAAAAATTATTTAGTCTCCTGATCTCAATTTATAAACAATTTGGGCATATTCATCCACTACATGAAAAATCAGTTTGCTGCTCTTTGTTTAGAAATACATAATTAACATGATTCCATTGAACTATTCACAGATTCAAAAAGTAGATTGAGCAAGTGGTCTAGATTTTAAGTGTTCCCTGAAGAATGATCTGCGCCCGGCCGCTGATGTTGAGTCGACCGTCATCCCTGAGCTCCAGCTCCAGTTCCCCTCCACGACTGGAGCACTGGTAGGCTGGAAGAACAAATATCGAAGGCATAAGTACTTTATTGTGAGGAAAAATACAGTATTTTATGCATTTTATTCAAGCTTTTTGAGAAAACCATTAATTAATTTAAAACATTTATGTGGACTAGTGACATTATCAGCTTAATTTTAATGTGGATTCTGATTTGTATTCTAGTCCAGTAAAGGGAAAAAAAGACCATTACCCAACATTTTCTTTTTATTCAGCTTTTCAGACCAGTAGCCAGCAAGAACCGTGTGTGCAGACCCTTTTAAAAAGAATGATTAGTCTTTTAAAGAATTAATCGAATTCATATGACATTATGATGACTAGTTGTCATTGTACATATCCGTTAGAATTCATGGCTTTACATTCGCATGTGGAAACTTCTATGTATTTTTCATATATCTTCCACATGTATTGTTGGTTTTGAATTTAAAGACCTGTGTTGATCGTTTTAACTCACCACAGACTGGATCTTCAGGCACTCCATACCAAGGGGCAAAGTAACGGGAATAGAAGTCGTATCCAGGCTGTATGGTCGGAGCTCCTTTCATTGTAACAATGACGCCTTTAAGCTTCCCAGTAGATTCGTTTTTCAGCAGAGCTTCTGCTTCAGGCCTCAAAGATGTAAGTTTAGATCTGCAAACAACAAACAGTCACCAACTTTGCAGACACTCTTAGAAGAAAAGGTTCATTGGGGTTCAATATAGAACCAAAGAATAGAGTTCTTGATTTCATTTTAACGAAGCCTTTATGCCAAAAAGATTTTATATAAAGAGAAATATCTTAAATAATTGCATAATAATTAATTAGAGATAGTTAAATCCATAAAATTATCCCATAATTTGTACCCTTAAAAATGAAGCACTTGGCTGAACTCTTTCAAGGTTCAAGGCTGAACTCTTGAAACTTATTTTTGGAGAATGTTGCCAACATACTACAAGTTCTTGTCTCTAGTTGATCATTGCTTTATTTATTTATTTTTGTAAATGTGCTTGACATACAATTTTCATTAGATTCTCTCTTTTCTGTTCCAAAGCTGTTTGCTTTGATTTAATTTTGCCTTGAGCTGATCGTCTTCTATTTCTCTCTTGACATTAATCTCATCTAACAAATACAATGTCATCATCAGTCTTATTTTCTTTCTTGTTATTTTCAGAAATGCCTGAGAATGGCCAGCAGTACCTGTCACATGTGTCATCTAGACGAATCATTAGATTCCATGTTGTCGGACAGTAGCACACATCCTGAATGGGTAAGTCTCCAACAGTAGCCTGAAAATGAACATAAAAGTTTGTTTCTCCTTATGTTATATTGGAAACCTAATATGATGCTAAATTACACCCTGGAAAACCTACTTTCAACAGATCCTTGAACTCATGTTGGTCCTGCAAAATAAAATAAAATAAAAAATCTGTAAATTTAGCCCAAGAGCAACTATTTGAATTATTATGAGAATCGGCATAGTTTTATTGAAGAAAGGGTCCACGAGGTGTCTTTTGGTCATACCTGGGGCTTTGGTTTGTTTAAGGGGAAGTCCATTATTAGAGATTCTTCATGCTGGCGCACCTTAAGGTCCCCACTCATCGTCTCAAACACCACAAAAGGGTTGATATTCTCTGTGTGATGGTATTGGGATTTTAGAACAGTCATCAGTCCATTGTTTTTGGTTAAAAATATATGTCAGGAGGTGTGTTTCTTACTTTTAATGTAAAAGAGCACTGCTGCTGAGGCCAGTGTTGCATGTCCACATAGTGCAACCTCAGTTGTGGGGGTAAACCAGCGTAACCCAAACCTTACACCTTTCAAAATACATCAAATTCAAAATGTAAATGAGAGTTATTTGAGTATTTCAACATGCATCTCAGCTGCAGAATACAGGAGAATACCTGAGGAAAAATCCATCGAATTCAGTCTTGTGATGAAAGCAGTCTCTGATAAATTCATTTCAGCGGCAATGCTTTGATAAAGCTCATCTTGGAGCACCTAAATGTATTACAGAGAAACATTTTATAACGTTTTGCATAAACACATTTACATTTTATTAGCATGAATCACTAATCTATAGTCTTGTGATAGAATAATACTTACATTCTCCATAAGACACACTGCAGCAGGATTACCTTTGAAAGGTACATTGGTAAAAGCATCAACAGTAAATATTGGAATGTCCATTGATTACAGCTCTTCAGCGCTCTGGGGGTTTTCTCGTACTTTTTAGGTATTCTTAGAGCAGTGTTTGAAATCAAGTTCGACTTTGAATCTTATATAACAGCTCAGGTTAAAGGTGCAGATTTGAGATTTCAAAATTTCTTTATGATTAACTTTTCACTCCCTATTCGGACGGGATTAGTTTAACATGGAGAGGTGGGGACAGGTAAAGTAATTATTACCAGAGCCTCTCGGTGATTTTTAGTCCTGTCAGAATGTGCAATCTCGGTGATTATTTCGCACACAAAATTAAACAATAGAAGACTGGAAAAATATTGCTTGGTCTGATTCTTGATTTCTGCTGCAACATTCAGATGGTAGGGTCAGCATTTGGCTTTACCAACATGAAAGCATGGATCCATCATGCCTTGTATCAATGGTTCATGCTACTGTTGGTTGGTGGTGTAATGGGGGATATTTTCTTAGCACACTTTGGGCCTCTTAGTACCAATTAAGCATTGTTTTAATGCCACAGCCTAAGTATTGTTGTTGACCATGTGAATTCCCTTTACTACCAGTGTTCCCATCTTCTGATGGCTACTTCCAGCAGAAAAAGGTGCCTTCACAAATCTCAAATCATGGCCTCCACAGTCACCAGCTCTCAAACCAATGGAGCATCTTGGGATGTGGTGGAACGGGAGATTTATATCATGGAGTTGCAGCCGACAAATCCGCAGCAACTGCGTGATGCTATCATTTCATTCTGGGCCTAATGTCTGAGACTTACTTTGCCAATAGACAATTTTATTCATAGTTTGCAATAAAATGATTTAAACATTCATTTGATTTCACAGAATTAGTTTTTAATCCGATAGTAGAATGTTTACAACATTTTATTTAGTCTCCTAATCTCAATTTATTAAAATTTGGGCCATATTTACCTAGGTGAAAAAACATGACTTTGAAGCTTTTATTAAGAAAGGAGATTAACATGATTCCATTAAACTATTCAACGATTCAAAAAGTAGATTGAGCAAGTGGTCTAGATTTTAAGTGTTCCCTGAAGAATGATCTGCGCCCGACCGCTGATGTTGAGTCGACCGTCATCCCTGAGCTCCAGCTCCAGTTCCCCTCCACGACTGGAGCACTGGTAGGCTGGAAGAACAAATATCGAAGGCGTAAGTACTTTATTGTGAGGAAAAATACATAATTTTATGCATTTTATTCAAGCTTTTTGAGAAAACCATCAATTAACTTAAAACATTTATGTGGACTATAGTGACATTATCAGCTTCATTTTAATGTGGATTCTGATTTGTATTCTAGTCCAGTAAAGGGAAAAAAAGACCCTTACCCAACATTTTCTTTTTATTCAGCTTTTCAGACCAGTAGCCAGCAAGAACCGTGTGTGCAGACCCTTTTAAAAAGAATGATTAGTCTTTTAAAGAATTAATCAAGTTCATATGACATTATGATGACTAGTTGTCATTATATCCGTAAGAATTCATGGCTTTACATTTGCATGTGGAAACTTCTACATATTTCTATTCTATATATGTATTGTAGGTTTTGAATTTAGAGACCTATGATGATAATTGCAGCTCACCAGTGACTGGATCTTCAGGGATGCCAAACCAAGGGGCAAAGTAACGGGAATAGAAGTCATATCCAGGCTGTATGGTCGGAGCTCCTTTCATTGTAACAATGACGCCTTTAAGCTTCCCAGTAGATTCGTTTTTCAGCAGAGCTTCGGCTTCAGGCCTCAAAGATGTAAGTTTAGATCTGCCAATAACAAAGTCACCAACCTAACAGACAGTCTTAGAGGAAAAAGTTAATTGGGGTTCAATCTAGAACCAAAGAATAGAGTTCTTGACTCCATTTTAAGGAAGTCTTTATGCCAAAAAGATTTTAGGAGAAATGCCTTTCACCCTGTTACAACTTGATGAACCACTGAAACAATTTTGGAAACATTATTTTAAGGTAAAAAATCTTGTTACTGGAAGAATGTTAATAGAACGTCCCTTGCTTGTTGTGGTTATTGGGGGGGATAACCAAGAAAGAACAACCCCCCCCCCCCCCCCCCATTTTCATCAACAATGTTTTTGTAAACCACGCCCCTGTATCGATTTCATTTTCTTTCTTGTTATTTTCAGAAATGCCTGAGAATGCCCAGCAGTACCTGTTGCAAGTGTCAGCAAGACGAATCATTAGTTTCTTTGTTGTCGGACAGTAGCACACATCCTGAATGGGTAAGTCTCCAACAGTAGCCTGAAAATGAACATAAATGCTTGTTTCTTCCTGTGTTATATTGGAAACCTAATATGATACTAAATTACTCCCTGGCAAACCTACTTTCAACAGATCCTTGAATTCATGTTGGTCCTGCAAATTAAAAATAAAAAAAGCTATAAACCAAGAGCAACTAGTTGATCATGAGAATCTGCATTAGTTTTATTGAAAAGGGTCCACGAGGTGTCTTTTGGTCATACCTGGGGCTTTGGTTTGTTTAAGGGGAAGTCCATTATTAGAGATTCTTCATGCTGGCGCACCTTAAGATCCCCACTCATCGTCTCAAACACCACAAAAGGGTTGATATTCTCTGTGTGATGGTATTGTGCTTTTAGAACAGTCATCAGTCCATTGTTTTTTGGTTAAAAATATATGTCAGGATGAGCATTTCTTACTTTTAATGTAAAAGAGCACTGCTGCTGAGGCCAGTGTTGCATGTCCACATAGTGCAACCTCAGTTGTGGGGGTAAACCAGCGTAACCCAAACCTTACACCTTTCAAAATACATCAAATTCAAAATGTAAATGAGAGTTGTTTGAGTATTTCAACATGCATCTCAGCTGCAGAATACAGGAGAATACCTGAGGAAAAATCCATCGAATTCAGTCTTGTGATGAAAGCAGTCTCTGATAAATTCATTTCAGCGGCAATGCTTTGATAAAGCTCATCTTGCAGCTCCTAAATGTATTACAGAGAAATATATTTCATATTCTTATATGATATTTTGGTAACACACTTTACAATAATGTCAATACAATACAATACAAATACAATAATTAGTTAACATTAGTTACTGCATTAACTGACAATTAAATATATTTTACGGCATTTACTAATCTTAGATAATTAAAATGTTCTTGTTCATGTTAATTCACAGTGCATGTTTGCAGACAACTTTTGATCTTAAAAATGTATTAGTAAATGTTATTAACATTAGATTAATAAATGCTCTAGTATTGTTCATGATTATTAGTTTGTTAATGTACATAACTAATGTTAACAATGAAAGCTAAATGTAAAGTGTTACAGATATTTTTAAGTGCTGACATTTAAATGGTAAGAAACTAGTTTGGTTAAAGAAAACAAAAAAATATCTTGTTATAATGAAATACTTACATGCTCAATAAGACATACTGCAGCAGGATTACCTTTGAAAGGTACATTGGTAAAAGCATCAACAGTAAATATAGGAATTTCCATTTGTTGCAGCTGTTTCAAAGGCAGACTTTTGCACGTTTAGAAATAGAAATTCATAGTCCATCGGCTTGCTGAGACTTTGACCCCAGTAGTGTAAACATCCCATTTTAAAGTTACAGGCATTAGATTTCAGAATGTTTCTTTGAGGTGATTTATTCATATCATTGAGTGTTAAAGCTCATTAAAAATGAAATGTAGGCTTAACTATGTTAGTAATTTATCACTATATAAATACAGCGTAAAACATCTAATACTCAATTTTTACTCAATTTAAATGTTAGTACATTGTAATTAAAGATATTTAATATAAATTGCAAATGTATTATGATTCCAATCAGTTTCAATATTAATATTTCTGGATGTCTATAATGAATATTTTTTTCCATAATAAACAATTTTACATGGTTGAGTGGCTGATAGAGTTGGTTCCTGATAGCCTACATTTGCATTTATTTGTGTTATTTACATTTTGTTTATTTTCTCTGCATTATTGTGTTAATGGACATTCATAACTTATATTTAACTTAAATAATCTAAGTTGAATTAGCTTAAACTGGCTTTCTTTCCTTCCCTCAGCTGTATTTGTTTGTATAGAGCTGCAGAATCTCTCGCGGTAGTACACACGGCTTTAGTATGAGTCCGGAGCGTTCGAATGTGCCACACTGCAGTATTATACAGGATTAAGTATAAGCCTAGTAATTATCTTTGATGATTCCACAATCCTCTGTGTTGCTCGTGCTACGCAATTGAAGCCTCAGCTCACACGTCAGACCGTTCTGCATGCCTGCAGCAGGGTCAATGTCCTCTGACAGACGCGTTCTCGCGAGACTTCGAGTTCGACTATCTGGTCTGGATCACACTACACTATCCGTTCAGGGTTACCTGAGAGGACAGGCGCTTGACGGTGAGAAGTTATTCGATATTCATGCACATACTGCTTAATATTTAACTTCATATTTATAAGTTGATCCTTTACATTCAATAGTATATATATTTTGAGTACTTTGTATCGCGGAAGTGCTGGTTTTCGTCCTAGAAACTGACAACTTGTCGGTCGTAAATTCCTGTCAGGCGAATATCTCTCTAATTTTAAAGTCGTTTTGACTGAAGTTCACATGCCAGTTTCGGTTGCGGTTAACTTGACAGATGACCGACCTGCATTTGGAATCTCTAGCTATAACATTTACCATATTAGCTTGCTCTTAAGTTTAAAAGCCTATTATATTTTGACATAACGTTAACGCCGGGTTGTGGTTGTCTAGCTAACGTTGGCTAACTTAATTTTAACTAAGACAAACTATTTTGATCGAGTATTTGACTAGTTAACACAGTGCTATCTGGGTAGCTAAGTATTAGGCAACTCATTGGGTTTGAAAGCACAGCCCATGTTTTACACTAATTTGTTATTCAGATACAGACCTGACCAGGTAAACATGTCTCAAAATGATGAAGGATACGTGGTGCGGATCCGTGGTTTACCCTGGTCATGCACACAGGAGGAAGTGGCCTCCTTTTTCTCTGGTATGCAAACACTCAAACTGAAAGCATCTTTTGTAGCATTTTGTGTTGTGTTTGAAGAAAAAGAAATACAATTTCCATTTTTCTTTGTTCATTTCCAGATTGTGACATTATAGGGAAAGTCAACGGGGTGTGTTTTACCTTCTCCAAAGAGGGAAGGCCAAGTGGAGAGGCATTTGTGGAGCTGAAGACATCAGAAGACTATAAAAGGGCTTTGGCAAAAGATCGCAAATACATGGGTCACCGTTATATCGAAGGTACACTCTTGTCTGCAATGTAAAAAAAAAAAAAAAAAATATATATATATATATATATATATATATATATATATAGTGTAATTGTATTTAATAGTTTACTTGTATTTAAAGCCAGCATGTAACCAAAATTGCCCATTTTTAATTTTTATGGATACCATTTTTACATTCATGCACTCTTAATATTTTATCAAAACATTAACGGCTCCTCCTCTTGGCTCCAGCAACCTGTCACTCACTTGATTTTGCAGCAATTATCAAATTAAAATAAACCAATCAATTTCTGATAAACAAAAACAAGTACCAGCCTACATTTTGTTTATCATTTCAAAAGCATTTTCTGTTTCATACTGACTTTAAATAGCATGAGTTAAACCAGATAACATGTTTGCACATTTGTACTTGTGTTCAAATTTAACATATTGTCTGCCTCTTGACCCTTCCCATAGTGTTCAGGTCAAACCGCAGTGAGATGGGTTGGGTGCTGAAACGCTCCGGTCCCACAGATTATGACAGCGGCAGCGGTTGCATGTTGCGTCTCAGAGGACTGCCGTTCGGCTGCAGTAAAGAAGAAATTGTACAGTTCTTTTCAGGTACATCTGTTGTTTCACTTCGTCACCTGCTAGACTTGATGGTATAGCTAGGGATCTTTATGAGTTGTGTTTTCTGGGTTGTGGTGTTTAAATTGTGTCTGTGCTTCTTCTAAAACTTTACCATGACTTTTTATATAGTCAAATCATACTTTGAAGGTTTTTCTTTTTATATACTCTTCTCTCACATCAAACTATTATTGAGCATGTTCTGGTTGTTTGTAATGCTATTTATATATCGCCAACAACCTTGAGAAAGCTGTGCTATGATTTCTTGATTGATTGTCTTATAATTTCATGGATTTATCCTTTGTGGTGTGCTCTAGGCCTTTTCTGTCTGCCATAGGGAATGATTTAGGGGTTCAACTGGGGGGGATGTCTTTTCTGCAGATGAGAATGTTGCGGTTCTTTAACATGTCTCCCCATGTGGGGTTATTTGTCCTTGGGTTAAAGGGTTGAAAATCGTGCCAAATGGGATAACATTGCCGATGGACTACCAGGGGAGGAGCACAGGGGAAGCCTTCGTGCAGTTTGCCTCAAAGGAGATAGCAGAAAAGGCTCTGGGGAAACACAAGGAAAGAATAGGGCACAGGTGGGGCCGGCAAGACTGGGCTGGGTGCTAATGCTATCTCTAAATGTGGGGTGGAGGGGTCATGCATCTTTCTGCTCTAGAAAAAGATGGGTTGATCATGTTATCACTCTTGGAATGTTTAATTTCACATTACACTGTCATAAAGGGGCAAAAAAGGCAATCAGCAGAAATATGATTTCATAATGTCGTTGGGCAACACGTAATGCAGAAGCAAAGGAGCCTTTTTTTTAATAACATGCTCTTTAAAATATTTTTAAGATTCTGTTTAGGTCTAAAAATGGCCTTTTAGATGGACTTAAATTTTTAGACTTATGACCAGTTCACACCAAGAATGATACTTTAATAGTATCCACACCAGCAGATGATATCGTTCTGTTTATTCTGAGTACAATGCGGTTATGTTGTCTGCCACTTTCAACGCTCAAGCTCTTTAAAGCAGGATGGATTCTGATTGGCTGTTAATGTTTTTGTTGTTCAAAAAAAAATTTGTTATGGAAGTTATTCCAACAATATCGTTTCTCTGGCCCATTATCGTTACAGTTATGTGGACTTGTTCTTTTATCGTTAGCATTATAGCTATCGTCCTTGGTGTGAACAGGCCTTTATATTATGGGTAGCATTTCAGACACTTGCTACTTCTCCCTCTGGTCAATACCTGACAATAAATCGTCAGTTATTCTGATGAATTTAGTCACTGGGCCCCAAATACAGTCTCTCCTCTCTTTACTTCTGTTAAACATTCAACAAGCTTGTAAGTTTATTAACGCGTTGCATTTCAAAATAAACTCAGGTACATAGAGATATTCAAAAGCAGCCGAAATGAAATGCGCGCATACTACGAAGTACCCCGGAAGATGTTGGGACAGAGGCCTAGTCCATATGACAGACCCATAATGGGACGTGCGAGCTTCTTTGGGACCGGGCCTGGAAGGGGAGGTGCCGTCCTGGACCAGATACGCAGCGGAGGTGATTACAGTGGCGGTATGCTACTTTATTATTTTTTAATAATTAACTCTCACTAGGTTAGGTTTTAGTAGGATAGGAACCGATGGAAAGGCTAATTGACCGAAAGTGACAGTAAAGACATTTTCAATGTTATAAAAGATTCAAATAAATGAAATTTCAATCGGACTGAATTCATTCCAATTGATGAATCCGAACGTAGTCGTTCCACATGATCGAGCTCAATCGGAACAATTAAGTTGTTTACATAAGGTATTTTCAGTCCGATTGAGCCATCAATTTGGTTGCATGTAAACGTAGCCACTGTTTCCAAGAAAATATTAAGCAGCAAAACTGTTTTCAACATTGAAAATAATAAGAAATGTTTCCTGAGCAGCAAATCGTCATACAAGAATGATTTCTGAAGGATCATGTGACTCTTAAAACGGGTAATAATGCTGAGAATTAAGCTTTGCATCACATGAATAAATTAAAATGTATTAAAATAGAAAACAATTACTTTAAAAAGTAATTATATTTCAGTGTTACTGTTTTTGCTGTGTTTTTGATCAGATAAATGTTGCGTATTTGCTGACAGGAAGTGATATGTGCTATTATTGACTGTCTATTGTTTCAGACCTCAAATTAAAGTATTGAATTGTCTCTCCTTCATAAGGATATGGTGGGTTTGACAGCTACAATGGCTTTAACAACTACTGCTTTGGTAACGGCGTGTTTGAAGAGCGTGTGCGTGGTGATAGAGGAAGAAGAGGAATGGAGGATCATGGTTACAGCAGCAACTCAAACTCAGGCTTTCACAGCGGCCATTTTGTGCACATGAGAGGCCTACCGTTCCGTGCTACGGAGGCAGATATTGCACATGTAAGAAACACTAGTGGATATACCCTTACAAAATTTTAAAGTAAAGTTATCATTGCCCTTGTGTAAGTGTTTTCTTTTTCAGTTCTTTGCCCCTTTGAACCCTGTGAGGGTGCACATTGATGTAGGACCCAATGGAAAGTCTACAGGAGAGGCAGATGTTGAGTTCAGATCTCATGAGAATGCTGTGTCTGCCATGTCAAAGGACAAGAATCATATGCGTAAGTTGTTTTCATTTCCAAACCTTTGTCTTAGTCAAATTGCATCACTGTCCTTATGTTTGTTTGTTTTTTGCATCATCCGATTTATCAACGCATCTCTAGAGCATCGTTACATTGAGCTTTTCCTGAATTCAACTTCAAGTGGGCCGTCTGAAATGGGTTAGTATGACTATGTTGAGGTTGTTATTATGTAATAGTTTTGTTGAAGTGTATGGAAGAGAAGGTGTTAAGGCAACATTCAAATGTGAGCCTTTTGTTTGGGGGCCATGAAAACTGTAGGTCGCGGAGGAGGTTTCTATGGCAACTCTGGTGGCATGGGCTCTCGAGGAAGTGGACTAAGGGAAATGTACTGAGGATGCTTGCAATACATGCACTTTTCAACCCAAAGTTGGAGCTTCCAGCTTGGAAGATCTTTTTGTACAGATATGTTTTCACATGTTCCTGAGAAAATTAGCTGTGGCATATGTATGTATATATATATAGATTGACCGGCTACTGTACATTTTGCCTATTGAATTTTATATGAAATATTCTGTGTTGGTCTAAGATATGATCTTTGTATGTATTTTAACTCAACAATGGTTATGAATAGCTTGATTCCCAAGTTTTGAGTGTGAGACTGCACTTTTAGTAAAGCAATAACATCATTTTGGATGTTTACCTGTTTTTGCTGCTCAGTAAAATTTCTAATTGAAACCTGTGATATGTACACATCCATGGAATAAAACCTTTTATTGGTATATTTTATTTTTAGTCAGAGAATGTTCATTGAAGGCAAATGCCATGTAAGAATAAAGTATGATGTCTTGGTTTGATTAGAGCTAGATCTAACACATGGAAACAATCCATTTATATATTATATTTTCCAGTACACAAGAAGTTCAAACCGTTCAAAAGGTGGGGGCCACCTTTTAAATATTCTTATATTCTTAAATACAGGTAGTATTTAAGAATATAATTTAACAAGCACAAGGAATATATGTATATATATATATATATATATATATATATATATATATATAAATGATTGTGGTAATATATTTGATTACTAATTTTTATAAAGGAAATAAGCATTCAATAGGATAAATGATTATAGATATATTTGAAGAGACAAGGGATTTTGACCAGCCCTTCAAAGCTATCAGAATTTCAGACTTTTTGGGAATAGATATCAGTAGCTGCACCAAAATGCGTTTTCTTTTCTCAGTTTGGGCCTCAGATTTTGATGCATAACAAAAAAACATGTGAAGGTTTTATAGAAAGGTTCTCTAAACTCTTACATTTAAAAAGAAGTAAGATTTCTCTGTCAGGTTTCACAAAGTGAATGTGTCCTTGCTGAATAAAGATGTTAATTTCTTTCAAAACTATGTGTTTTGCACAACAAAAATGAAAAGAAAAACGTACTTACCGCAGATTGAATGGTAGTATGTACATCAGCACCTAAATCTTAAGGAACTATAAGATACATCACACAAGACATGGAATTTTAATCAACTTTAGTGGTTTAAGGCATATGTACAGTTTCATACATAAATCTCACATTTAAGTGAACAGTTGTATTTTGACTTTTTTTGACAAAAGTTAACACAAATACTCAAAGTGAGTAGTGTCCCAGTTCTGTACCAAGGAAAATCTGCAATTGTGAAATAATACAAAATTGCAGACAAGTAACCTGAATACCATATTCAGAACATAATTTCTGTGCTATCTGACGTGAATCATCTCAGTCATGCTTGAGTGGCACTGACAACATTTTTACTTTTATATATACACATTTTTTTTTGATTTAGGGAAATGTGTAAATCTGTTTATGAGTTTGGCTTGTTATACAGGCACACATGAATGTATGGTTCTTTCAACTGAATTTGAAATGTAATTGCTCAAGAAATGACATCCCTTCAAATAACTGAATTTGACTCTTGAGGAATGAAACCTGTTCACCCTTAATATATCAAAAGTATATTTACAATGCATGGGAGTGTTATACTAATATAAATAATCAAAATTTGTCTACTTGCAGCCTAGATGGAGGGATTCAGAGTCAGTAATCCATTTGTAAACTCATTGCGCACAAACACTGCATTGGCCATCTGCACAAGTGCCATTAAGTTTGCTCTGTGTCAAAAGGCTTTTTCCTATGTGAAATGTAAACTTCAAACAGAGAAACGGGTGCATCCATTTTGGTCACTTTGACGATGCGGGACAGCGTAGTGTCCGATTTAAAGCTGATTTTGGCCCTTGTGGCGATGTGCTGTCATTTCTATCTTATGTTGCATTGGAAGAGCAGCGCTGGAGCAGCAGAGCGTGGCAGGTGTCGCAAACTCTCACGGGTTTAGGTGAGGCGGGGAGCGGCAGCTCATTATCTGAGCAGGCATTGCAGAAGATCTCCCCACAGTTCCTGCAGTGATGCTGTTCAAAGACAAACAAGAGATCATGAGGGCCAGTAGTCTTTCTTTTTTGGGGGGGATCAGACTCAAAATGAATCTGATCCAAAGAAACAAATGATAAGCTGGGATTCATCCAAACAGTTGCTCTGGGGAATTTCTTTTTAGTTGTTTTTCGTGGAGAAAAAACCCCCAGAAGTTTTCAGAGTAAAAGCCAATTCACGCCAAGGATGATCAATATAACGCTATTGATAATCATTCTAATTCTTTGAGAATAGGGAAATCCACTCTACAGCTATAAACAGTTACTGTTGTCAAAAAATGTGACGATACCAGCATTTCCCTCTTGCATTTTGAGCGCTGTTAAATGGATTCTTAAACACCTCTGATGATTGGCCATTGTGTTCATGCGCTCAACATATATGTCTGTGATTGGCTACAATGAATAACGCTTCAAAAACATGTTATCTTCACAGAGGGCTTACACATACACACGGGAGAGTTAGCGGATCCCGATCCACTGATAGACGGATCTGCTGGTATAGTCACATTTTTTTAAATTTCAGTTCCAACTTGGTAGCGAAGTCTGTACGATATTGGAATCACTTTCAGAACTATTTTCCAGCTGAACGATAAAAGCATTCAGAATTAACTCAACCTTAGAGAGGACTGACAGGGTGAATGTAGCCCAAGTTAAGACATTTTGATTGCAGATTACAAGGTCAAAGAATGAAACAAACAAATGTATCATTCACTATAAGACCTATAACATGCATTAAAAAAAACATGTTTTTTTTTTTCATTTCATGATGACTTGAAGGTTTTCCAACTCAATCTTTTATTCAAGTCTCATCTAATCTTCATCTGGAAATGTGTTCAAGGGCATAAATCCAATATCATATCTGTGCCAGTCAATATCTTTATATAGACCAGTTGAATTAGTGTGGATGTGTGAGAACTGACAGCAAGCTGTTGTGTATTACAGCACTGCATTTTGGTTCAGACCTTTCTTCTGGAGATTGAAAATTCCTTCTCACAAAGCTTGCAATGCGTAGCATCTTTGTCCTTCAGCCAGACCTGTCCACCCTGAAATAAATGATTTATTAATATGAACATGTGGGACAAATGAACTGATTCAACTTTGATAATTCTCTTACAAAAACAACCTTTTGTTTGTTTTATCTGAAGTACCTTCATACCTGAAGTGCCTTGTTGGCTTCTTTTATATCTTCAATTTTCAACTTTGACCTGAACAAGAAAAATGTGTGCATCGGTAAAAGAATAACATTATTTGAAGGCTCCCAAAAGGCGTTTAAATCGTACGTACTCGCTGAGTTTGCAGCCCAGTTCCTCCAGCGCATGTTCCTGTTCCTCACATATTCCCTTCAGCTGGGTGTTCTCATCCTGCAACCTGTGAAACTCCTGAAAGGATATGAAGATATATTAGAGCCCAAGATAGACAGTCAAACAAAAAGAGCCACAAAGAAGAAGATACAAGCACTTTAGTCCTCATTCAGATTTATTGTGGACTTCATCATTTAATCACCCACAATTAGTTTCAAACCTGTATGAGTTTCTTCTGCTGAACGCAAAAGAAGATATTTTGAAGAATACGGGTAACCATATTTAAGAGGAAAAACTTACTTGAGGGTGAGTGAATGATGACAGAATTGAACATTTTGGGTGAACCAATACTCATCTCGTCAGAATAGAGCAATTCATCTTACTTTTTTGAGTCCGTTGATTTGCTGTGCTTCAGCAGCGAGTTGGGCGATAGTCTCTCGTTCTCTTTCTAATTCATTCTGTAACGTCTGCCTCCAATCCCTCTCTATCTTCAAGTCTGTTTCCAGCTGCATCCTAAACAGAAAGTGTCAACTAAAATGGTACTATTTTCCACTTGAGCATCTAAATAAATGAGACAACAGTGATTCATTCAAATTGGAAATGAGCCACATGTCGCAAAACTTACATTTGCTTCTCTCTTTGGACTATCTGCTTTTGGAGACTGTCAGCTTTGTTCGTGAAGTCCTGCTTGAATTTGCGCACCCCGTCTTCGGCACTGGTGCGTTCCCTCTCAGCATCCTGCAATCTGGTGTAATTCAAACCAACTGGGTAAAACTACGGCTCTGAATGTAATGGACGGGGATGTATTGGAACATATGGGAAACAAAATAAAAAGATGGCCACAGCCAAGACAGAGCGAGAACAAAAACAGAGCCAGATGACAGAAATGTTGTGCTGCGGGAGAAGCCAGAAAACTGAAATGACGAGGTAACTTTCCATTTTTAACTTTCACCGACAAATAATTCACCAAGTAAACAGGTACGAGTAGTTGAAAACATCAAATTTATTGTAGACTGTGATAAAACCCATGTCATATTTGTGGTTTCTTTGACTGTTAAATGTTACAGGTAAATAATTACGCTATTGAACCACGAGAAAGATTTGCTCACTAAATAGTAAGTGGAAAACAGTAACCATCATCAAATAAAACTGAAACAAGTGAAAACTCATCACTTTTTAAGAACACTGCATATCGCCACACAACTAGTGTTAAGTAACAAAGAGTAATATCAGAAGGAAATATCTTTGACGAGTTTGTATTGGTGCTCGGTATCTGTGCTAGCGCATTTTACAAACGACATGGCAAGAGTTCTTGTCTGGCTGAGTAGGTCTTTGTCGCTATTCGTTGATTGAGGGAAAACATGGAATTAGAGGAAGGGAGAAGATGAGAAAAAAGAAATGAAAAGGGAAACAAAAAGGGAAAGAGGATGTAAATATCAGTGAATTTCAAATTCATCTCAAAGCTTTGAAAACTTGTTAAGCAGTGCAGTCATAAAACATCAGAAATACGATGGCGGTAAATCAACGGAGAAGAAAGGAAAGGATGATTTATGTGGACAGAGAAGTGGACATGACGGCACCACTTCACCACGAGAAAATAACACAAATGCTAAAGGATGAGCGGTTAGATGAGAGAAAGCCATTCAATGAGCCTTCAAGTCAAATCAAGCATGCAAAGTCCTTTGGATGCTATCAGGTATCAAGACAAAAACCAGTTCCACTGATGAAACAAAAGCACTGATGGTTCTGAGTCTGACACCATCAGATCATTGCACACTAATTTGATTTAATCTGTAAAAGCAGATATCATATCCTGAAATACATTTACACTGGTGCGCTACTGTTCAAACGTATGGTGTCTGTAACATTTTTTGAAATAATACTTCTTATAAGTAGTCTCTTCTGCTGAGGCTGCATTTAAAAAAATTCTGTGATGTCAAAGCTAAATTTTCAGCAGCCATTATGTCAGTTTTCAGTGTCACATGAAATCATTCTTAGTGGGTTTTTTTTTTTCAGGATCAAGTTCGAAAAGAACAGCATTTATTTGAAATAGAAACATTTTGCAACATCATAAATGCTTTTACTGTGTCCTTGCTAAATAAAAGTGGTCATTTCTTAAAAAAAAAATCTTACAGACCCCAAACTTTTGAACGGTAGTGTACTGTATATTCTATTCTATTCTATTCTATTCTATTCTATTCTATTCTATTCTATTCTATTACTGCAAATAAAAACCTTCATTTGAATTGAACTGAAACAAAAGATTCCTTTTGAACTGACCACAAATGTTTTGAATAAAATTTGTTATATACATTGTATTAATAAAGGTTAGAAATCGGGCTATTTAAAGCTCAAAAATGATTAAAAATACTCTTAATGCACTTCAGGAATACGATGACTAAACGTTATGCTCCACATGATCAAAAATAAATCAGAAATCTTACCTTTGCTCTAGTTGTTTCATGGTTGCCGTTATTTGATTGGTCTTCTCCTCCAACCGTGCGATCATGTCATTTTTTTGTCTCATGCCGTCATCTGAAGACTGTTGATTGTTATAAATAGCTTGATTACAACATAATTTAACCACAAATTGTGAAGAACACTTCATAAATAAACAAGGGTCCTCACACCATCGTTGCTCGGGCCTTAATTATGTTTTACCTGCATTTTTTGGTACATCTCCACATTGATGGCTTTAACTTCATCTAACTGGTGCCGAAGTCCAATCAGAGTATCCTGTTTTTCATGAATGTCTTTTTCCAACAGTTTCATGGCCATCTCCATCTCCTGCTTCATGCTCACCTGCACAACCAGCTCGTTCTCCACATCCTTGAAGCCACAGACACATTCAATAACAGGTGTGACCTCTTCCACCACATAATCTGAACAGCATTTTTATATAAACACAGACCTGTCTGAGCTGGCATTCTTCTTTGAGTTGGCGTCTTGCCTCGTTGTACATTTCATCCAGGCCCTGCCTTGACTGCTTGTACGTATCCAGCTCACAGTTCAAATCTCCTTCTGCAAGCTGAGTAGAGAGTATAGTGAATATAGTGTATTGCTTGCACATTGATTGTGAAATTCTACAATTATCATCAGTTTCCAGATTTATAATATTCTTTATAATATGGGGAGATCATAAAACGGAATGATATTTTTCAGGGACACATAATATAACGTTTATATGATTTTAAATATTACAAAATGTTTGGACATTAACTACTATATGCCTCTCTTAATGTCCACTGTATACAATATATAATACAAACGTATAAAGGTACCTCAAGACGCTGTTGTGCTTTCATAAGAATTACAGAATTTTCTGTTCTGAGTTGGTGGTTCTCTTCCTGTAGTTTAATTATGTTGTTTTTTGCTATTGCCAACTGTAATTAACAAAAAAAGTTAGTATTGAGTACTTCTATTCCACATATCAGACTTATTTTTCTGAAATCCAACAGTACCTCTTCGATGAGTTTGGAGTTGGATTTTTCTAATGACTCCACGCGTCCCTGTAAGCCATGAACTGTAGAACTTAAAAGACAAAAGTTGTAGATAAACATAATCTGTTTTAAAAAGCAATAATCACTCATCTTAAATACAGTATATCACAAAAGCTTTAAAATGAGCATGAACTTACTTCAGCTGCCTATTTAATTCTTCAACATAATTCTTCTGATCCAAAATAGCTGCAATTTGTCCATTTCTATTCAAACCATATTTATGATGGTTATTCACACTGAATAATACATCAGGGTTATTATAATGATTTTATGTAATATGTTAATCACATTTTTTACTTTACATTCAAGTATACTTTTTTACCTTTCTTCACTTCGATAGTCATCGATGTCATTCTTTAAGTACATGGAGAAGTCTATTACACCAACCTGTGGATTTCAACACAAGGCATTATTATTTCTCAAACAGAAGCCAGAAGGCATGTAATTAAAAGTGTCCAATATACAACGTTCATACTTGTGTATCGAGGTCCTCGCCCTTCACACATAAGTTGGCATCTATGACGTTAAGTCCCACCAAGAGACCAACGATGACGGCTCCCTCCTCCTCCAGCATCACTGCTGAGTTCTCATAGAACTCACTGAACACACACACACAATAATACATTTAGCAAGGATACTTAAAATTGACTAACTGTGAATTTTTTTTACAATGTTACAAAAGTTTTCATCTCAAATAAATGCTGTTCTTATGAATCCACAAAATACTAAAGCAGCACAAATGTTTTCAACATGTATAATAATAAGAAATGTTTACTGAGCAGCAAATCAGCATATTAGAATGATTTCTTAGGGATCATGTGACACTGAAGACTGGAGTAATGTTGAAAATTCAGCTTTGCATTACAGGGAGAAATTACATTTTAAATAGAAACCAGATAACAATATATCAAAATATTCCTCTTTTTACTACATTTCTGATCAAATGAATGCAGAAATATTAAACATCTTTTGATCACACACACCCTTTTGAATGAAAAGGGTATAAGAAATCTCTACTTTTAAATCTCTGTCAGCAGCAGAAGTGCTTTTATTAGACATGTGATGCACACCCTCTAGTGAGCACCGCTCACTAAACTCTGATGCCATGAGCAGGAAACACAAAACTCTTTTGTCTCAGGCATCTTATCACTTATCCAATCACTAATATAACAAAAGAGCAAAGAAGGAATTAAGGGTTTTGACAGGAAAAAAAAACGAACCTAAGTATATCTTTCCTGGTGATGAGGAGACGGAGGTAATCTGCCAATTTCTTCTGCATCAGTGCCAGTCTCAGCCATGCTCTGGCTCTGCCCAGTGGTGTCCTAACAAACACATACAACCATTTTCAAGATAAATAGACAGACATACAGACAGTGAGGAATGACTCTGCAAATAAGCTTAACTTGCAGTTGCAAGTTTCAGTTTTATCAAGGAACTAGAACTGAAATTAGCACTTCCCTATTTTGAAAGGCGCCTCTTAAAATACTGGAGAATGAGTGCAAGAAAGCATGTGTATATTTATAATACAGTGGACTTGATTGATAGTGAATCTGCTTTTGTATTAGAGTCTTTGAAAGATTCATTTAGACAAAATTAAAAACGAATCAATCTAACTGTGAGGTCGGAAATTATATTTAGTTCTAGACATACTTGAGTCCAGGAAGGTCCCGTACACTGGCTGCGATCTCGCCTGCTTCTGGGCACAGCTTCTCAACCATCTCCAGAGGCCCCCACAACGACTTGTTGTAACCAAGGAACGATTTCTTCACTGGGAGAGGGAGACCAATGTGTTTGTTAAACAACTCAGGGCTACGATCTGGCACACAGAGCATGCAAAGATTTTGATGAAACGCCATGCAAATCGGTATTTAAATTTTGTGGCAGAACTGGTTCACTGGACAAGAAACTCAGATAATCAGACAGCTGAGAATGAGTAAAAAAGCATTTCCTCATTTGATCTTCCTATTATAAAGTTACAAGGCATAACAGTAGCTGCCATATGTCTGGTCCCTAAGAATAACACTAACATAAGCCTATGGAAATAAAGAGATATTGACAACGGAATATTTAACTACATCAGCTATCCAACCAAAAAGCAAGCGCATAAGAACTTTCAATGATAGTTGGTTAACAGATGGTTCTCTGTGGCTTGCTGTCTGATGATGGTTGAACATACCTTTGAGGCCGTGCTTCAGGCAGTGCTCCATGACAACAAAGAACTGTTGTAGAGGCGGATAGTCAGAGTCCAGAGTTCGTCCAAAGCTCAGAGCTGACTCGATCAGGCCTTTGATGCTAAGCTTAGCCATGTTAAGCAAGTTTGCTCGTTCCATTGCCATAGGATCTCGTAAGGCTAGAAAACACAGCCCACAGTCAAATATATATCATAACAAAAATGACATCATTATAGTCAAAATCAAGTTCTTGTGGTTCAAGAACATTTCAAACAAAACACACAGCACTTCAACCTCTGGCTGCTTTCTTAGGACTGACATGTGACCACACTTTGAATGGTTGAGTTTAAATTTTAACAAACCCTTAAAGAGCTTTAGCTGGCTTTGACTGCACTGTCATTCACCAGGCCTTAACAGCAGGACTGTTAATAAGCAGTACTTTTTATGTTTTGTGTTTACTGCATAAATTAATGTAAGTTGTATCCTTATCAGTTTTGACTTAGTGATACATTGGACCCTGTTTTTCACCATCAGTCAAATCAATATTTCTTATGCAAACATATTCAGACGGGCGCTGTCTAACAAGCATACTAGCACTGGTAATCTACTTCCCACTTATGATGTTGGTTCCCATTTCAACTTTATTTGGTCTAAGAGAATGACGTTTTTTTCAATCAGATATCTGGGGCAAATAACTTAAATAATAATATATAATTTAAATAATTTATCCTCTGTTTATTACCTCTTAGAATTATTATAATAATCATTATTATTATTATTATTGGTTAATCCATTCACTATCATTTTGGCTATTTGCCTTTGGGGACAAATAATTAAATCAGCATTATACAGATTTGATGGACATGACAATCTCTCTCTCACACACACACACACACACACACACACACACACACAAAAAAACATTCTGCACATCAACTGTATGAATGACCTGGTGCTTAGTAGCTATAAAACAGATTTATTATACACAAATGAATACAAAACAACATGGCACTCATCATGACATCATTCAGAAAATGATGTATGGCAAGCCATTTTAGCCTGTTCCTTAAAAATAACTATTTTCTATTTTTGTTTGACTATGAATGTGGAAATTTGGCTTATTTGTGATGTGATTGTGGAAAGATGATCAAACAGAATGTGTTTTTGCTCTTAAAAACATGAGACAAAACTACAGAGCCGCAACGCTGACAAATGGAAAAGAAGGCTGGGTCTCGAGCGTGACACATTGAAAAAGCTGTGAGACGGGGCATAACGGTCAAAGATATGGAAGCTTGTTTCCGCCACAGAATAAAACACTTAAAAAGATAACTGCGACTTTTTATTTCACAATTGCGAGTTTACATCTCGTAATTCTGACTTTAATTGCGAGATATAAAGACAGAATTACCTTTTTTATTTTTCATTCTGTGGTGGATACAAGCTTCCATACAAAGATGATCATCTATTACATAAAAAAATAAAAATATTACTGTAAACAGCACCGAGTAATCACGTCATCTTCATACACATGTATGTGTGAAAGGAGCTATTGACTATATATATTGATGTTAATGTTTTTCAGTTTTGTTCAAGGTAAAGCAACGGTTTTTCGGAAGAATATGTAAAAGTGTGGTTTTTGAGGTAAAAATACCATAATATCTGCTGTTTTGGCTAAAAGGCACAATTATTAACATGATAAATAGCTGGCTGACATTTCCATTTGTTGACGATGATTCAGATGATAAATATCATATATTAAGTAGGGTGTCCACCTAGGAGATAATCACATTATTTATAATTAATAGAATTATTAAATTAATATCTATTTCAATACTTGCAGAATATAATTTACTTTTTAAATAATTTTGTTTCTGTAATTTGAATGATAGTATATCTAGTTGAACAAAAACGAATTATGTCATTTATCAAAATAAACAGAAAATAATAAAAAAAAATTGCAAAAGTGATGAGGTGTTTTAAGCATGTAGCCTATTTGGATACACTTAATAATAAGCAATAATTACAATACAACTGTATTAGAAATGACAAGTAATTGGATATATTAATCAGTATTGTATTATTTATTAGTCAATACAACATTTCTAAGGTTTTTTTTTGTCTTGGATTTAGTTTTCAATAATAAATGTTTGAATGGCTTGCCATACATCTATAGGCTAACTTCGTCTGAACAACACGGGCTTTAATGTCATCTATAACCTACCCTTGGCACCCCATTCTTCTGAAAACGGCGATGTTTTAGGCTCTATCACTTTGGGCAGTACGTGAATGCCACCCGAGAAGGTTTCTGACGCTTTTCTGGCTAAAGCGAATATGGGCGCCTGCCATCTCCCGTCTCCAGATTTCATGGCAGCGCTGCTCGCTTTCTCACCGGCCGCTTTATCCTCCTGCAATCTGAGGATACCGAACACTTGCGCTCTCTCTTTGTTGCTCTCTGCTTCCGCCAACACAAGGTCCTGTTCTGCAGGTGTCGCCATCGTTAAAGTGAATATCATACAGTTTAGGATAATGCTTCACCCAACCACGGCGGCGATGTGTTGAGCGGCATTGATAAACAGTTAACGACGAAATTCAAGCGCTTTCCCATGTGATGTCCCTTGTCAACGCCCCAAAGGCGACGTATGTTTTCCATTCATATGGTCATCATATCTTTGGAGAACAAATGGCTAGATTTTAGATTTGTTTACACCCGAGCACTCCTGCACGATCCGTCTGCAGCAAAGGGGTGGTGTCATAACATTAAAAAGACGTAATTTAGTGGAAGAGTATGGATATACTACCCTCTACCGCTTGTATGTAACATTGTCCGGGAAAATTATGAAATATTCACTGGTTACCAGTCCCCCAAACAACATTAAATGTGTCCGCACCTTAAATGGTCATTCCACCTCTGGAAAGATGAATGTGTATTTAAAATAGATAATTTATGTAGAAGAAATGTGAAATTATTTTTGAATTAATTTAGAGATTTCTTGACTGAGAAAAGACAGAAAATGTATTTTTGGCTTGTGTGGATGAAAGACAACAACTCCCAGAATGCACTTGCCTCGCTGCCACGCCTACCGGTAAACGCCAAACGCGCACTCGCGCAGTTAGGTAAACAAGTCTAGGCTAATGAGTCTCCGTGATGCGTTTGCCAAATGCGTTTCGAGATCGCCCAAAATGTACGGGATTGGGCTTTTGCGTTCTACAGTCGTCATTCACCATGTTTACTGCTGCGAGCGGGACGAATAAGGGCCGTGTGGACTGGAAAATGACGCGAGTCATGTTTGCTGTGGCGAGCTGGACGAGTGAGAGCTGTGTGGAGAACGGCCGCGGCGCGAGTCATGTTTACTGTGGCAAGCCGGTCAAATGAGAGCTGTGTGGAGAACGGCCGAGTCTTGTTTACTGTGGCGAGCCGGACGAGTGAGAGCTGTGTGGAGAATGACATGAGGCCGGTGGCGTGATTAGCGATGAGCAGCACCTGAAATGTAAGTTACCTGTCTCTTATCTCTCACGGAGGAGCGGGAATTTTCTTAGCAATGTTAAAACCCACATCAACCGATCACTTGTTTAGCGTTCATGTAATCACTACATTCAGATTCACCAATCTGAATGAATTCAGTTAGATTGAAATAAAAGCTGTAACTTGCATGTAAACAATGAATGGCGCCTGCAGAAAGCAAAAGCGTTTCGGACAGTCATTTCTAATATAAAATGCATACATTTTAACAACTATAAGTTGGTAAAGTAATCATATTAATCTTCATAACTGTTGTATAAGCGTCTATACACTCTTTTAATCAACAATTGCTCCTTTGAGCATTATATTCTAAAGTTAAATTTAAGAATTTTAAATATTATTATTTTTTTATTCCCTTAAAGTACAAATATTTGCAAATTGTAACTCATAATTATTTTATAAGACCATAACAATGTTTTATTTTCGTCATTTTCTGGTGGGTGATCGTGTTTTAAGAGTCGTTTTCTATGGAGGTATATTATCCCCTCGTCCATTTGTCCTGCTGGGAAAACCTTCCCCTCGTCATCATTTTCTGAACAGTCAATGGTGTACGTTAGAAACTCGCATTGATTTCTTTGAAACGACTGGCTCTGGAAACATAGGGTTGGTCGGAATCGAAAGAGGAGGAGGCAAAGATGACACGGATATATATATATATATATGGCGTGACCTGAAAGTGTTTATTTATAAAATTTGCGAAAAAATGTCAAGTGTCCCGAATACCGTGATGTCCGGAATACAGTGAGTCTACGTTACTACTCAGCTTTCTCCACAGAACAAGAGCCTGCTAGCTTAGCTTCCAAAAAAGATGTGTAATCCCAATCCTCCATAATGTATCCGTCTGCTTATTCAGTACCTTTCGTCCATATTTTCAAACCGTTTCTGCGGTGAAATCAGACGCACTGGCACTGATCTGTGATAGGTCTGTTAGCGCGTTAGGTCCAAACCCCTATGGGCGGGTTTGAAAGGGTGGGATCTAGTGCTTGTAGTCTTTACAGGAATCTCCCCTCTTACACTTCCTCCTTCAATAACGTAAAATGACGATTTTTGCGTCATTGTAGGAGGAAGTAAAAAAGGAAAATAGCAGATTTCTCTTGTCTCAGGGGAAAATGAGAGTGTTGCATAACCATTCAATAACTGGGTTTCTAACAATGGAAAGCTTAATGCAAATGGGTGGAGTGACCCTTTATAATGTTCATGAAGGGCCAGGAACCCATCATCAGAAACTCTTTTTTGTGACCTCTCTAAATTCGAGTCACTGGGATGAATCAAAAGTGAATTCATAAAAAGTGGCTCCTTTTTATTAGTGCAAGTGTTACTCAACTGTTCACTTTAAATGAACAACCTCTGCTGACCTCACTAGTGCTGAGTCAGGATTATTCACCTTGTAGATTATGATGTCACCACACTATGCCAGTAACAAAAGTGTAGGGTTGCAGTTCCAAACAACTTTAACTTACATACTTTGTATATTTTAACTTAGTAGGCTGTATTAAGCTCTAGAGGCTTACCTTGACTATAGGCCAAACGCTCCATACTTTCGCTATGTGTGATGCCCCATCGGTGAAGGCTCTGAGGGGAATACATTTCCGGATCCACTGAACACAGACAACATTGTTTCTCAATGGGTGGATAACATTAAGCATCACTTGTACATGCTTAACAGAACTAATATCAAACCTTTTATTCATAACTGATTTAAATGTTGCAGGAATTAAAAGCTGATTGTAATACAGTTGCTGACCAACAGTACATCACTGACTCTACATGTCTCAGTTGTTTACTGCTGGTCTGCTCTCAGGGTCTGTCCTGCTATCATATGACTCTGATTTCCTGCACCACTGTCCCGCCTCACATGGAAGGAAGTGTATAAACATTCAGTCTAACCAGACAAAACACCTAATGATTTTAATGCACATAACAGTTAGAGCTAATCACAACATGAAATCAAAAATCTTCTGTTTTTGTCTTGGTTAGACTCTGACTTCTGCTTTAAAATGTTACTGAATCACTCAGAGGTGCTGAGCAGAATAGTACACACTTACCAGTAAAACCATACACCCCTTGCTGGTGTTCTGCTGGGACTATTGTGTCGATAGAGCTGACCTATGCCTGTTAGCTGAGGTGCAAGCATTTGCTGCATAAGCGGGCATTTGGGAGGAGATGTCTCTCGCTGGAACAGAACAGTGCATTGGGTGCAGGGCAGCAGGGGCGGTCAGACAAAGGGGGCGGGACATGTGAACATGCTGGCCGGCCAATAATTGTGGAGCTACAGGCTATTCAGGAAGTGGGATTCTGAATGATACTGCACTCACTGCCAGGATATGAATGAGCACATCAATGTGACAGGCATGCCATTGGCTATTATGCATAAACCTTTTTAGCATATTGCAACTGCATTTTGTGTGCTGACTGTATGTAATTGGATGCACTTTTCAAAGAAAATATTGAATATATACTACTATTCAAAGTTTTGGGAAATAAACTAATGCTTCTATTCAGTAAGGATGCATAAACTGATATATATGGTATTGTCAGTTTAATGCATCCATTCATCAAATAATCCTTAAATGCATCACAGTTTCCAGAAGACAATTAAGCAGCACAACTGTTTTCAACATTGACAATATAAAGAAATGTTTATTGAAAACCAAAATCTGCATATTAGAATGATTTGGATCACGTACTGAAGACTGGAGTAATGATGCTGAAAATTCAGCTTTGCCATCACTGGAAGAAATTACATTTCTAATTTATTAAAGATGCAGTGTGCAGTGTTTCCTCTTTTGCAATATCTGTTTGAAATCTGCAATTGCAGTTATTCGTAGAATTATAAACTTTACGTGAGTTGTAGCCTACTTTAGACAACGCACTGCGCGGATGAACACAATATTCGAGAGAGTGCAGCTTTGAGCTTTCATTCACCGTTCCGTTGTGGAAACTGGTATACTTTTTAGATGTATGGCCAATATAATCATTTTCACCCTAAAGTAAATTGTTATCTGAACAAGTAACATTTTGTTCATTTGTTTAAGTGAGTAAAAAGTAACGTTTGTTCTGACCAACTAAGGGAAGAAAGCATTACAGCAAATCGCGATGATTAAATCTAACGATCGTTTATCATATCACGTCAACCATGCAAATTATACTTTATACTTGTTACTGTAATGTTAACAACATCAGCATTGCATTACTACTATTATCAATGCGTTACTACTACTATCAATGCCACTTGCGTTACTACTATACATTTAGCAGATAGTTTTGAACATTGGCTGGTTATGTACTTGCTCAAAAAATTATTTAGAATAATTTTTATCCCAAAAAAGTTACAGAGCTTTATGACAGAAAATGTATTTTAAATTGTAACTATATTTCACAACTAGGTTTACTTTCTTATTAATTAAAAGTTTTGTCTTGGTGAGCATAAAATACGTTTTAATAAAACAGTTGACCCAAGTGTATTAGGCAGTGAAGGGTATTTTCACAAGGGTTATGCCATCTGTGATCAGCATGTTTTTTGTTTTGTTAGATTTGTCAAGATAAGACTGAGGGAAAACAGTGAGGAAATTCTCAGGTTGGCCTTAAACAAACCAATCTGATCTTGTGCGCTATACAATCTTACTCTGTTGTTAATAAATAACATGATTTTATTAGACTTCAATGAAATTCAATCCTTCCATGCCTAACCAGAAGATGGCAGTGTCCTCCGTAACAGTAGAAATCTAAAGTCTATCAAATTAGATCTTGCAATAAACTTTATTATTATTAAAGTGAAGTGGTATTTTCACAAATTTTCACACTGAGTGTATGTCTATACCTTAAATTAGGAAAGGTCACAGGAAGGCAGTGAAATATGAATTGTTGAACCTTATATCGCAATGTGCAAAATCATCAATTAATTAATCTCCATCACATTATTACTCTACAGTTTCTTCAACTACTTCAAACTTCTATTTAAAATAAAGTTCCACTTCAGACTTATTGAAATCTTCATTAATCTTGAATGGATTCGTTCATGCCTTTCGTGCAAACAAACAAATACTCAGCCTCAAAGCATAAATGTAAACACTAAGAGATATGGCAGTAGGTCTATAAAGTTGCTCACTATCCAGTAGATAAAAATAACTCAAAATAATAGCCAATATTTCAGGGCACTCATTCACTATGTGATCTAATATGGTTTTTAATCTTGGATGGCTTTCACTTATTCAGACCTTAACATCTCTAAATATAATTAAAGAATGATTCAAAATGATGCATACTTTCCAATTCTAAAATAAAAATAATTATGTAAATAATTAGCTGTGGTTACGAGAATGAAAACACTTTGCAATAATGCCATTCCAGACTCTGTCCACGAAGCTAAGCAAAGTAGTAGAGTTTGGTATTACAAGGAACCTCAACACCATTCATGGAATAACCATTAAGTGCCTAAAAATTTACATGTAATTACACCTTTACATTTCCATCTAGGTAACAGAAATACAAAATCTACATTATGTATAAGTAGTCCTCGCAGACATAATTATGCAGGGTTGTCAATGTCATTATCACACAAGCCTGCAGCATTGGTGCCTTCATGATGAGAAAATCACAACCATCAAACTCTATTATTCTGCTTTTGAACAGACTAAAATGTTCTTGTTGGATTTGGTTGCATCCTTCACAACACTCGACATCGGTTTAAAGCCTCCCAGTAACTCAAAAGATGCTACAGGCGCGGAAAAATCATCGGCAGCCCAGTGCATAGGAAATCACATCTGATTGAGTTTGAAGGGTTGTTCAGACATTAAACCCGATAAAAACATATGATTAACTGCTGGCTCCTCTGCGCTCTCTTTGGACGATTCTCACTAAAGGATTTTGTTTGGTTATAAATAGCATTGATTTTTCGCGAAAAGAAGTGCGTATTTTGTCCCTCTATTTCTTTACCTGAGAAAAACAGTATTTGCCAATGGACAGGCACTCGACCATTACAGTGAAGCTGGTGATATGTTGACGGTGGTCTTGTTGTTTAAACGGATACTGCACTTTTTTTTTTGGAAATAGGCTCATTTTACAACTCCCCCAGAGTTAAACAGTTGAGTTTTACAATTTTTGAATCCATTCAGCCGATTTTCTGATATATAGAAAACTATCAGTAACCAGACAGTTTCTGGTCTCATTGACTTCCATAGTAGGAAAAAATATACTATGGAAGGCAATGAGACCAGAAACTGTCTGGCTACTGATATTCTTCTAAATATCAAAAAATTCGAAAACGTTAAAACTCAACTGTTTAACTCTGAGGGAGTTGTAAAATGAGCCAATTTCCCAAAAAAGTGGAGTATCCCTTTAATATTCAAAGTTGTTGTGCAATGTGCACACAACATGATGATAGGCATAGTTTAACATTTAAAACCTTAGAAGAAATGGGAACTTATTGAGCACTGTGTTGACTTTTGATCTTCACGTCTGCAAATACTGATACTGAGTAATACTTTAATTTGTCTGCCATAGGACATGCTAAATGATTCCAAGAATCAGTTTAAATCAGCGAAGGGTGAAGACAGCAAGCCCTATAGTCATTTTCTACTTCATTATTAACTGAGCCCAAGGAGATAATTATGGACTTGTCTATTTTAAGAACTATACTCAAATGAGGAATGGCCTCAGCTTATTAAATAAATAAAGACCCCCTACAGAAGAATATGGGCTGGTCTGGTAATGCATAGTTAATGTCTTTTGATCTTCAGACACTGTAATTCAAATTTTGATCATAAACAGGGCTACCGATCCATCTCAAAGATCTTGTATTTCATAAGTGAAGCCTTTGACTCTGTGGACCACAACACACTCATCCACAGACTTACCAGCATTGGTGTCGCTGATCATCACTCATTCATTTAAATGCTGAGGATACAATCCTTTATGTCACGGGTTCCTCCCCTGACGCTGTTCAAGCTACCTTGCAAGGTAGCTTTTTCCACAGCAATTCTTTACACAACTCAAACTCACTCTTAATTCCTTCAAAACAAAAACCACGCCTCCTCCAGCCCTTAAAATCACCACTTGCAAGGGGGCTATACTAGAACAAGTCACTGCTTATAAATACTTGGGCATCTGGTTGGAAACTTAACTTTCGTTCTCTATGCATATCAAAGCTGCAATCTAAGGTTAAGCCCAAGCTTGGTTTCCTTTACAGAAACCGCATTTTGTTCACCAATTCTGCCAAACTTACTTATTCAAATGATCAATCTACCCATTTTAGACTATGGAGACAGTGGGTTGCTTGCAAGCCCACTCTCTTATCTCTTGACACTCTTTCCCATTCCATAAAAGTTTGTAACGTTGTGATTAACATTGCTGCTTATTGATGTAGCACCTTTAAACTCAGGGGGGGTTGATTCATAGTTCATCCATCATGGAAAGGCAGCTTAATTATATCCTAATAAACAGTGGGGGAGAGCGGAAGATGGATGAGCTCCTTGCCAATTGGAAGCTGTCTTCAATCTATTGAGGATGATGTGAAGTTGGATAGCGGGTTGGCAGTCCTAAATATGAGTCGACGGGGAGAGGAGAAGAGGTCATTATTATTATTTTTAATAAGCATGAACTGAAATCTAACAGCACAACCCACCATGGGAAAAACAAACAAACCCCCAATATTGCATGAATGGTGTCATTGATTAGGTTTCCCAAAAGAATGCGTTAAGACCGTCCTAAATAGTGTGAGGTTCTTATTAAAGGAACTGCTGTTGTGTCAGCTGACCTTCCTTTCTTCCTAAATATGTGTGAGGAGAGAAAATAATAATATAAATATGAAATATAAAATAAAATATATATAATAAAAAGTATACTACTATTACGGTCACAGTGGTTCATATACTGCATTGTATAAAGATTGCATGACGCACTACATTACTTCTGATGTTACACGTTGCGCTTGAGGTGTAAGTTGCATCCTTATGCTCATTTGGCCAGGAGCTAGTTATTTTACTTTATAAAGTTATTTGTATATTTTTCTTACACAATCGCATAGCTTTGCTTTATTAAAACAACATTTTATCATACACATTCTACAAAATATAAAAAGACTCTAAATCTTATGTTTTGCTTTTTCACATAAAGCCTACTTAATACACAAAGTTTGAAGGTGTCTAAAATATCAAAATGATCCAAATTTTGCTGAAAAAAACTTGTATACAATCTTACCTTCTGTTGTCTGTTTGATAGTTTATAGTTTTTGGCAAGTAAAAGGCCTTTTAGTATAGTTGTAAAATGTGAAAGAGAAAAAAAATAAGAATTATTTTTAATTAAATGATATTTCTCAATAATCACTATTTCTTTCCACTATGCCCCTCCCCCTAAATATTAGTCCATGTGCAATATTCAGAGTGACGCAGTCCCTCTGCAAAGTCAAAGCAGCATGACAGAGAACAGATAAGCACATCCACTGAAGCAGCAGAACACAGCGCTGTAAACATCATTTATTCATTCATTCAGCAGGACACTCACTGTGTTCAGGGCAAAACTCCAGCTTTAATAGTCAAGTCAATACACGGACAGACAAATCACACAAAAGACATAAGTAAAGCCCAATAAAGGAAGAATTAAGACATAAGTCATGTTAAGTCTTAATATTACCAACCTGTTTGTTTGCAATGATTTTTTTAAATAATGACACTAAAACTAATGTATAATTTAGTGCAATACATATAAAACTGTAGAGACTTTAAATATACCATCTAATGCCCTCCTGTCATTTAAAACGACCATATTATGTATTTATCATAAAAACAGGACAAAATATACAGTTTAATTGGATTTCTAAATGTTTTTACAAAATAGAGGAAAATATAAAAGCTACAACCCTTTGGCACAAAAAAAAACTAACTTAAAATATATACCCAAAGATGTATACCTGCAGCTTAGAAATAATAAAAAAAAAAATAATAAACTTAATTACAATTCATTAATTAAAACTCCCAGATTAGTATTACAAAATAATCAGCTCATATCTAGTATCTTAATGGAGATTAAGAGCAATACACGTTGTTTCCAGTAAAGGCCTATTTTGGAATGATGTAAAAAAAAAAAAAAAAAAAGCAAATATGGTGGAATGGTGGCAACCAAGGCATTGGATTGGAAACTCATAGTTACTCATCTACAAATATCTCATCTCAATGTACAAACAGAAATCTTATTATGGCGAATGTAGTTTCTATAGAAGTTCTCTTATGTGAAGCACACTGTTAGCACAGCAAAAAAAAAAAAAAAAAAAAAAAAAGAAGAAAGAAAAGAAACCCTGCACTTTATCACCGAGACTGACAGGGTGCCAATTGTCAAGTCAGATTCCCTGTCAAACAAAGCTAAACTGAGTAAAAATTCTGACGAAAATATACAGCATCTTCGGTCTACGATTCAGGTGTGATTTAGTAGAAAGTACCTGAGATGGAAGGTCAGTCCAAGCATCCGTTAATTTTGACACATAAACTACCCATTTTCAGCTGACAGGATAAATAATAAATCCTGAGAGTAACTGTGAAAACAATGTTGACAGGACAAATATGACTTGCTTACATCAGTGTATCCTTGGCTGATATTACAACATTAATAGCCCAGTTGTGTGCTACAAACAGTGATATTCATCCACAGCAGGTGACAGTACCTGCTTAAATCCTTTATGTAGTATCCAAAATAAGGCTTAATGTTAGGAGTTATCACTCAGTCCATCAAAGGCATACATCTGCAGCATTTGGCCAGCTTGCTTTGCTTCTTGGGTTCATTGTCCAGCAGACCATCCATATAGTGACCGTACTCCTCAATGGCATCTTCCACACGGGTGATATAAAGCCAGGTAAAGAGCACTCCAAAAAACTAACAACAAAAAAAGAGAGCAATACTTTTGTTCAACATACATAAATTAAAAATCTTTATGTGGTATTGGAAGGGTTTAATTGCATGTACTGCCTATAATTCAACTCAACAGATGACCGTTTTGTACAATTTGTGCAGCCTGTTTCTAATGGTTGTCTGATGAACACAAATTAACTGCCGCAGAACTCAGAACTCTTTTGATAGGACCCTGAGGTTCTTTGAGGTGTCAAGTGGCTCTTTTGGTCTTGGCATAATGGTAACATGTACTTCATCGCTCATGATAGAACAAAATCTTCTTTTAAACAGTACAATTTTGTACCTTATTTACTCCTAAAGGGTGAACCTTTTAGGAAAATATTATAAATGGAACATAGTACCTTTTGAAAGGATACCATTTTTTCCTGAGCATGCCGCGATAAACAGAAATGTAACTTTTTCCACACACAGAATGGGCCTTTCTGTTCATTGAAGCTATACAAAACATAACAAAATGTACAATGCAAGTGTAATTTGATCCGTTAAATCGCCTTTTACTCATTGACATTGGTGAAATGCCAACCCAATATCTTTTTTCTTATCTTTTTCACTGCACTGTGTTAATTTGCGCACTTCATGCTGCAGCTACAATATTTGTGCAGAAATATAAATCATGTAATAAACAACTGGGGTGGTTTACAGTGTAGGGAGACTGACTAATGACTTTGAATCAACTGTGAATCACCATTTATGGAAAAAAACGATGTCACTAATTATAAAAGCTTCTCAATTTCAACACTTTACTCATTAAAAAAAAAAAAGTACCGCCGCCTCCTCCCATACATATAAACATACTTGCTCACATGCACACAAGCATAATACTGAAGAATGTTTCAATGTAAACATTATAATCCAAAATGAATGTCACTGCTAAAAAAAAGACAGTATATTCATGTCTTTCTCAACAACACCTCTGCTTATCACATATATCTTCTAGCATCATTTCCTGTGAAACTACAGGACTGTCTGTCCTGAACTTAGCCCTGTTTTCAGCACCTCTAAGAGTCCTTAAAGTAAAGACTGAGATTACTGTTTGTGTGCATGTGTTTTTCTCTGCGTTGGAGGGTTATCGAGGTTGCAGCATTATTGAAATGACAACATAATGGACTCAAAATGTATGTGATATGATAATCCACATCTGCGACTGGTGTTTTTCTGTGCATCAAGGCACCTCTTTAAACCTGATTAAAATGGGGGGACACACATTAACAGTTGCAACATTAGAGGATGCTTTTGAAAGTGAGACGGATTACCAGACTGCTAATTTTCTAAAACCGGTTTACTCATGGTACTCTTTTGAGAAAAGTTTAAATTCATTTAAACATGTCTCTCTCACCAGGCAGACACCTCTTCATCGGTGCGGAAAACAATTCACGAGGGGATATTATGTAAAGAGGCGATTTAAATACACTGAACTAATGAGCACAGATAATGATGAGTAAAGACAAGATGAAATAGCTCCATAAAGCCAAAACAAACGTTTGAAGAGAAAAATTATTGGCACTTTTTGCTACAGGAAGTTTTATCAAAGTAAATATATGAATATTAGGGTTGCCAAAATTAAACTTTTTAAGCTTAAAGGAGTAGTTAACTTTTTAAAAAAAAAAACTTTTGCTGATAATTTACTCACCGCCATGCCATCCAACATGTCCATGTCATTCTTTCTTAATTTCGAAAAGAAATTAAGGTTTTTGATGAAAACATTCCAGCATTTTTCTCCATATAATGGACTTCAATGGGAACCAAACGGTTCAAGGTCCAAAAGACAGTTTCAGTGCAAACTGTTCAAAGGGTTTTAAACGATTTCAGACGATGAATAAGGGTCTTATCAAGCGAAATGATCGCTTATTTAAAAAAAATAACAAAGTTTAAGTTTTATAAGCTCAAATGGTCGCCTTGCTCTGTTCTGTGATGCGCGTTCGTGACTCTTCTTTTCGAACGAATATTTTCCAGAGTCATCTTGTTCATTTCGTTCGTTGAATAAACCAAATGATACGAAAAAAAGATTTGTTCATTAATATACTGCGGTGTCATTTTTAAAATGAAAAAAAAGAAGAATGGTTTGCCAGAAATGCTAATATGATGGCCTACACTACAGTAGGTTGACAATAAGCGCTGTCGTTTTTGAAAAGGAAATAACATTCTCATGGATGGAGACAGAAGAGTTTGAAACATGTTTGTTGTTGTAGGCTGTCCAATTAGTTTTTCCTGTCATTCAGCAAAGAAAGAGAGCAGAATGACATTCATAATTTTAATGTGTTTTTAAAAAAAAGATTCGCCACACAACCTCAACACCCTTGTGAAAAAAAACAATTAAAACAGCACAAATTTTATCTCAAACAACCTAAGAAAAATGCCATTTTTGTTCTTGGTAAGCTTGCAAGGAATAAGAACATGTATGTTTTAAGAAAAGTGCCTAATTTGTAATATTCAAACTGAACCTTCTTCTCTTACCTGAGGTAGTAGGATGCCCAGAAGAAGACCAGCCATGATTGTATAGTTATCCACGAACCAAATAAAGACTGCATCCGTGCAACCGCGGATGTATATGACCTCTACATTTTCTAGTCTCTGTGGGCAAAGGTCAGGCCAGAGAAACAGGTTATATTCAAATGTCATCTTTTCACTATTCTATTCAAAGAGTCAAATAAAAACGGCCCACTTCGCATTGCTTATTAACTACCAATATGAGAATGTAATGTATTGAGGGATAATTGGATGCCGTTATAAGGCAGATCATCATTCATCTGTGCATGCTGCATAGTCTCACAGCCTGTTAAAATTCAGAGGTGGTTCTCATTACTCTTCCCAGATGATCTGATTACCGATCAGACCTTTGACCTCTTCAAATGACTGCATTTAAACCAAGTGGATGGACACAGAGAACTTTTCGAATAACAGAATTAAATTATAACCTACTCTAACTTTCTTTTCCCATCGCAAAAGCAGATCTAACTAAAACATCATCAGACATGGAAATAGAGTTGATCAGGGAACATACCTCTTTATTGAGGGTCTTGTATCCACACATCGTATTAACAACTTCAGAAGGCTGTAAAACACAAGCAAATGCAGTCTTACCATTTTCATAGAGGTAAACTGTGAACTAAGATTGCGAACAGCAAAACCTAGGGAAAATCTATTAACATTTTCAAGTTGGATCATAGATATGAAATTACATAGCCTATTATGTGTAATGCTAAGAATACTAAGCTTTATAAATGACGCCGAAATCATTATGTGAGTAATTGTACATATTCTGGTGATTACATTTAAATGGATGGTTCACCCAAGATTGAATATTCATTCATTAATTATTCACCCTATTGTCATGCTAAATCTGTAAGACTTTGGTTCATCTTTGAAACGCCAATGAAGATATTTTAATGTAATCTGAGAGATTTTAGATCCTCCATTACTTTCAACCCATGTTCATCATATAAAGCTGCCTCTTCAGAAGATGTGGATTAAACCACTTGATTCATTTCTGTTTCTTTTACAAACTCCTTACGAACTTTGTAAAGAGTCAAAGTTTTGGCTGCATTTCAATGGAGGGACATAAATATCTCAGATTTAATTAAAACATCTTCTTAAATGATGACAGAATTTTCATTTTTGGGTGAACTATCCATTTTATCTCTAAATGGATAGTTTTGACTCTTTAAATCAGTGCAACATGACCTCATTCAAATGGAAAATGTTCCTTTATATAGATCAGACTGCATCAATGTAGATAATTTGCCTGATAACAACACAGCATAAGCTGATGACAGGACCGACTTACATTTAAAATGACAAGCACATCTGGTGACAACCCAAAAAGATAAACTGATAAGTGGATTGAATTTGATCATTTAATGGATCATTGGAGCAACAAATTCAGCTCAAGGGAATGTAGGGATATAGGGTTAAATAAAGCTAAACATTAAACAATATATGAGTTTTATTAATGAGGGTCACAAACAAAAAGGCAGACGTTTTCAATACCCGGTTTCATTTTGAAACAATTTAAGATAAGCAGACACTTGCAACTAAGGCACCTTGTAGAAATTCAGCCTGAATGGCCTGATGTGATAAATACATCATAGGAACCATGCCTTAAGATAATAAACTTAAATCACCAAGCAAAAATTGAGCAAATTAGATATTATTGTTGTATATCTACACTGTTTTTTTCAGTATATATTTGTATTTGCACAGGGATTTTTGTATTTAGAAAATACATCAGCCAAATGATTCTATACTATTTTTTTGAGCTGGGTAAGTGGTGTAAGGTTTTCTTATATTGTAATAATCTGATTAAAGCAAAGACCAAACATATCTCCATCAGTCTTAATAAAGTGGGATTAAAGATCACTTAATTGGTTTTAAAGGCAACATCATCAGATTAGATTCTGAAATTCAATTCCAGACAAAACATTCTGATGTAATCTTCACATATAGAAAGCATTTTAGTGTATTACTTTGTTTTAGACCGAGGTAATGATGAGGTAATGCTTGTCCATAGGTAATCCCTACACAGCTGGATGTTGGCAAACAAACTCTGTGCTTGTTCCAAAACTAATGAAAAATTAATGTCATTTTGACTGCAAGACCTGTTTTAGTATTGCACTTTAAAAGGACCTTTTTTCAACTGTCCTATCCAACTTCAAAAAATGAGACCTTTTAATATTCAGGTAAATTTAATACCAAGCTGCGGTGACATGTTACTAACATTCTGGCATATGTTAAGAGTGTTTGACAAGAAAATAAATGTGCAAGACACAACCTAACAAAAATAGCTGGCATCTTTATTGTAATATGGGGAAACAATATCTTATTGACTAAAAATCTTCCATGTGCGTCATTCCTGCAGTGTAGTATATTTCCATGTCTCCATCATATGTCACTTTATAAGAAATATTCCCACCCAAATAAAAAAAAAATCTTGAAAAATGCTTATTTTTTCCTATTGAATGAAGGTGAATGGAATCTATTGGTGTTTGGAACAACACAAGGGTGTGTAAATTCTGACATAATTATCAACATTATTATGTGAAGTACCACTTTAACAAAAGTCAGGTCCCTTCCATCAGGAAATGACATGATTTTTGGCACAACAGCAGCAGCACAAACATTCCTCCCTAAATTGACACTCGTGTAAGCAGACTCTCAATCCCTCATTGAACTATGGCAAACTCTAGCTCTTTATTTCCATCACGTTAGACAGTTTGTTCATGTTTTTGCCATTGTGTAAATAATCAAGCTTTCAATCAGTGCTTCATCAGAGCATATTTTCAAAAGTCTGGTACCCTTTTATAGAAATACTTCTTAAAATGCAAAACATGAAAATTCACTTTAAGCAGCTACAGATTTCAAAAGGTACACAGAACAGGAATGACCCAGATAACGCAGGATCATTATGAGCTCAACGTTTCCATAAATGAACAAATGTACAGCAAAGCAACTGGCTGTTATGGAAACCCTGAGCAGAAAACACCTCATATTCTACATCATTTCAAAAATGGACAAAGTTCCTTCCTAATTCACTGATGTAGTGACATTATTTTCGTACCTGTAAAATTGAGCAGAGCTCAAATGGGACAGAACAAAGCTTAGGAATGCTGAAGCACACAAAGTGATTTTTTTTTTTCTTTTGTGTGTTTCATCTTCGCCTTTTATGTCTCCTTTCAGGTAAGCAAACAGTAGCCTCGTGAAAGACTCAATTGCTTTTGGTTTAAACCGTTAACCACAAAATATACTGTAGGATTTTGTTTACCCCAGGATTTTATATATAAAAACCAGACATTACTCTAGTCTTCAGTGTCACATGATCCTTCAGAAATCATTCTAATGTGCTGATTTGGTGCTAAAGAAAAATGTCTTATTATTATCAATGTTTAAAACAGTTACGTATACAATATTTTTTTTCAGGATCATTTGATGACTAGAAAGTTCAAAAGAACAGTTTATAATTGAAATCTTTTGTAACAATTTCAAATGACAAACTTTTGAACTTTTGAAGTGGAAACTTCTTTATGAAAACTGGACTTGATCTGTGAATAAGTTCACATTGCAAGAGGAATGAAAAGATATTCCTGGACTAACCTTGCTAATACAGCAGGTGTATGGCACTCCACATGCTAGCGGGCCAGGAGCAGAGCAATTATGATACATGTTCACCTCCCAGTCCTTGTACTCCTTTCCCCCACAACATTTGAACTGGAAAAACAAGAGTCAAAGCATTAAAACCACACAATGGAAATATCAGCAAAACTTCAGAGGAAGTGTTATTTTTGGTCAAGCTGTTTGTTTTCTCATCTAGCACTGCTGAAGATCTGTTGAGGCTATGCTGTGGTAGAAAACGGTGGTTATAACAGTCATATAAGCCTACCGGAAGAATATTTGTACACTAAACAACAATTGCGCAAATGGTTGAATTTGCTAGCATGCCATCTGTTAAATTCAACCTTGGTTGACAGGGCATGAAACAAGAGAGGTGACTGAATAATCTGAGTTGCTTTGTATTAATTTATTGAGCCTGAAGCTTTCTGAGGACAAGTATGAATACATTTTAGACTCCTGTCTTCCCCTTACTGAATAGCACAATTCATATTCTAGCACATTAGCTCATTTAAATGGCAGTGAATAACATTTGAGGAAATTACTTAAGAAATTGGTTGATTCCCTCAAAAGAAATTTGCACTGATGTACAATAATTATATGGCCATCGCCAAAGAGCATAATTGTTTGATGATATTCAATTGCAAAAGGCACATAAAAACTAATGCAGCGTAGGGTGTCAGTCATAAAACAAATAAATGAGGAATGACCAGAGGACCCCTCTGGAAATGAAGCTACTCTCACGTGTTCTGACTCACAGGCTCCTGTGCAGGGTTCACTGACCCTTACAATAATGATAATGGGAGATCTGCAAAAATACACTTCACTAAATTTGGAACGCACTCCAATGTTTATTACATACAACACTTGAGCCGCACAGATTAGCATTTGTTGTTACCTCATTTATGGTCAGAAGTTTTGGCAGTTTGCTGGTCTGGATCATTCAAGTGTGTGTTAAAGGGATACTCCACTTTTTTTACAACTCCCTCAGAGTTAAACAGTTGGGTTTTACCATTTTTGAATCCTTTCAGATGATTTTCTGATATTTAGAAGAATATCAGTAACCAGACAGTTTCTGGTCTCATTGACTTCCATAGTAGGAAAGAAAATATATACTAAGTATGGAAGTCAATGGGACCAGAAACTGGTTACTGATATTCTTCTAAATATCAGAACATCGTCTGAAAGGATTCAAAAATGGTAAAACCCAACTTTTTAACTCTGGGGGAACTGTAAAATTAGCCTATTTCCAAAAAAATTGGAGTATCCCTTTAACACAATGCCAAGGAGGAAAGACCTCAGTAATGATCTCAGAGGAGCAATTATTTCTGCCAATCTATCTAGGAAGAGTTATAAGGCCTTTTCCAAAACAAAGACCATCATTCTACAGTAAGGAAGATTATTCACAAGTGGAAAACATTCAGACAGTTGCCAGATCTTCCCAGGAGTGAATGTCAAATTCACCCCAAGGTCAGACCGTGCACTGCTCAGAGAAACTGCAAAACACCCAAGAGCTACACCAACTGGCCTCAGTTAACATGTTAAATGTTAAAGTTCACAGCAGTACAATTTAAAAAATACAGGATAAGTATGGCATGTTTGGAAGGGTCGCCACTCTCTAAAAGGAACAAGTCAGCACGGCTTAGGTTTGCAAAGTTGCGTCTGAACCTCAAGACTTCTGGAACAATGTCCTTTGGACAAATGAGACCAAACAAAGCACATCAGCACAAACACCTTATATACCAACTGTCAAGAACGGTGGTGAAGGAGTGATGATTTGGGCTTGTTTTGCAGCCACAGGACATGGCCAACAATATTCCTCCAGAATGATGTGAGAGACTGATAAAGTCATATAGAAAAGGATTACTTATTTTCTTTTATTTTGTATTGATAAGGATTTTAAGAGTACTTTAAGTTATTTATGCTATATATATATATATATATATATATATATATATATATATGTATGTATTCATGTATTCAACTAAGCTGTCTTTAATTGATCAAAAATGTACAAAATACAGCCATGTGAATTTATATGAAATATCAATTATTTTATATTACTGTTGTGATGAAAATAAGATTTGGTGAATTTATTTAATGTTTCGTCCTACATATTTTTTATGTGACCTTATTAAATGTTACAGTAATAGCTTTTTTGAGCAGTTTATAACTTGTGAATAGTGTAGAAACTACCAGAGAGACAACTTGCTCAACAAATAACAGAACTTATTTCCCTGCTTATTTTAGCCAAAGATTGTGCAGTAGAAACCAAGTAGAAACCCTCAGGGGTTGTAAAAATACTGGTTTCTTTATCTCTCTAATCTAGTGAATTGATATTCCGTGTAGACTTGCTCCCTGTGCTGTTTTTACTGCCAAACAGACTAAACACATTTTCCCTCTATGATTTGGAATCTCACTCCCTTAAGATAAATATTATGTGAAGTCAAGATCAAATGCTGTGTCATGTTGATTCGGACATACTGTTTGACAGCAGCCTTTGCACACACACACAAAAATCTAAATAAAAAATAAAAAATTCAAATAATATAAAAATGAAGGATGAAAAAAAAATAATTCAAGCCACATTTGTGAAAAGGACTTAAGGTGGTTTAAACAGAAAATAATCCCTTTATCTTACAATGTACCAAACTAGGGTGAAACCTTTTCTTTACGACCATCACACTGTGAGGAATGATTACCTGGAATTGACTGGGTTTAGAGCTGCAGCTTTAGTTTGTTTATTCCTAATCAAGTCAAAATTTCTAATAAAATGAAATTTGCTGTAATATATTTAAACATAATTAAGCACTGCTAAATTACTCTCTATAATTACTCATATTAAACAATTTATGCAGATGCTCTGGGTGAGGTTGTGTATTTGAAGGACTATAGACATCCTAATGCATTTGAATGCATCATAGAGCTACTGGGCTCTTTGACTGTGTTGCCAGAAAATGCCTATGCATTGAATGTTTTGTAGATGTACTAGTAGAGCTCTTTGAATGGCCTCCCGGAACAAAGTCTAAATCTATTTACTGAAAGTCTTCGTATCATTTCTCACACATAAAGGTAAATACAAAGCGATTTCAAAAGCAAATGGTTGGTTCAATCTCTATGTTACCTGTGCACTCAGGAGTTGTTGTACCTAATTTATGGTAATTAATAACTACTCCTCATAGTCACTGGTCTTTGTTTATTTAACTACTGTATAAAAGGGATTTGTTCATATCTGACATCCGAGTTGGATTATAGGGCCCTTTTATTTCTACCATGCAGAAAACACAGATGAAATTGCGTAATCCAGACATTAAAATGAGATATAGCCTACTGTATAAAGCTGTAAATACTGTATAATTTTTGGATTAATAAACCAAAAGTAGTACTGTACACTTCACAATCAAATTCACAATCAACCCCCCAATTTTTTTGCCAATGTTTTCACTACAAACCACCAAAATAAATGTTCCATTTAACTTTAGTAATTTTTGAAAAAATTTCAAAAAATTACAAAGAGAAAACCTTTTGTACAGCCTATATTTTGAAAAAAAAATTGTTGCAAAAAGGAATATTTATATTTTTAAAAGATTGATTAAATTGTTAAGTTTTATGATGAATTTGAATTAAATCTTAAATTTCTATTAAACCATAAAAAAACAAAATCTAGAAAAAATTAAACAGAATTTAGGACAAAAATACAATATGGAATTCGGTCAGAACAACAACACTGAAGTCATATGGGCATATTACTGTTGCAATTTTAATAATTAATTCAATTGATTATCTATGCCTTACGATAAATCATAATTTATTAAAAGATATTTAATTTAATCGTTAGAAAGACAAAAAAACTAAAACAAAAAAATAAAAATGGATTTCATAGGCCCCTAGTTTACCAGCTTTTTTTTTTTTTTTTTTTTTTTTTTTTTTTTTTTTGCAACAAATGATTATCAGGAGTATAAGCATTTACGAATGCAGAGAGATCTGGACTGTCGACAGACCGAATTGAAATCTTCAAAAGTCAGCATAACAAATCTCTTCCTTTCATGTGCTCTGTGATATAAATCTCTTACCTTATTTTGAACAAAGTCCATGATGTTTTTGAAATCAAGGTCATCATAGTAATTCACCATGCCTTTACGAATGTTTTTGTTGAGAAGGTCCACTGTCTATTGGACAAAGAAAGGTCAGTGTTATTATCAGGAAGATGTTGTTTTTGCAACAACATTTCATAATATTCCTATGTACGATGTCAAGCCCTTGTTGTTTCTCACCTCTTTTAAGCACTTAGAAATAATCTCAATAAAATAGTAGAATCCAGGGACTGGTAAAATTAGGTTCTTTACGAATATGACCGAAAAGTTCACAATGATGTTAATTAAGTTCTGGCATCAAAAATATTTTGTTATTGATAGCTGAAGTGTCAAGAAGCCAAACAAATTTTCACTTCCGGCTGACAATGAAATCGCACAATCTGTTACTTGGAAATGACAAGGAAGAAACACGTACTTTGAAAAACAAGGCAGGAATTTCACACATTTGTCAAGAACATAATACAACTAACAAATAAGAAAACAAAGGTTTGTACCTGGGTCCTAAAGATCAGAGCAACAATCCCACCGACGAGCTCCAAAATGAGACAGAGAGCGAGCATGTAAAGAAACTGCAAGGCACGAGTAAACAGTGAGAGACATAGGAACATTACTAAGAATCAAATGAAACCACAGTCGCACATCTCAATTTCTGCCCTACTTGGGCAGTGAGTTCATCCATGAATACAAATAGTTAAAAACATGATTCAATTCTCATAAGTTTCCTTGATATTGTGTGGCCCTTTACAACCTTTCTTTCCTCTTGTAGAATGCAAAAGATATTTTGAAAACTTTTTGTCCATCCATATAAATGACAACATTTTTTGTCTGGATATTGACTTTCAATATACAGACAAAAACAAAACATGTTCTTTTGTGTCATACAGATTTGGAAAGTCATGAGGGTGAGTAAATAATGACTGGATTTTCCTTTTTAGGTAAACTATCCCTTTAAGCTTATAATATTTTTATTTTGTTTGCTCCGTTTAAAAAGCGTTACAATAAAGAATAGTAGCCTATATGAAGTGTTTTGTTCAAAAAATCAATATGGTTAACATAAGCGATATGCTGAAGTACAGCGATTGTGATGATGGATAAATTAAAACTTACCACTTTGAGAAGACACAAGTTGTCTCTGAGAGACGCCAGAACCCCGATGAAGGAAACGATGAACATGACCACACCGAGCACAATGAGGATAATGGCGGGAGCCAGGAACACTCCTTCCAGCGTTTTGTACCGTTGCCTCTCCACCTCCGCATAGATGCCGATGGCCAAAATAAAGCCCCCTATCAACTGAAACAAATCACACAAATCAGATCAGACCATTTGGATTTAAAGCAAATTAAGATTTCACATGGGATAATCAACACTATTTTAGTTATGCTACTACCTTTAAAAGGGAGATGGGTCAAAAGAAACACAAAATAGTCAAAAAAATCTAACAAGGATGGTGATTATTGAGTTTTTTTCATATTTAAATGCAATACGGTTAAAACACGAGAAAAGTAGAGTTGTTAGGAACTGTGAGCTCCTGAGTTAATGTATTCTGATTATGAATCGTAATGGCACCCCTGATGCGCAGAGTGTGATTTCCATTTGGAAATATTCTAAATGATTATCAAGCTCTACTGATCAGAGCTGTAGTCGACTTATTAAAGAATTAAAGCATGTGGTGTTAACCCCAAACTGCACTTATGTGTCAGACTGAAGAGTAAGTAAATGTAGGAGAAGCAGATGATAGTTGAAGCTGTACAAAAGTAACATGGAACTGCAAATGCACTTCTGTAACCCAGAGGGGAAAAAAACATGAGCTCCAGTGACATGGCTTAATGGGATAATCAAATAATAACCTTTATAATGTTGGGTTGGTAAATTGCAGCAAAACCACTTCATGTTTTGAGTGTGTGTGCGCGCACATATGGGCTTTACAAAAAAATTGTTGTGCTAATGCATTCTTTCTGTCCCTGAACTTCCCTTCTTATTCAACACCACACCAAGATGTAGTCTGTATGGAGAAGTAATCTTCTTCCTTAAGTACACCCATAATCGGTATGTACCGAGGGCAAAAATCATTGCCAGTGCATTAATAATATTATATTATAGTGTGTAAATCACTACTAACTGTTCAACAGTCCAGAGGATCACATTTCAGAGGGAGGCAGCTAGGCTATATTGTATGGGGAATGTGAGGGGGTGTAAAGGTAAAACTGGTGAAAATGTGTTTGTTTAAATTAAAGCTCCACCTCCGTGTCTGCCATCATCTTTAGTTTGCAGAGGACTAATGGACTGAAAAGAGAAGACGGCTATAGCAACATAAAAACGTTACAATCGTATCCTATGTGCACCAAAGCTGCTTTTGATCATTTATATGATCACAAACTTATTGTGAAATATTCAGATTATTAGAGTAATACGAACAGTTTTCTCTTTTAATATATTCCACAAAAGTAATTTATTCCTGTGATGACGAAGCTGAATTCTCATCAGTTTTCAGGTTTTTTTGGTCTTCAATGTCACACACACAATCCTTTATAAATCATTTTAATATACTGATTTGAAGACACTTGTGAATTAATGCAACATTTTTTTAAATATTGTATGTCCACAACTAGAAATAATTACTTCAATGAGCTCAATGTTGCCTTAAATTATACATTGTTAGCTAACTGTGTGTTTTGAACATTTCTGAAATACATTACTTCAATTGCTAAAGGTCTGTATATTTTGCCAATGAGCTTGATTTCCAATGAGGGTTGAATAATTTCGGATAAAACTCATAAAAGTAAAAAAAAAAAAAAACTATACTGATCACAAAATGTAAACATTAGTGTAGGTTAATGAGACTTTTGCCTGACTTGATTTAAACAGCATTGTGCTAAGTTGCTTGGTGATAGTCAAAGGTTGATCGTTTTCAATAACCCGAATGTACGAACAATAGAGGGAATATGAATTTGAAAAAATGAATTAGAAGTCAGAGTAGCCTGGTGAACCGTTATAATTGTTGTACTTTGTCGTAATGTGTGTTTTCAAAATCTGCACAAAGAAGCAAAAATAGTATGAAACTAACGTTATCATGCCACTGATGCTTAGAAATATGTTCATGTCAGTGACTAAATCCAACTAGGAGACACTGATAGACTGGAACTAAAACAAAAAATGCGTATATATTTAGGTCCCTCATGAGGTTTCAAAAGCCTCTTGGGAAACCATCTAGAAAGTGTCAACCAGTTCAAAAGGACTGGAAGCATTAAGGTTGATGGAGTCCGAGACCACCACCACCTCATTTCAATAGAAACCGGATCTATCTGGTCTTTATAATTCATTTATTTTCACCTTTATTCCAAACTGCATTGCTGAAACATATTTATTATTTGAAAATATATGAAAACAAACATAATCCTGATAGCAACTTACAAAACGTCTAGACGTCTTCAAACTTTCTCATGGGGACCCACTGTCCAGCAAAGTATATTTCCAGTGATCCTGAACAGCTTGATGGGCTGCTCCAGGTGTGTTTGACAAGGCACCGTTAACACAACATAGTTTACATCAGAAAAAATAAAACTGTATTTTGGTCTGAAAACGCGAACAAGTTTTTGTTAACGTTACCTTTGTTACTGTTGTGTTATGCACTACTTTGTACTTTCTGTTTGTGCTGCCTAGACCAAGAGTCCCTGGTAGAAGAGATATTGTATCTCAATGGGACCTTCCTGGTAAAATATATATATATATATTTTTAAAAATACTATTGAGCCAATCAGAAAAGTTAGCACCTTCAACCTTTTCAAATCAAGAAAGTTGTACGCATAAAAAAATAAAAGACAGAGACTTGAGTGCACGTAAATCAACAGAGATGGTAAGAACAAATGTACGCCCTTGCCTTTGTGAGCAGAATAGCCATCCACACATAAAAATGTAACCTTTGTAGTCTTGTGTGAAGCACATCCAAAAGGTTGGGAAAACCCTGATGAGAGCAGCACAAAGTGTGCGCTAGGTCAGCCAGTACGGCAATACTGCTGCCAATGGGCCACCAAGAGCCTTGGCTGGTGGCATAATGGTCAGAAATAGTGTCCTGTGGGGCCCATTTCTTATGCTGTCAGTGTGAAAGGTTCAATATGTGCAGTCCTGCTCTTGACAGAAAGCTATTCGAGAAGCACAATGGTGCAGCCCATATAGCATTTCAAACTCCTGCTGCTTTGACACCAGCTCTTTTCACACAATAGTCTATTTTAAATACAGATGAGGAAAAAAAGATAGCAGAATGTCATAGTGCATACACCATGAGTGGCTCAAACTTTGAATAATAATACAATGAAAAGCATTATCTGCATATAAAAGAGTAGTATCAAAGTATAAATGACACATTAATGTCACAAATGTGAAAAGTTTATAAAAGAATGTTATATATTTATGAAAACATGACACAAATGAATGACAAAATAATTTGATGCAAAAAATAAAGGAAATAAAGAACATCAAACGTGGGGAATGGAAACATTTAAGAATAATGAACTAACAGAAACACATTGTATCGTAATTATAACTTGTAATTGAATTTATGCTTTTATAATTTTAACCAGATCTGAGTCTGAATTGTTTTCAAATTTAAAACGCCAAATCCCAGGGTTTATGTAACCCCAAATTACTCTTTGGTTTATTTTTAGTAAGTCACAGTTTGACAATAGTAATTAAGAGTATTAGATAAATTGAAAACTAAAATACAGAAAGACTTGCTTGATAATGTTTTGCATTAAAAAACACTAGATTATAATGTTCAATAATGGTTTTTAAAATGTACAGTACAATTAGCTTATGTGTGGTTAGGTATCTAGATAGAAAATATATTATAGGATCAGGCATTCAGGACACATGCAAACTATTTTTATCTTTCAACTAAAAGATAAGTGGGAAAGAGACCTCAAGTGGTAAATTCTTAAAGAACTCAAAATTTATGTTCCACATGAGCTGAGTGTTTATGTGCATTTGACTCCATGGTCACAACAGATTTTTTTTTTTTTGATTTTTTTTTTTAGTTCATAGCTCTCACAGTATAATTGCACAGAAGGCTAAACACTGCTCTCGTCATAATGCAATCAATAACAGAAGCAAGATAACCAGCAACCACTTAAATGTGTCTGTTTCTGTTTCTATCTACTTCTATAAAAAGGAAATGCTTTTTTGGTTTGTGCCCAGATGAACATATCAGTTTAACAAGAAAGGTTTTAAGATATTTAAAGAGTAGGCTATATATTTACCTAGGCTACTTTAATTAGTCATTACCTTAATATTTACGCTTAATAGGCCTACTTTCTATAGCGATGAGGTTGTATATATACATATATTTATTAATAAATCAATTGATAGAGACAAGCAACGTAGTAAAAAAAACATTTGATGTTTTTAATAGCAAATTAGCCTACTGTAACCAAAGAGATAACAAACTCTCATAGTTGGAGGGTGGGGTCAATAGCACTGGAACAGGTTAATGGGCGTAATAGCATAATTAAAAATATATAAACATATACAAAATGTTACTAGCAGATTTCTGATATTCAACTATATTCTTTTCTTTCTCTCTGTTCTTTCCGATTTTTAAAGCGCTCTTGTGCGCATCTGCTGAGTCTCGTGCATTTATCACACTGATCTATTACACAGGATAGAGAAAACAATCAAACTCACCCAGAAAATTGTTGCATATACGATTAACGAGAACTTGAGAAAGATGTACGAGCACCTATCGCAATATCGGACTTCTTGTGACATGGTAAAAAAACGTAAAAATGCACGAAATACGTTCCCGTAAACACTTCCTGGTTTGATAGTATCGTCGTCTACCTGAGCGAGCAGAGCACGCGCCCCATTGTCACAAACACAGACATGAATTACAATAGTTTGATTGATGGGTGGGTTGTCCAATGAGAGAGCGGAAGGAGTGTTTATTGTTTTAGAGCACTGAAATACATTAGAATCTTTAACACTATGCTGCAGTTAACAAGAAAAAAAAACTAAAACTTAAAGACAGCACAAAACACTTGGCTAAACAAAAGTCAATTAAAGCCCGTCACATTTAGGCTAATTTATAATAATAGACAATCAATAAAACACACAAAACAAATAATTATTGTAATTATATTATAGATTTACACATCGCAGATAACAGATAACTACGCTTATACCCACAAACATACGATACCCTTTATCTATAGACTACCTGGACGATATTCATTCATTCATTCATTCATTCATTCATTCATTCATTCATTCATTCATTTATTTTTGCGCGAGATAGCCTAAATGTCAACAGACTGCGCCAGTAAAATTACAGGCAGAAATTCCCATAAAAAGTATTTTTATAATTCGCACACTTAATGAAAATGTCAGATCTGAAACCACCCTGAATAGCCTTTGGTGATTCGAAGTGTCCATATACTGTAGGCTCAACTATAAACTTTCACATCCTCCTCCACCTGCTGCCCAGACACCTGTCTCACTCCTCAGACAATAAAAAACAATAACTGGAGAAATAAGGCGTATCAAGTCAACGTCTCAGCCTCAGCAGAACAACCTCACACATGCTCTTAAACTGTGTGACATATATTCCAATTAGTGTTCGCTGCAGGGGAGTTGTAATTATTAATGAAGCAAACTGTCCATTGTTATCAACACGTCAATTGCATGCCAGTTATATTTATTATTTTGCCAGATTTTAGGAGAAGAAGCGTCACAATGCGCTTCTTGGCAAAAAAAAAAAAAAAAAAAATGTGTATGAATCTACGTCACTGCATCTGAACCGACACACCTCCAACACTTGTGGCACACACATTCCTTCAGTTTTCCAGTGCTCGATCGCTGAGGGCGCAATAACGCACTTCAGTTGGCAGTTTGGACATGAGGCGGTACGAGGCGCACTGAACGCGCACTGTTTGGAAAATGAACTGCTGCAAATGTCCAAAATACAAAGGTTTACCATGTCGTATATAGCTACAGTCTACAGAAGAGTGAGTCTCTCACTGGAATAAGCATATTCTGACTGATTTATGCCCTGTGACTACGGACAACTACAATGGATATCACTTTGGACCCCCTTTCAACATCTGTTCTTTACGACGAGGAAGATGGAAACGAAACCTCCACCAATCTGTTCGAGCAGCCGGACTGGCAGGTGGCACTATGGGCGATTGCATACTCTTTGATCGTAATTGTGTCCATCATTGGCAATGTCACTGTTATTTGGATAATTCTGGCACACAAGCGCATGAGGACAGTGACCAACTACTTCATTGTAAACCTCGCCTTTTCCGATGCATCTATGGCAACTTTTAACACTGTTTTCAATTTCGTGTACGCTTTGCACAATGACTGGTATTTCGGTTTAGGATACTGTAAATTTCAAAACTTCTTCCCAATTACAGCAATGTTCTCAAGCATTTATTCAATGGCGGCTATTGCTGTTGACAGGTAAGCTATCTATCTATCTATCTATCTATCTATCTATCTATCTATCTATCTATCTATCTATCTATCTATCTATCTATCTATCTATCTATCTATCTATCTATCTATCTATCTATCTATCTATCTAATATGGTGCTCTCAGTAATTATCAGTAAACGTTAACATGATGTTCCCATGGATTATGATAATAAATAATCACTATCCTAGTGCGATACCATGCCATAAATCATGTCATAAAACAATTACAGCCTGCAAGTTCATGAAAGCCTAATTGATGCTGTAATATAACAGCACATGAACTAAGTTTACCCTTCAGATGGCAGCTGGTTCTATGTGTTCTTTTTTTTTCTGGTTATAAATTGTTAAGAGGAGGTCCAGCTGATGTCAATTCTGGATGATGGATCGGATGGTCTGACGTCCACCAGTTACGTAAAAATTACTATTAAAATAGATGAAAATTCATTTTCATGAAGTGATTACAGTTACTATGAACCAACACCATATTGTGTTCTGAGTGACTAACAAGTAGATGATGATAGTAATTTGGCTACTGTAAACACACACAGGAAATAACACAACCAATCAATTCTCTTTCTGCAAGTGCTCCAGTAAACATACATGCAATACATTTATGCAAAAAGCCCTCTAAAACATTGAATGTTCAAAGAAGGGAGAGTAAAAAAAGTGATTTTGCATTTAAAGGCAACCTATTGACTACCTTTCACTTTCAATAAGATGGTGTTCTCTGAAATCCACAGATATATGGCTATAATCCATCCCCTGACGCCCAGGCTCTCCTCCACTACTACTAAAGTTCTGATTGGGATAATCTGGACTGTGGCTTTTTCATTGGCCTTCCCTCAGTGTTATTACGCCAGCACCAAGTTCTACTTCCCTCGGACTGTATGTATGGTGGAATGGCCTGATGATTATGGAGGGAAACATCAGCTCTCGTAAGAAAACTAGACAAAAATGACTAGCATCGTTCAAGTTTTACTCATAAGAAAAAAATTAATACGTTTCATTTGATTTCATTTCATTTGATTTATATAATTATTTTTTGTTTTTAATACAATGTCATGTTTTTTGAGGGACAGATTTGATTAATGAAGTGATGCTTGATCTCACTAGATATCAGATTGCTGTGATTATCCTGATCTACTTGCTCCCTCTGCTGGTGATGTTGGTGACCTATAGCTTGGTGGGACAGAGGCTGTGGGGCAGTGAGATCCCTGGAGAAGCGTCAGACCACTACCAGAACCAGATGCAGGCGAAACGGAAGGTCAACAATGATAGTATTTAATCATTTAACCTTGTTAATGATATTTATTCATGTTACTCTGCAAAGTCCTCAAACTAACCTACTCACTTTAAGATTGGATATGATGACTTGACAGCAAATGCTAGTATACTCTTCTCTGCTCCTCAAATGATTTACCTTTCCATACAAGCAGAACTCATCTGCTTTGAGCCGAAATAACAAAACTATTAAGCAAATGGGCAATAGAGCTTTCATCTCAAGCTCAGAGTGAAGGGGGCCTATACAACAGATATTTTCTGGTACTGAAAAAAGACTAGGGTCTCAAACCCATTCTACTTATAGCTGAACAAGTTGCTTGTGAAATGCCAGGTTCACAACCAGGAAAATTCTTTGCATACATTTTATTTCAAGTTAACATTTTTCCTATTCTAAAGTTTCTTTTATGTTTTTAATTTCAGTTTTATTTGACCCTACATCTGAATATATTATCTTGAATGAATGGTTAAATTCCACACAGACTCAAAGAATCAATGTTAAAACCTCTACTGGGGACATAAATCTTTTCTTCTGGCAGAACAGGATGTGCACTTTTTCACTTCTTTCACATTTTTCTTTCTTTTGTCAATAAGCCTCTTCAGTGGTACTTAACATTGACGGCAGCAGCTATATGGTTATGGTTTTAGATTACAGTTCTTTGTGTAGAAAGCAAAAAAAGATTCATGCCATTTTTGCAATTTAATAAAGGTTGTGAAGATGATGATAGTGGTGGTGACAACCTTTGCAATATGTTGGCTCCCCTACCACATCTACTTCATTCTGGGGAGCTTCAACAGGGACGTATACAAGCAGCACTACATCCAGCAGGTCTATTTGGCCATCTTCTGGTTGGCCATGAGTTCCACTATGTACAACCCTATCATCTACTGCTGTCTAAACCAAAGGTAAATGCACATTACATCTAATGTAAGACAAAGAAATTTAGATAAACACATTTACTAAGATATTTAGGACAGTGTTTGCATTAATGTCAGGAATAGTCTTGGTGAGGCAACGATGATCCTTAGAGTTTTACTGCAATACTATCATCAATTTTTTTGTATTTACTCAGTAATAACCTTGTCCTGATTTAATGCACAATAAGTTTGCATCATGCTCTTTCTGTAGATTCCGCTCAGGTTTCCGTAAAGCGTTCCAGTGGTGCCCCTTCATCAAGATTTCGGAGGAGGACAACATGGAACTGCAGCACATGAGGACCTTCCAAATGAGGCGCAGTTATCGCACCGAGACCACCAGCATGGTGGTCCGAAATCATGCCAGTGAACCAGAAGACAACACATCCAAACTAATCAAAGCTTGAGTCGACCATTTTTCAGTGGTAGGTAAACAGAAAGAGAAAACACTATTGTTGGCTATTCTTAAAATCAAGCACGCCCACACTTTGCACTTACAGTAATACCTCACATTGTGCTCTATGGTGGATGCAGTGGGCTTTACAAGGGAAGAATTCCTCTATTCCTATATGGGTATGGCATAAACACCAAGCCTTATTTGTTTCTGTGTTGCTGCTTAAAGTACTAGTCCTACATATAGATCATGCAGTATGTTCTGTATATTGTACTGTTCAAATGTTTGTGGTTAGTAAAGTTTAAGAAATGAATACTTTTATTCAGAAATGATGCAGTGGAAGTAACAAGAATACATTCAATTTTAACATATATTCAAATAGAAAACAGTTATTTTAAATTGTAATAATATTTTACCAAATCACCATTGTACTGTATTTTGGTCAAACAAATGCAGTTTTGATTTGTATCAAAAACTTGGTCTCTCTAAAAATGTTACACACCCAAATGTTTTGAACGGTAGTGTACTTGTTGTTTTATACACTCCTCTATAGAAAAAATAATGTTTTATACTTTAAATATTGGTTGAATGTGAAGTGGTCCCTGTAAACAAAAAAATCAAAAAACAAAAAATCAACATTAAATTGGTCAGTGCATCTAAGGTCAAGGGTATGGATTGCTTGAGATACACTGTCACGTGTAAACAGGACTGTTGTCTTAAATTGATATGGAAGAAAAAGAGAAAGATGTGTTACATATATATACTGTATACTGTGTATATATACAGTATATATATATATATATATATATATATATATAAAACACATCTCTTTTTCTACTATATATATATATATATATATATATATATAGTGGTTGAAGACATTGAAACATATGAAACCAAACAGACATTTCCACGTTGTAATTGTACTGTACATATAAAGCAAAGTCACATTTCAGTGGTACTCATGTTTTAGCATGTATTATCTAAAGATATATAGCCTACTTCTGCATGTACATCCATACATTTGACTGATTATAGACAGTTTGCCTTTTATTTCAATTTCATTTTATTTTCTTTCTGGTACAAGCATTCAACAAATTCAAGATTAATAGCCCAATTAAGCTGTATGTTTTACATATAAAATAATTTTGTGTTTGTAATGTTGTCTCACATACAGTATATGGCAGTGGTAATATAAAAATTATATATTTCTGTTGATTTTGTTGGTAAAATCTCTGTTTGTTAGTTTCTCTTTTGTATGATTGTCTAAGATCTGTTTAAATGTATGATTGTTCTGTGTTGAAATTGAAGTAAAGTAAACAGTAAAGTAAATCTTTTAGCATTATTATTTATGATTGGTTGTCAGTAGCCCAAGTGAAAATTAAAAGAATACTGTAAGAAACGTCATAAAGGGAATATTTATTAGCTTGTGTGATTGGAAAATATCTACAAACCAATTTTGTTCATGTGCTTTTTAGGCATCACCTGGCAAATGAATTGTAAGTACATGCTTTCAAGAAATAGCCCTCTATCTATCTATCTATCTATCTATCTATCTATCTATCTATCTATCTATCTATCTATCTATCTATCTATCTATCTATCTATCTATCTATCTATCTATCTATCTATCTATCTATATTTCTATATTTCTGGATTTTTTATGGCACATAAAATTATCTCACAGGATGTAAATACTGAACAAAATAATGCTACATTTTTTGGGGCAACCAAGAAGGAAACCACAGAACACAATTTCAGTTGATCAAAATATTTTTTTATGGTTTTCTTCTATAGGTTTATCCAGGAACATCTATTTAGTGCAACTATGAAATTGTACAAAATCAGTGAATGCTAGACCTTAGTTACCAAATAAGGCATGCATTCATCAGAAGATTTCAGTGCCACTACACAGATTCACTCACATGAGAACTACACAGGATCACTCACAAACAACCAGCCAGAGCACACCGAAGGACATTTACTGGGAATCAGTACAGATAACCCGCACATCTGCACACACACACACACACACACAGCAAAAATCTGACAAAAGCAATACGCATAATACAATCTGCTAAAGTCTTCGAGTATGAGGGAATAAGACTATTTCAGAAGGTGTGGATCTGCAAAGGCAATAGGTTTTCTGTCGTTCATTTGTATGGCGACAAGTATTAGGGGTTTGAGTTTTGCAGGGAGGCAGCTGTGACTGCGAGACTGAACTTGTACGTCGTCTTAACTTCAGCCATGACAATACCAATGTGGAGCAGATGTTTCTCAAATGTTATGCAATATTTACAACACAAAAAACTTCCACACAGACAAATGACAATACGCAGAGGTTAGGAATTAGCTTGGCATCTTTTCCTTTAGGTCTCCATTCCTGTTGCGTCTTCCGTCAACTATAAAAATAAAATAAATAATATCTTCATATACTTGGTCAAATATCTTAACTTTAATGTTTGCAATGAGTATACATTTCTTCCCTTTTTCCAAATATAGTTTCCAATATACATCCATAAATACTTTAACCACAGTTTTAACATCTTAAAGAACATCTTTGTATAGTTTGGGTTGTCACACATAGATCAACCCCTAACAACACACATAGACATACACAGAGAAAAGGCTGACAGGAACATGTAGGCCTAGGAGTGAATTACAAAGCAAAGGTGTCACAGCTCTGGGAATGAGTAAAAGGATGTGCCGGGTTGTGGTGAATGAGAGCCGAGTCACAGCTGCGAGTGGAAATGTATATGCTCCGAGAGAGCATGAGGATTTGTTCGATGAAGGGTTCAGCTCTTTTGTTCTTGTTGGCGCAGGCGGCACCCAACAGCAGTGATCAAGGCAGCGCCTTTCCCGCTTCCGTCTTCCGAGAGGAGGAAGGTGACGTTGCACTTGGGGGCGAGCTCCTTCACAGTTTGATGCATTATCCGTGAAAAACTAAAGAGAAGGAGAGGATAGGTCAGATTTCAAAGAATATTTACTGTACTGAGTCATAAATACATTCTTTCTGCAGGCACTTACTGTGGATGGAGCTTGTACAGGGTGCCATCCACCCCAACTGTGATGTCCAGATGGTCCAGGCTACGGTTCTCTCGGATTTTGTCTACAACTGCAGCCATTCCCGCTCCACAGAGCTGAGCTGCTCGGCGGGAAACGGCTCCGCACACTTCTTTGACGATAATACTGTCATCGCATGTGCTGTCCAAGCCCAGATGCTGCAGAATGGACCTCACTTGCAGTAGCGCCAAACGGTCACTAGAGGGAAGAAACGGCATGTTAAACGTGGACCGTTAAGCAATCTGAAGTGAACAAAATGCAGGCCTATATAAACAGCATTCCTGTACGTCGGGTTTTTACGATGAAACGTGGCAAAATAATCCAAGAAAGTGCTGTAGTACCTCTCAATTTGAGAAAGGAACTTGGTTTCGAAGATACCCCTCGTCTTCAGGGTCTCAGAGATCTGTCCTCTGAAGAGGAAGCCACGCTTTGTCAAGTCAATCAAGATGTTCCGCACAATCTCACCCAGGTACATGCCACTGCACATCTTCTCATATCTAAAAGCAAAAAAACAAACATTTAACATTTAGATATCTGTTTTTTTTAAGATTTTGCTTCCAATGTTCACCAAAGCTGCATTTATTTGGTAAAACAATATAGAAATATTATAAACACTAATATTGTGAAAGTATTTTAACCCTTAATCGCTGTTTAAAAACTACGACACTTTAGGGGTTTGGGGTCATTTTTGACCCCAGACTTTTAAAGAGTGATTGCATAAGGAAATAAACATTTTTATATGGAAAACTATATATCATTTTTTAAATTCACTTCTCAACTAATCATTTATGCTGTGTTTTTTTGGAATTTTTTAAGTTTTCTACCTATTTACTGCACAATTACATAACTAGGCCATAAATTGACACATGAAAAATGTCTTTTTAAAGAAAAAAACACTTAAATTATGATGATAATTAAATCTAAACAGTTTTTGGACATTGCTTTATGTGTTTGGGATAGAATACTACCATCTGGTGGTTAGTCGAAAAACAGTTTTTCTTATAGTTAAGGAATTAAAGTGCAATGACCACATCTTTCCAATAGGGGCCAATAGAGACTCATTCATTTTCACTTCATTTTTCTTGATGCTTCAAATCCTCATCACAACTTGATATATATGATATATATATATTTTGTGAATTGCACAAAATATGTTTGTTAAAATTAGAGTTTGTTGTTGTCTGATACATTTTGAATTATTTGTTTATGCAAATTATTATACATACATTTGCATAAATACTACAAATCAGCACTATGACATGACTGTATACACACACTTCATTTTAGAAAATTATTTATCAACTATTATTATTTTTTTTTTAGAACAAGACATTTTAGAACAAATAAATTTAATAAACCAAGTACATAAACCAATATAATACAAAACAACAGCACTAATAAACTGTAATGAACAGGATGCATACATGTGTGTGTTTGTGTGTGTGTGGCTGTGTGTGTGTGTGAGATAGAAAGCTCATTCCACTTTGTGTTTATGCTCTAGGACCAGCCCTTGAATTTAAAAAAAAATATTTTAGATTTATGCCAGTTTTGTTTGTTTTATTTGCCAATTTCTGTAAAAATGCTCTCTGTTGCAGTCATGGCATGTGTGTGTTTGTGTGTGTGTGTATGTGTGTGTGTATGAGATAGAAAGTTTGTTCTACTTTCTATTTGTGCTCTAGGACCAGACCTTGGTTTATATGTGGAACATTTCAGATTTATAATGGATTTACTTTTATTTTTTTGACAATCAAAATGGAAAAAATGATTTTTTTTCATTTTCCCATTCATTTTCAATGTGGGGTCATTTTGACCCCAAACAGCTTAAATGGTAAAGTTTTTTTTACACACCTTTAGAACAACCAAATCAAGCCCAGTTTTTTTGTGCATGTTTAGATAGATTATTTAGGAAAAGTCACCGAGTTTCATGTCCCTGAGATGAAGGGAACATTTTTAAATTTTCAAGGAAAAGTCCAGCGGGGTCAGAATGACCCCAAACAGCGATTGAGTTCTATTTAATCCTGTGATGAATTTTCAGCATCATTACTCCAGTCTACAGTGTCCTAATATGCTGATTTGGGAACATAAGATTTTGTGTGTGTGAAACCCATGATACATTCATTCAGAATTCTTTGATAAATAGAAAGTACAAAAGAACAGTATTTATTTGAAATAGAAATCTGTTTTAACTGTCACTTTTATGGTCACTTCCTCTTTCCAGGATTTTATGGGTTTATGGCTAATCTCAAATTCCAACTCTCTTATGCGCACTAACACTGTGCATTTACATTTTTAAATTACAGTAGCAATACAAACAGTAAACACCTCATTTCACCAATTCTTCAAGACTAACTTTCTGGCGTATTTACCCTCACTACATTTACATCCATTTATTTTCTATACTCCCCCCCCCCCTCACACTCGACTGGGTAAAACTCACTTTTGTTTGCCGGCATTGAGGGAGAGATCATCCACAGCATTATCATACTGAGTCCTGATATCATCCAGGCAGCCATTATCTCCAAATCCTCCCCACTCCATGTTCACACACATCCTGCCCTCCACTCCATCGACCGTCTCAATGTTTTGCATTTCCTCCATGTAGCAGGCATTGCTGCCCGTTCCTAAAATCGCAAATGAAAACATCTTAGCATCCTCTGCGGAGTCAAATCAGTTTAATAGACTCAAAATGGATCCATTTTATTAATTGTTGTCACACTAGAGTGTGAAATACATAGTATATTGAATTTACCTGCGATTAGCCCAACCTCACAAGTGGGTTCCTCATATGCACAGGTCATCATTGTACCCACTGTATCATTCACTACGGCTACAACGTCCAAATCAAACTCCTGTGCACAGTATAGCATACAAAAAAAATCATGACATACACACATCTGTAATACACAGTCTAAGTAACAAGTATCAAATTTAGATTTAAAAACAAACTAATCCATCATCTCACTTTTGTAACAGTACTGTAACTCACCTCTCTCCTCTTGATCCCATCTCTCAGGAGGCTAACAACATCTTCACCTTCACAGTCTGTGGCTTTAAAGCCCTTTGTCCAATTTACCAGAATTCCCTGCATCCATTAAAGCATATAAAAGTCATAAGGCTTAATCAATAGATGAGCAAAGAAAGTTTAAAGAAGAGGCAAACAGGCAGCTCACCGCATCCAGGCTAGTTTGCCTGCAGGGGAAGGAAAAGGTAAATCCTAGAGGCAGACGGGCATTCTTCATCCCCATATAATCCAGGAAGTCAGATATGCAGTACACAATGTGATCAAAGAGCTGCAGGTGACAATTAAAATCATTTAGGTTTGCAATATTGTCTTTATTTAAAGATGCAAATTATAGTCATTAACTATTAAAAACACACTTTCCCATCTGTGTGTTATACTGTACAGACCATACAGTGCACATACACAACTGTTTAAAAGTTTGGGGTCAGTAGGATAATAAAAATAATATATTTTAAAGAAGTTTCTTATGCTCACCAAGGCTGAATTTATATGAACAAAAATACAAAAAAAATACTGTAATATTGTAAAATTGTATTTTATTTTAAATATAAACTTCTATAACAATTTTAAAGTCTTTCCTGACATTTTGTTCAATTTAATGCATCATTACTGAATAAAAGTATTCATTTCTTTAATAATTCTTTAATAATTTATTTATTTTTTCTAATAAAAAAAATCTTACTGACCCCATTTTTGAATGTTAACATATGATATATATATATATATATATATATATATATAATAAATACAATTTATTTATATATATATATATATATATATATATATAAATAAATAAAATTATATATATATATATAATATTATTTTTTTATTTTTTATAAAGTCTTTTCACTAGTTGTAAATTTGCCATAGTGACTACACACCTCCTCTCCAGTTCCTTGCATTACTTCTATGGGAATGGCGTATATTTTATTATGCATCTCCACAGTTCGTCTCTTGCCACTGCGAATCTTGACCAAAAGCACTCTGAAGTTTGTACCTCCAAGATCCAGAGCCAAAAAGTCACCATTTTCTGGATAAAAGAAAAAAATACAGAAATAAGGAGAAGTGTCATCCTTTTGTTTTATTGCTATAATTGTGAATGCAGAAGGTTGTAAATTTTCTGCTCATTTGCTCAATATTGATATGTGAACACATCTGCATGTACTATTCTTAATGGGGGTGCATTTTAAAACACCTCAGTTTAAATCACCATAAGTTGTGTCTGCCTGTATTGAGTAAACCAGGTGTGACAGAATGAATTAAGTGATTGACAGTTGTGGTGTCCTATCAGTGAAGAGTATGTGCTATTTAATGTTGGTTGGCTATACCAAAGCCCATATTAGACATTCTCTGGCTGTACCTGAGCCATGTAACGTCTTGTTCCTCTTTGTGCGTCATCCACTAGCACCTCAGGTAGGCCTATGTGTTGGTTGCCATGATGTCTAGTTGGTAGCGGTTGGGTTAAATTGTGTGTTTAGAACACTACTGATCATCTTGTCTTGTCATCTCTTCAAATTGTAGCGTGTCCATTAGTATTTTTCGACAGTGCACTTCATCAGTTCAGCTAATTTATGCTCACCCTTCAGTTAAGTTATGTGAACTGTATTTTGTATTGAGTGGTTGGTTATGATGGCGTGCGATATAGTGGGTCACTAGGTTAATATTAATGTGTTACTTCCTGTACCCCAGCTATTGTGATCTAACAGACACCTGGTAGAAAGATGATTAATTAAGTTACAGCAATAAAGTCCAGTCATAGACCTTTGTTTACAGATCAAGAATAAAAATAGTAACATTGTATCCTCTTGGAGAAAGTTTGTGTTGACTGTTGTACCCGAACGCGACGTGCTGTTTAAATGCTGAATGGAGAATGACTGACAGCTGCAGCGGAGGGAAGAGTTTACGTGATCTTGAATTTAATGACTTTAATATTAATTTCACATTACACTATATGATGGCTTCAGAACACTTATAATAGAGTGCACGAAAACTTTTGTTTTCGAAGCCTTTTGTGGGGCTTCACAACAGCACAGAATAGTATACGCACCATATCGGATTTGGATTGGACTCGTCTGATCGATACCCGATCCGGCAAAAATGGCAGTATCGAAGCCGACACCCATACTGAGTATCGGATCGGAGTATCCCTGTTTCTTAATCCTGTACCGCTTCGTCACATAGGGCTTATACTATTATATAATGATGCTATTCAACAGGGATAAAGAGAATTTAATCTGGTCATAGCAGGGTAGCAGGTGGATTTCTAAGAAGACCCATGACTGGATTTTGCTGAATGTGATTGCATTTTATTTTCTTGTATCTGGGGACCATATTTCTTGCATATCTTGGATTCCAGTTGTCTGAAATAGTCCATATAACGGTAGATTTCTTACCTGATCCATCAGGGGTACTCCGCACATAAGTGGGCAGCATCTTGACGGTGGCTGTGTTTTGAGTATTCTTGCTCAGTCCATTCTGGATCTCAGTTCTCATCCTCTTTTTCACCTCCAGCAGTTGGTCTTTGGTTAGCCGGAACTCTTCCAGCGTCTCTGCAATCTGACGTGTCTGATCGGCCAACCTGGAAGCCCAGGCTGTTACCAGTGCAGCTCCTTTTCCACTTCCACTCTCAGAGAGCAAGAAGCGGACATCAGACTCTGGCACTAGACGACGCACAGTTTTGTGCAAGCGCCGGGAATACCTGGCAGAAACAGAGGAGAAGTGTCAGTAGCTATGTTTTATGGTGGGCGTGGCTAGTCAGGCCAAAAAGAGACAATTAACTGTACTCTTTTTATTATACAAATGTGTAATTACAAATGTCTACAACTTTATAAAATGGATCCGAGTTCAGGTAAATTTAGACAATGGTTCACTGAGATCACCCACTAAGGTGATCCCTTGAAATTGTTTAACTTTTCGAAACAGTAATGACTTAACTGAGCCTCGTTTAATGAAATCACATGACTTTGGCAGTTTGATACCTTTTTTACAGTCTATGTTTGATACATGAACCACTGATTTAAAACAAAAGATTCACAAAATGGTGTTTCGAGAACTCTTATTACTAGTGCTAAATTCAACCTTTAAAACAGTGCATGTTTACATAGAAAAACAACAAAAAAGCAGCACAGTATGATGCAAAAATTAAATGTCAAAGTAATGACATAATGCCTTTTATATCCAAGATAATTTCACTAATGTCCATCTAATGACCATTATTGTTAAAGGCGGTTGAAGGACAGTGTTCTTGTGCAACACACTGCCCTTTTAAGTTTCACTAAGTATAGAACACTGCTATCAGTGTCTTTCAGGTTTTCTATTTAAAGACATTCAAAGAGGCCTGTGAATTGTTGTAAATAGGTGCCATAGAATTGATATCAGCCTTAATTTTATCATCCACTTCTCTAATCTTTCAACCAATCTCTCTGTGACCTTTAAAGTCCAGTTTAGTGTCCAGATAAAGTCAATATGTCCAGAGTGTCACAACAAATAGAGGAACAGCTGCCCCTATGGAAACCTACTCAATGTATATTAATAGAACTGCTCTTTGTCTCAGGGGGCCTCAGGAGGTTTCAATGCACGTTCAGAGTGTCACGTGCACCTGCAGATCTATTCTCAAGATGCTCTATGATGACTTACTAAACTATTACTGACGAGTCGTGTATTAGTCTGATTTTAACCGGATGATCTGAATGTAATACTCACTGTGGGTGCATCTTGTACAGGGATCCATCAATGCCCACTGTGGTGCGGAGGCGCGGGGCGTTCTTATTGTCCTTAAGACGTGTGAGGATTGCACCCAGAGTGGCAGCAATTAGATTAGCAGAGCGAAAAGAGACAATAGCGCAAACATGCTGTACGGCAATGCAGTCATCTTCAGATGGCTCTACACCTAAGCGTGTCAAAATTTCCTTGGCTTTGGTAAGTCCCTCTTTGCTCCTAGAGAAAAAGTGGTATTGTTGTAAGGTTGGAAATATCGTGATTTTCAAAGTCCAGTTGTGTTAGCTTTAATTTTAGTCCACTAGTGAAAGTTCTTCCATTGATAAAAATGAATCTGGATCAAATCAAAATGAATCATAATGCAATGAATTAAAAAAAGACATGACGACTCACTTCTCGATTGCAGAAACATGCTTGGTTTCAATTTTTCCTTTTGTAAGCAGCTCTGGGGTGATACGGCCCTCAAACAGCAAGCCTTCTTTAGCCATCTTGACAAGGATCAGCCGCACCAGCTCACCCATGTACATCCCACTGACCATCTTCTCAAACCTGAGAACATCCAACATACATCTTAACCACCTCAAAAGTTGTGTTAAAAAAATAAGCTTTTTGATAGCTTTTGAAATTCTGTGGCTTACAATTGCTTGCCGGGGTTGAGGGACCCTCGGTCGATCTCCCTGTCAAACTCAGTTCGGATATCCTCCAATGTGCCGTCGTCTCCAAATGCCCCCCATTCAGTATTAATACACATCCTGCCTTCATCTCCCTCCAACAGGTCAATGTGTCTGAGCTCCTCCATGTAACATGCATTAGTGCCGGTACCTGAAAAGATCACAGCAGCAAATGCCACCGCAGGTATTCATGAATCCACAAGCTTTGTTTGAGCATATTTAGAATATCAAATATATTTGTGGTATTTACTTCCCATCTGAGGGATGTTATTTTTACAGTCTTACAGAGAACAAAATGATATATCATTTCAACTCTACAATTCTGCATTTGAAACTCAGCTAACTTCTATTTAAGAGTCTATAGGGGCAATGACACATAAAACAGAAATTAAAAAGATGTTTTTAGTTGTTTTTTTTTTTTTTTACCAATAATAATTCCGACTTCACAGCGCTGGTCATCAAAGCCACAAGTCATCATAGTTCCAACAGTGTCATTGACAACAGCCATAATATCTGCTTCATAGTCCTGTAAGCGAATCATTACACCATTAAATCCCTCATAAAAATAATATCCACCTGTACTCCACCCACATAAGTTGATAAGACTCACCCCACGTTTTTTGATGGCTTTATTTAGAAGCTTTACTACATCCATTCCCTCCACCCCGTTGGCCTTGAAGCGTTTCGTCCATGTCAACAAAACAGCCTGCATTCATACAATAGTAACAAATAAGGTGTCATAAATATGTCGGATTTACTAATAAAAAAATTCCCAGTTGTGTAAATTGTTCGCATACTGCTTTGTTAACCTAATAGAATTTAATGCCACATTACCTCATCCAGCTTGCTTTGTAAACAAGGGAACGAGAACGTAAAACCCACAGGAAGCTTCTTGTCTTTAATTTTTTGTTTCTCCATGAAGTCTCCAAGACATTCTGCAACATGGTCAAACATCTGCAAGAAATAATAAGCATGCACAGAATGGAGACAAGTAAGATTATAGACAAAAGCTGTTTGACTTGGACCGAAGTTCAAAACACTATTTAAGCCGTCTAACTTACAATAGACTATATGATATTACAATGTAAATTCTTCATCTCTCAGACTCCAAACATACTGGTTGTTAAAGAAGATGAAAGAAGTTCAATATACATACTCATGTATATACTATATTCCACACATATTTTCAAGATTTGCTATATATTGACAAAAATGGGTTGTTTATGGTTTCAGGTGGATGAGAACTTATCACGTACCCGTGATCCACTCCCATGGATGATGTCCTCTGGAGTCTCATATATCTGACTTTCCATCTGCACGGTCTGTTTCTTCTCATGAGACACTTTCACCCGAAGAATGCGGAAATTAGAGCCGCCCAGATCCAGGGCAATGAAATCTCCCTTTTCTGTAAGTGAATTAAAGAAATCATCAAAATGAATGAAGTATGAAGAAGAAAGTTCACAAATATTACTGTTTTGATGATGCATCACTGTTTTCTGCAGAGCTGCTTTATAGCTGAGTTGAACTCATTTCATAATTGATAACCTTTACAGTTATTGAACCGAACTGAATCAACACTGATTTCAACTGAATAATGACTGTTGTCTTTTTAGAGCTGCTTTACAGCACAATTTAATTCGCTATGTTCCTGTTTATCACTGTAAAGCTGCTTTAAAACAATCTGTACTGCATAAAGTGCTATATATAGTAAATAAAGGTGGCTTGACTTGATTTAAAAAAAATAACAAAAGGCTAATGTGAGCAAACACTAAAATTTTCATTTTTGGGTGAACCATCCTTTTAATGATACTTGATACTTGTAACATTAAACTAGTAAGAATGTTCTTCTTCTGGAAATTGCTTTATTAAGTACTGCTGCTGTTAGCTTAGCTGAAACGTCACTGCATGGGTGTAGATACCATTCTTGTGATGGTGAGACTGGGCATCAGCATTTATTTTGGTCGTGAGTGACCAAGGGGGCTTAATCTGGAATGCTTTACTGAGCTGGCCAAAGACGTTGACAAATCAACTCAGGCACCACTCTCACAGCGAGAAAACCCACTTAGCCTTGAATTCTTAGGAACAGATTCTTCACAAAATGTGTATAGTAAAATACTGAAAAGAAGTCTGTTTATGCCTTAAATTAAACAGAGAAAGACCGATGGCAAGAGATGTTTGCTTTAGGCTAAAAATGCTGTCTATAACCGTCTTTCTTGGTTTTTGAGGCTCCTCGACGTGTCAGGATTGTCGATTTCATGTGCAGTGCTTGTTGCCAAGCAACACTGAAAATCAAATGACTTTCTTTTTTTCTTCCGGCTGTCTTCTGTTTCTAGGCTGGATATAAGGTGTTTGAGAGTGTGAAGATTTTTAACCGCAAACTGAGCATCAACTGGAAAGGTCAGTTAACTGGAGTTCCGGGTTACAACAGTAACATGTCAAGCATATGAAAGGGATACATATCTAAAAGGTTTCAGCAATTGATGTATTCTTTTCTTTTGATGACTTTTTTTTCAATTTAATATGCCATTAAATTGCATATTTAGCCATTCCTTGAAAAAACTTTATAGTTTAAAGGACAGAGTCCACATATAAAAGGTTACATACAGTAAAGTGAGACTGAAACAATTGTGTGCTCTATTTCACTAGAATAGGATTAAATCTCAGATATTATTTGTTTTGTAACATGTAAAATTTCAGCAAACCGCAAGAAATCTAATCACCAGAATTCTTTCAAATGGTGAGTGTTTGGCACTGACTTGCTATAAACACTCAGGCATTTTATCATTGAGATGTTAATAGGTCAGCCTATAGAATTGTTATACTGTACTGTCCAGTACTTCAGGACCAGTGAGCTGCTCTTGACAAGTTATTCTGGACTTGCAAAACATATTGTAGTAGGGATGCTAACAAAATGCATTTAAATCAAATTTCACATTGCAATCTGACTGGGATTACAGCTCATATAATCTGTGATGTAACCTAATGCTTTTGATTGGATGCTGCAGGTCATGTAGACAAGCTTGAGCAGCACACATCGATGCAGCTCTGAATGTGTTGTAGCACAGGGAAAAATGGTTCAATATTGTGAACATTCAGTAGTAGATTCTCCATATGCTATGGTTAGGTTTACACAGTAAAGGCCATTTAAAAGAATGTAACCAGATTGTGATTTTAAAATGTAACCATTATTTAGCCTTGATGCAAATTCTTGGGGAATGAGTAAAAGTAGTAGGCCTCCTGAATATGCATTTTAAAAATGGAATAATCAAATAGTTTATACGAAAGTTCAATAACACCACTAGCTTTTTGTGAAAATCTAGACTTGCAGCAATACTAGTTAAACTAGTTTTCTTGACAACTTAGAAAAAGCTTTTAATGAATACCTTCTGAGATTGAAAGTTACCCTAAACTCACATTATAACATGCAATTGTATCTGTGCAGTACGTGTTTCAATGAAAGCATAAGCTAATTCAAATTTAAGCATCTGATGATTCAATGATTTTCGTTTCAAAAAACAATATTTTGGTAAAATGTATTGTTCTTTCTTGTCAAAACATTTAAAAAAAGTACAATGAAGTAAGCTGAAGTTTCTTTTTGAGACTGATTTGCCCTGACAGTCAGAATTGTAGACTCCACAGTTTGCTTGACACTAACTTGTGAGGGAAACCCAGGCCGATTCTTATTCCATGCTACATTTGGCATGTTCCTTTCACGTTGATTTCCAAAGCAAGCATTTGGACTTGTTTGGCCAGATAAAAATCTGCTTTTGATGTGAATTTATGTAAAAAAAAAAAAAAAATAAGTAAAAAAAGACTTGTAACCATAAAAATGATAAGCTCACCTGAACCATCAGGAATGGACCTTACAAAGGTGGGCAGCATCTTGACTGTAGCTGTGGGGTTGGTGTCTCGTGCCAATCCGTTCTCCATTTCCCTTCGGAAGCGAGACATGATGTCGCGCAGTGTCTCGTCAGAGAACCGCATGGCATACAAGTATTTGTCAATCTACAGAAATGGACACACAATAAAAAATAAAAAAACTGGTAAAAAGGGACTTTTATTTTGTTTCAGAAATTCAATTTCAAAAAAGGCAGTTCCTGAACTTTCTATTCAGCAAAGAATTCTAATTTTTTTATTTATTTATTTTTTATCATGGATTTTACATTTTATTATTTTACAATATTACTATAATTTTGTATTTTGGACCAAATCAATACAGCATTGAATATGTGAGACTTCTTTACCGTAAATACCGTAAAATACCGTAAACAATGACATTTGACCCCATTTTCCTACAGCACCCAGGTGTTTGTTAATCAATATTGATGAACATGATGAATGTGGTCAAGTCATTGCCTGTCACCTGCTAGGTTAGTATCCTTGAAATATGGCCTTGTTGACCTAGACTAACTATGCAGACATAGCCTACCTGAATATGGGAAATACAGTTTATAAACACAGATGATATTCATCAGAAAAACGGCTAGTGGAAGATGCTTCACTGAAGTCTAATGGAACGAGAGTGAATTAAATCTGTAAACATGAGTACCTGCTCTAATGCTGATTCATGATTAAGTCTTTAAGTGTGGTTACAGGCTTTGAGAGGTTTAGGCTGGCCTCTGGTGTGATGCCATTGATGGAATAATTATTTACATTAGCATACAAAGTGTTGTTCTGTATGTGCTGTAGTTTGGGATACACCTGTTGCTTTTAAGTAGGCTATGATGAGAATGTGCAAAATTGACCTAAATGTTAATAATATGCTTACTGGAATAGAATGTGCTTTAATAGGAATATTACAGGGTACTTTAGGTTTGATGTGGCCCATGTAATTTAGAAGTAATTACTTTGATGCTGCTGCTAAGTAGAAGGTGTTATTTTTGAGGTAATTTACCATGACCTTCTGTGACAAATATTTATTTATTTATAGGCTACGATTTTAGTCATTTAGTTTAACGATATTTTTTAATTAGATTAGCATCTAAATGCGCGAGTGAGTCCCGTAAATTATCGTTCCATGTCCCGTGCATGACACGTGACTACGGATTTGAATTGCGCCAGTCTCGCGCAGAAAAAACACAAACTGACGGCAGCCGATCAGGTGGAGAACAACTTCAAATGACACACAGCTCATATCTCCGTCGATGTAAGTTACCGGAATCACAACCACACACAAAACTGTAAGCAGAGCGTCTCTCTAGGACTGTATGACGTGACTGACAAACAACGTTAGTTGTCCAGAGCTTTTCCGTTCACACAGCGCGGGTTTTCCGAAAATGTGGTTGTCGTGAGTCCTAAAATTTACGGGTCTAAGCCAGTGATATGTCATTCTATATAGATTAGTGGTCTGAGCCCTATGTCGTCTGAGTTAGGATATAGAATGCGGTCGTCGAGTATCCGTACAGTGTTTGTGAACGTAACCGCATTAAGGACTATTGGACGACTGACAACCGTTTACTTCTGCTGTGTGAACGTGACATTAGACTTCCGGGTTCTTACTTGTGGTGGAATGGAGCACACATCAATATAACAGTTTTAAAAGTTATTAAAAATGCAACAGCACAGCTCCCTAGTCAATACTGAGGTAATTAAAGCTTGGGAGTTTTTGTAAGGTTTGGATAGTATTCCTTCTGATGGATTTGGCAACACTTGAGTCATTTTAAGTGGGTTACCACGATCTTCACTATATAATACTTAACTTATGCAAATGATTAATTCCTTTAGGAGGATGTAGTAACACTATCCACAACTTAACAAAAACCTCAAAAGCTCACAATGGCATGTGTCAATACTAGAGAGTTATCATCTTTTTCACTTTAGAATACCTTCTGAAGGATTTGGTAATACTTGAGCCATTACCATGACCTTCACTTTAGAATTAATTCTGCATTATTTAATTCTGCGTTATTTATGAACGTGTATAGTTCTTAGAAGTCCTCTGGGAAGTATGAAAATAATAGTTATTTAATAGCTAATGTTAGCTAATAACTAGCACATTCAACTGAGCCTACTTACTCATTTGTTAATCATTTTATTGTTAGTTAATAGTAATTTCTAGAATGTTAATAGTGTGTTTCTCATCTGTTCCAGTGTAGTTATTCATTAATGACAGAACCGTTTTTGAAAGTGTTACCATTCATTTTTATAAACCCATTTCTTGCAAATATCCCATATTTAAGGAACATCATTTGTCAGTAAAATGTCTATCACATTTATGCATAAAGATGACCACAATCTATTTTAGTTCTTGACTTTGGTTTGTTAAAACACACTCTTAGGAGTGTGTACAAAATGGGTCATTGCGTGAGTAACAAGAGTAACTTCCTCTTAAAAAATATCAGTGGTTAAGTTGCCAAAACAGTCTAAATGAGGGTGAGGTGAATGGTGGCTTTAAATGTGCTAAGAGCATATATCTTCTGTATGCAGTATTCATAAACTTGTAATATCTTCTGTTGTAACCAAATTAAATGGATGACATCCATGGTCATAAAGCTCTTATCAGAGAGAGCAGCACCCCGGTGAACAGCTGAGTCTGATAGGATGGATTTCATTTCAGCGTGTCACTACTATTGGTCATTACTTGTCATTACTATTTATTTAAAATGGGGTATTTATTCTTTCCTAAAATATTAGTATCTGATGATATATTAATACATAATTAGGTTTAATATTTATTGGAAATGTTAACTAGACTCCATGCCCTCAATTTAGAGTATTTCTCAGTCCTTCATCTAGTAACCACATTGACACGTTAAAATATACAGCATTAAAATATAAAGCCTGCATATCCTCAAAGCGAGACACACAGGCGTGTGCAGTCCCGTTCTGTTTACACATCTTTCCCTCCCTCCGCAACTGCATTCAAACACTGTCAAAACTCTGGCAAAGACACGCTGCTGTCAGTCAGCTGTTGTAACCCGACTCTCTTCCTGCGGGGGAGGGGGGGCTTTAGATGCTAGCGAGTCACGACCACCTTCCCCCACACAGAGACATACTCTCCAATGAGCACGTTCACATAGAGGCACAAAAAAAATCGTCCCTCTGTTCATGGAAGCTCCCTTACACCCCACATCCTGCTTTCAAGGACACTGCAGCATAGACCTGACGGCCTGTGTCGTCACTTGTTAGAATATACCTCGTCCTCTCATCCTCGCCGTCGCACGCTGAGTGACGTAGAAGCTGCAGCCGGAGAGACGTGAGATGAGGCACATCTCACGACTCTCTGATCTAAAATGCAGGCCTGGGTCACCTGTTGTCATGCGCCTCGCAGAGCTCGCTAACGCTCGCAAAGGGCAAGCGAAGATGCATTTGAGAAGCACTGGTTAAGACAAAATGACAAATGTCAACTCACCTTTTTGACCTGATCATCCTTCAGTTCAGTGAAGTAGTAGGCCAGAAGCTGTGCCGCTATCATTCTGCTTCACCTCTTTTGGTGAAAAAGCAACAGAAGAAAGAAGATAAAATCTTACGATCCTTTCCAGTGAGGCAGGAAAAACAACTTGAGCCCAGAAGCAATGGTTGTTAACTGTAAAACGAGAAGCCAGCACGTAGGGGTGTTCCCTCCCGGCGCTATAGCAATGTCTGACTCTCCTCGGCCTATGAAGCCAAGCTGCATATAATGCGCTTGCATATGATGCAGCAGAGGCTGGGATGGGGAACGGCTATAGCCCTGCCCACTCACTCTGCTATTGGCTGAGTTTTATAGGCAGGCTTGTGAGGCAGAGCACAGCTGACAATCGGGCCCCCTCCTCCAACTCTTCTTGCTTCTGTTCCTCAGATTCCACCTCCCGCTTCCATTCTATCCATTCAGTCCTTTTCAGACTTCCTTCTTCCTCATTCTCAGCCACTTTGAATGAAAGAAAAAGGGGATTTAACTTAGAGGCACGTAGAGCAATGCGTCACACCCTCTAAGCCCTTTAAAATAAGTGGATTTGGGCGGAGAAGCAAAAATGCTGAGTAATGCTACTGCCCAAGTCATATCAGCAAACACAAGTGTGTTTCCTGTTTCTACTGTTCAGTGGCAGGACCGTTATGAAGACTGTGTGAAGCTGGAGGAAATAAGGCAACTGATTTGTTAATTTGGGGGAGTCGAAAGGAGGGACAGTCAATGGTGCGAAAAAACTTCAGGGGGTCAAACATGAGATGCTAAGATGTGTGAACAGCTGGCGAGGATTAAATATTTACATTAGAAAACAAGAGAGGATCTGTATAACATGCTGATGCTAAAATACACATAATCGCACAATGCAAAGGAAATGAATTCCTTGTCTTACAATATTCACATCATCATGTGATTTAATTTTCATTTAAAACGCTTATTACAATGCCTGGGGCTCTATAATGCTATTTTTTGTTATAGTGTTTTAAATATTCTTCGCAAACACTTGTGTTTACATGCATTTCAATTTCTGAAAGGTATATTTTTAAATCTATTTTTTTTAATAAAATAGTTCAATAAAACAATTGTTAACCATTTCTATGGGCTAGATAATGCTTATGTACTAAAATAAAAAAAATGATACCCTTTTATATGCTGGATAGTAAAAAAAAATTAATTGAAATTGAAAAAAAATACAACAAAACAATTTTAAATGATGATGTGATAATTAAAGATTGCCCTTTGAATAAGTTACATTAAAAAAAATTAATAATTAAAACAATCTATACTCTTTTATGTGGTTAACATTAAATGCTGATGTAAGAAATTATTAAACCTTTACATGTTAATTTTAAATTAGATTTTAGCCATTGTGGAGCTGTTGCAGTTACTTAGGGCTTATTTTACAGTATCTCAGGGGAATGTCACAGAGGGAATTTGAGGTAATTTCGGGTGAGGTGATGGTAACACAGGCCAGGCGAGATTACTGTGGGTTGTGCTCCAAGGCACGCGCCATCCTCCCCCCTCAGAAGCACGTGAATGCGAGAGCGTAACATCCTCTTTCTAAGAAGAGCCAATCAGAGCAGAAATTCACTGAGAACGTCACAGGATACATCATATAACAGCACATATCCATTAGTGTACCGAATCAGCACATATCCATTAGTGCTATCTCTTTGATATCACATATAAGTATAGAGACACTTTTTAATTAACCTGCTACTCCAATATTATAATTTATGATGACAGATAGAGGACATCAAAGTCCTTTGTGACAATAATACTTGGAGTTGCCTTGAAGATAATTTTTCCTGGAAGAGAGCTGTTCATATTTTACAGGATATGCATCTTACTGTCAAAAAATTTTACTGTGTATGGCACACATTCAAAGGTCTCCCATTCATTTACAAGGGAACAATTGTCCAGCCTGTAAAGTACTTTGCATTTTGGAGCAATGACATCATTTCCTGGTAGATTTACTCATTGTGCTGGGAGTGTTTGTGTGTTTACTTAGTGTCTGTTACAGCGGAAATATGAAATGTAATAAACTATGTCTGACATTCATAAATGACCTACCCCCTAGGTACAACAATCTTTGACGGCTTAATGTCTATGCATGAATAAGCAGTCGTAAAGGCAGATACCATGACAAAGCTCAAATTTCCTCAAGGACAGAGATTTTAACCAATATAGATCATTAAATGACGAGTTTCGTAAGTCAGTTCTTCTCATTTTCTTTGTTTTAAGGTTTTGCATGAAAAAAACAGTATGAAAATAGAGAATATATATTATTTAAACATTTTTCTATTTTTCTATTATTTGTTAGTATTTTTCTAGAATTTTGAGTTATGACTAACCTCTCAGAATGCAATTCACTTTTTTATTATAATTATAATGATGATTTGTCCTAAAATATGACATTGAAAAGATTAGCTGAGATTTAATCATCATAAAGTGTGATTTGCTTTGTTAGACAATGACTTGGAGCTATAATGTTGATATGAGATGCATCATTGGGGACATTTTAGTGAAACAAATGTTAATCCTGAGATTTAACAGCTGCTTTCTAAAATGCTTTCAGAAGTTGGAAAATTATACCATGTCCTTAGCAGAAAATGCAGTTCAACAGGAATAAGCTGAATGTTTGACTTGTTCTAACCGGTCACTGAAGCAGAGCATAACACAACCCCCTACCAAATTATCTTGATTTACACTGACATAAAATGCATTAGGACTAAAAGTAATTGTCATTAATCTGACAGGAATTTGCTTGTGGACATGGATAAATGATTTGTGATTTTACTGTATACATATATATGTCAGGATTGGCAAATAAACAGTTTGTGTAATGTACAACTCAACACTATGTTAACATTGGGCTTTTGCTGAAATTTGCAGGGCCTGGGATAACTAAGGAAACAAACTGTACAAAATATTCTTTAAACCGCTATTTTATTTGCTCCGATGCTGTAGAAAGTTTCAGTCACCTTATCACTTTCCTTAACTGAGGGCAGGTAGGTTACTCTAAAAAGTGTGCCCATTGAGATCAAATTTTATTTAATATGTGCTCTTACATAATGCCACCACACTGAGAAGAATCCAGTTGTAAGGAGGATTATATCTGAACTTTTCCTTTTGATATTTTACTTATTGATGTGGAACAAATTGCATTTTACCCTTTGGTGACTTATAACTTGCACCTAGTTAGCCAACTTAGCTAACCTAAGAAGTGTACTCTTACAAGACTGTGAAGCTTACATGTGAAGATGTGAGCATGCTATGTGCAGGTAGTGTAGTGACGTGCTGGTGTGCATGGCAGCTAGCTCTAGCGTAGCCTACTATTGTTCAACAGAGAAGCTAGCTAGCATTAGCGGGAAGGATTACAATGAGTAAACTTTTCCCTTCCTGCTCCATGAGGATTTGTGAGCAGGAGCTGGCCTGGTTTAACTGCTTTATTAAATCCCCAGGGAGCTTAAATCAACCAAATTAGTGGGCTAGTGTTACCCTACAAGGATCTATTAAATCACCTGTTGAAAAAATATGTCAAATAGATTTCAATCCTATAGTGATATATTATTTCCAAAGAAATTAACTAAAAAATTATATATATTGTGTTTTTAAGGAAATATTTGTTAAAATATCACATGATCCTTCAGAATTCATTCTTTCTAATATGTTGATGTGTGCACAAGAAATATTTCTTATCATAATTAATGTTAAAGTGCAACATGCAGGTTGATTTTATTTCTGAATTAATACTTTAAATTGTCTGCAGAGGTCTTTTAAAAACACTTATGTAAAAATTACTAATGAAATCTCATTTGATGTAGAGATTTTGATGAAAATGCGCTAGGCTCTGGAATAACGCCTTTCCAGCAAGCAACGCGTCATATGACGTGGCCCGAGGAAAACAAATCAGCTCGCGGCCGCTTTCTCATTGCTGGGTGTTGATGTAGTTAGAGCAGTAGCGAGAGACATATAGTTTTAGATCGAAGCCATAATGGTAAATTATTGTGTTTGTGGTTGTTGCACGAATTCCAGCCTGTCAGGACATCATATCCATCATTTTCCTTCAAGGAAGAACAAGGCTTTTTGGTCTTGGGTGCGTTATGTGCAGGTGAATAGAGCAGACTTCACTGCCGCGTCTGTTAACACACACACACTCGGTCGTTTGTGGCGCACATTTCACTCGCTTTAAATGGTATCACAAACTGCATTTGAAAAGCATTATTTATTTGTTGTTATGGCATGATCATTAGTCAATGTGGATAGTGCTAACCAGCTTGGATGGTCTGCATAATCACTGTCAGCATAGAATATGAGAAGACAAAACGTTGCTGGCTTAAATAAAGACAATCTAAATAGATGTTTAATCAAGAACAAAGTGAAATGTATGTTTGCTAAAGCAGATTTATTGCAAAACACCAAGGTATAGCCATACAGTAGATGAATCAGCGTTAGCCGCGGTGCTAACTTACATGAACTCACTTGCCCTATTCGCCACTGGTTTTCTCGACACCACAACTCTAACGTTACTTCTCTCCTCTGCCCATTGTTCGTCTCCCGATTTCCCCCTGACTTCTATCTCGCCTAGAAGGCTCATAATTATTTGCCTGTGGGTCATCATAGGCATATTCGTCAACATCGGAGAATGCGGTTTCGTCGTTCGCATCCATTGTAACCTGAGCCTGAACTTGAACAGACTGCCTCGCCAATCGTCACTTCCGGTTAGTGCGTTGTAGACGCGGGAGTTATTTTATCACAATTTTTCTCAAAATATCGTTAATGGCTAAATATATATTACTCCAGTTCAGAAAATCTTGTTGTTTTATCGTCAACTTACACTATGCTATATAGGGGTGTCCAACCTGCATGTTGCACTTTAAAAACTGTTGTGCTGCTTAATATTTTTGTAGAAACAGTGCTATATTTTTCAGGATTATTTGATGAATAGAAAGTTAAAAATAACAGAGGTTATTTGAAATAGAAATGTTTTACAACATCATAAATGACACTTGTGATGAATTGAATGCCGTCTTTAAATTATTAAAGATTATTTAAAAATTAAAAATTATTAAAAATTATTAAAAAAAAAAAAAAAGAAAAAAAAAAAAGCCTTAAAAATTATTTAGAAATTAATAAAAAGTATTAATTTCTAAAATCTCAATTCACAATCTAGAAAAAAACGTACACATTTTTTTACTCTTAATTCAGCTCTAATAGCCAAATAAAGACTTTTAAATAATATTTTTGAAAGTACACTATCAGTTCAGTTCCTAATTTAATTTGGGTGTTTGGTTTCCAATCTTCTCAGACCCTATCACAGAGCACTATAGAGCTACATACGGTCATGACATTCCATCGCTTGCAGCCACCGCCCCCTTTAGCTTGGCCTCTGTGAGTCTTTCACTCTGACTGCCCATGCAAACTGCTCACTGAATCCGAACAAAAGAACAACAAGAAAAAAAGCCTTCAAAGAGCCAATGTACTGTGAGAGTGAAACCATGCTGGACACAGTGAACGTAAAAGCGATGTTTATTGCACTAATTACATTAAAAATAATAATAACAACAAAAAAGTAACAAATGAACATCTCTGTCAATGTCCCAGAATGCACTTTTTTATGCAGCAAAATGAGATTTCATGACATTCGTAATTCGATAAATCGATATAATTACTTATAGAAACCCTGTACTCATAAAACATCAAAAGCAGCCCTCTTAGAACCCAGTTCGGGCGTCTAGTGAGGTTCTTGTTTCTCTCCATGATGCTGTCGTGCTACAGCCGTGATCAGGGCCGCCCCTTTCCCACTGCCATCCTCTGATAGGATAAAATCCACCTTACAATTGGGAGCGAGCTTTCTGACAGTGTCCTTTAAGAACGTGGAGAAGCTGTCGCGAAGAGCGACATGTCAAGATTAGGATATGAATATAAAACACGGATCAAATGCAAGTAAATGTTCTACTAATTTTTACTCACTGTGGATGTAGCTTGTAAAGGGTGCCGTCCACTCCCACAGTAATCTCCAAATGCTCTAGTCCACGGTTCTCTCGGATTTTGTCTACAACAGCAGCCATTCCCGCTCCACAGAGCTGAGCTGCTCGGCGGGACACGGCTCCACATACTTCCTTCACAATAATACTGTCATCGCATGTGCTGTCCAATCCCAGATTCTGCAGAATGGACCTCACTTGCAGTAGCGCCAAACGGTCACTGAGTAAATGGAAGAATCCAAAAGATTACTCAAATTAAGTGTATGATATTACACTTATTCACTAACTTCCAGTTAGAAGTTTTTTTTTTTTAAATGCCTATTATTAAAGTTGCTCAGTATTTTTTTCCCCTCATTAAACAACCTGATGAAGCGTACATGAATGAATGAGTTACCGAGTGCACCTTTAATATGAGGTTTTGGTAAGGTTAACAACCACAGTAGATGCCAAAATATTTGGGAAGCTGAGCTCAGTCATGTGTGACCAATATATTCCATAGGCCTATATGTCAGAGAAGGTTAATGTACCTCTCAATCTGTGAGAGGAACTTGGTCTCAAAGATCCCTTTAGTCTTCAGTCTCTCTGTGATGCGTCCACGAAATAGAAGACCACGTTTGGTGAGATCAATGAGAATCTGCCTAACAATCTCTCCCAAATACATTCCACTGGTCATCTTTTCAAACCTGTAAATGAGAGGGTAACACATTAGATTATTAGACAACCAAAAATACATTCCATGACAAGATTCAATGCCACTTATTTTTGCTATTCGTTACAACAGGTTGCTAACACTGTTCCTATGCTTTGAGAAAATCTTGATAGTATACTGCCTCCATGTGGACAAATGCAGAAAACCTGCATTGCATTTGCCTTTCACAACTTTCAGATAACAATCGAAAAATATTATCACTGTCTAAATCGTCTAAAAACGGCAATCTTTACCTTTGTTTTCCTGCATTGAGTGAGCCTTCGTCCACCTCTCGGTCATATCTGGTCCGGATGTCCTCAATATTATCATTTTCTCCAAATCCACCCCACTCAGTGTTTATACACATCTGCCCTTCATCACCCTCCACAAACTCAATGTTCTTCATCTCCTCCATGTAACACACATTGCTGCCTGTTCCTGCAGAGTTAAGATTCATACTTGTTGACATGCTGAATATTGCAATGCTTTTTTTTTTGCATGTGTTGGTTTATAATCAGCAGTGAGGTTGTCAGTGGCATGCTACAGAAACACCTCATAAAAACATTAATGCTTACCAGCAATAAGACCAATCTGACATTTAGGGTCCTCATATGCACATGTCATCATTGTGCCAACTGTGTCATTCACTATAGCAACGATATCAAGGTCAAATTCCTAAAAGAACAAATTAAATCATAACCACGCCAATACAAACATCAGTAGCACAAAATAGTTTCATTTAAAAAAGAGGATTATAAACTACAATATATTTATTTCCGCAAAAATATAAGCTTTGAAGCCTGAATACACTTATTATATGACAATAGAACATTAATAGTGATGATGGTGCTTCTCTGTAAGTTGATGAGTGTGTCATCTGCAAAAACTATGTGATGTTTGCTTTCCCCTCACATTTCGTCTTTTGATGGCCTCTCTCAGCATATCCACAATATCAGACCCCTCACAATCTGTCGCTTTGAAGCCTTTCGTCCAGCAGACCAGATCTCCCTAAACAAGTAGATGATGCAAATGGAAAGGACTATCAATTTAGAGTTGGATTTGTTTGTGCTTTAAGTTTAAGTTTAAAAGGTTAGTTCACCCAGAATGTCTTGAAAGCAGTTTCAAACACATAAGATTATTGTTCATCTTCAGAACACAAATGAAGATCTTTTTGATGAAATCTGAGAGCTCTCTGTCCCTGTTGAGAGCTACGCAAAAACCACTTTGACGCTTCAAAAAGTAATTATTCAAACTTCGTAAAACAAATCCATATGAATTGTGCGGTTTAGTCCAAACTTTCTGAAGAGACACATTCACTATATTAAGTAATTAATAACCGAATTTTCTTTTTTGGGTGAACTAACCCTTTAAACCTCGTTATAATTATATTGACAATTGTATTGACCTCTGAAAATCCAAAGTAGATGTTTTTTTACCTTATCAATACCTGTCTGACTGCATGGGAAAGAGAAGGTGAAGCCAAGAGGCAAACGAGTGTTCTTCATTCCCATATAGTCCAAGAAATCCGAAATACACTGAACTATGTGGTCAAACAACTGGAGCGGGGAAAAACCCAAAACATTAAATCAGCTTAAAATGTCTTGTGAATGTTGTACTGATAATTGTTTGCCACTCTATATATAGTATTTTTGATGTTAAATATGTAATATTCATTTGCACCAAAATGATTGTTTTTTTGTTCATAGTGCTTCACCTCCTCTCCTGTACCCTGCATGATCTCCATTGGGATGGCATAAATCTTGTTGTACATCCGGACTGAATTCCGCATACCAGTACGAATCTTAACCACCAACACACGGAAATTGGTCCCACCAAGATCCAAGGCAAGGTACTTTCCTCTTTCTATGAAACAACATTGAGTGGCATAAAATGTTTCTTAATGAGTCAATTATCATGTTCAGGCTTCAAATTTAAATTCAAGTTTCATATTGAATACACTAATAAAATCTAAATAATAATAAAAAAGGTCGCCAACATCGCCTCAAACCAACATAGGACAATACAGTATGTTTGAAGAAGGAAGGTATGTTTCATATAAAATAAAGTAACATAATATATAAAAGAGATAAAAATATCAATAGTGTTAACAATAAAGAATAACTCTGAATTCCCCAAAGATGTACTGTTTACAACATGATTGCTGTAAGTAGGCATTTTCCCTTTACCTGTCCCATCTGGAGTCCTATAAACATATGTGGGCAGCATTTTCACTGATGCGGTGGGATGGGAGTCTTTCTTCAAGCCTCGTTCCAACTCCACATGCATCTTCTTCTTCACTTCCTGGAGCTGCGTGGAGCTCAAGGCGAAGGCCGCAAGGGTATCATCAATCTCCTTGCGTTGGGAAGCTATTCGCTGAGCCACTGCAGTCACCATGGCGGCACCTTTTGCACTGCCACTTTCAGACAGCACAAAACGGACATGACAGTCTGACACCAGATGGCGGACCACCTTGTGGAGCCTCTTGGGGTACCTTTACAATACAGATACAAGTATTAAATATTGTGGATTAAAAAAAAAAACTTGTTCCATCCAATTTCGTACTTAAAACCTCTTTGGGTTTTACATGTGAACCGACGTACTGCGGATGTGTTCGGTAGACCGTCCCATCCACTCCTACAGTGGTCCGAAGGGTCTTCAGCTTCTTGTTTTCTCTGATCCGTGTCAAGATGGCAGCCAAAGCGGCAGCAACCAGATTAGCTGACCTGAAGGACACGATGGTGCAGACATGCTGGACAGCAATGCAGTCATCATCACTGGGATTAAGTCCCAGGTCTCCCAGGATCTCCCTGGTGTTCTCCAAACCGCCTTTAGACCTGGAACCATTCTCAGTTAGAAAATGTTTAAACCCCGTCTACACCCGCTAGATTATCACAAACCACCAAAATCCAGATTAAGTCAGCATTTATGCTGAATCATGGATGTGTTTTAGCAGGAAAAAATCCTATTATTGTCACTAACTTAATACCAATAGGTTGCCATATGATTTCTTATAGCTAGAAAAATATATTTCTTATTCTAACCCATCTAATATCAGTTTATATTTGTGAGCATATAATCTTACTGTTCAATCAAGCAGATATGGTTCGTCTGAAATGTTCCTTTGGTCCTGAGAGCATCACTGACTTGACCATGAAACAGTAGACCCTTTTTGGCCATCTTCAGCAGGATGAGTCTCACTAGCTCTCCCATGTACAACCCACTCACCATCTTTTCAAAACTGGTTACAAAGTTACAGAGTTAGGCAATACATAGACTACAAAACTTATGGAAAAAATGGTTTTAAGTGCACACATCATTTGGGAATAGCCTTCAGTAAGTGTGGAATAAATCAGAAATGCCCAAACGTTTTACTACGAAGGGACAAAAACAAAATTGATTGGCTGAAAGTAAATGTTGCCCTGATTTGGGCATCCCTGTGTTAAAGCAATCTAACGACTTGCCCATCAATAAGGACTTACAGCTGTTTTCCTGGATTTATTGAGGCGGCATCAATTTCACGGTCAAAACTTGTGATGAAATCATCAAGCACACCATCATCTCCAAATGCCCCCCATTCCGTATTAATACACATCCTCCCTTCATCTCCTTCCACAAGATCAATGTGACGCATTTCCTCCATGTAACACGCATTAGTACCAGTACCTGCAGAAACAGATTTCAGCATTAAATCAAGCCTTTAATTTGCCTTATTAGAAGAGACAGTTTCCTTGCCCTCTCATTTTTTTTAGGATTCTTATGAGGGATTACCTCTTGAAGCAATATATATTTTGTGTGTTTATATTTCATTTTAAATCTATTGAAAGAAAACTGTCCAGTCCAAAAGTATCCAATGAGGTCTTACCTATAATTACCCCCACCTCACAGTTCTGGTCATCATATCCACAAGTCATCATGGCCCCCACTGTGTCATTGACCATAGCCAGGACATCCACGTCAACATCCTATATACACACACGCACTGTATCTTTAAAGGGGTCATATAATGCCATTTTCAAGTTAATTTGATTCTTTAGGGTCTAAGTGAAAAGTTTGTAATATACATTCATTAAAATTCTCGTTAGTATTGTACGAAAACACTCATTTTATCTGGTCAAAAACAGCACTGTTTTCAGCATGCCGTTTCAGTGCATATGCCTTTAAATGATAATGAGCTTTGATCACCCTGCCCCTCTGTTCTGCGGCGTTTTGACACAACAGTTGAGGGTATATTTTGGAGAAAGAATGGCTACGGAAATCTCTGAGGACACATCTGTGCAACCGTATTAATTTAAACCGGAGTCGCACCCGGAACAAGATGATGGCCGCAAAGAAGTTAGACAATTAAGGATCGAACAGGACATTTCTGAATGGTTGGTTAACGAAATGTCACTTTGATCTATCTTTGTTTACTGGCAGGGTAGAGTAACTAGTGAGTTGTACGAATGCTATGTGTTTACTGATGTATACATACAGTTTGTAATAACACAATAACAACGCATTGTTCATTATAAACGTGGGATTATGAATTATATTGAGAACGTTGTACATAGAAAACCATGTAGAGTGTGAACCATAGCCACATTCATCGTGAAGCGTGCAAGCAATTTGCAAAGATCAATATAAAGGTTAATACAATTTTACACTCATTTCTTCTGGAGGTGCAGCTGGGACATGATTAGTTACCAATTCTTTTTTCAGGAGCAGCTTCTTCATAAAAGCATTAACGTTGATCGTGGGAAATTTTCCCTTCGAAAACAAAACTCAGCTACTGCGTAAGCGGTTCGGATTTAGGAACATCAAAATGACTGCTGTGTTCGTTATTACACCCATGAACACCACAATCACTTAGACGCATCAACAATGACGGATTATGATGACAGCTCGCTCAGGGCGGGGATGTGTTAAAAAACTGCTGTCGTTCAACAATTGTGGGAGGGGCGTACGATTTAGTGACGTTACAAAATCGAATGGCTCGATTTGAGGCAGGGGAAAACATATAAGAATACAGTATATATATATATATAAAAAAAACACTAAATAGATTTTTATCATTATATGATGGTTGTGTACTGACACTGCCAACACACATTACAGTACAATCAAGACCCCATTAAGAACTTAATTGCAAGTAGAAGTCATGAACACAAATCACCAATACCAGCTGACTCCTGTGTTATGACTTCTACCTGGAGTAGCACCAGTTGGTTTCTACTTTCTCATTTTGTTCATTTTAAGTGATGTCAAAGAAAATCGTATTCATACCCCAACTTTATGAATGGCTTTCCGTAATGACTGCACCACATTGGTCCCTTGAACGCCTCTCAGCTTGAAATTCTTGGACCATGACAGTAAGACACCCTGTGTCAACAGACAAAATGGGTGAATGAAGACATCAACTGATATGAATGTCTATTTCTCTGGTTTATTGATAAAGAAAATCCACTCAATATCTCAATGACTTGAGAACCATGATAAAACAGTTCATTTGAAATTTTATATAATGACCAGAGTTCAGTTGTACCTCATCTATTTTTGACTGCGCACATGGAAAAGAGAAGGTGAAGCCCAGAGGTTTTCTTTTGTGATTAATGTGGTGTTTCTCTAGAAAAGACTTTAAAGATCCTGCCACATGCTCAAAAAGCTGCAAGAAAAGGGAGACATTCAAAACATTTAATAAAAAGGTTAATTATATTACTTTAGAATAATCTGCCCCCTATCCATGTGATAATCTACAGTGACTTACTAAGATCAGCTGATATTATAAATAGTATAAATAATAAGAGAACTCACACCAAAGTTCATTCGGTCTTTTCTTGTTAACATCATAATTATAATACACTGGAAACAACTTATAATCTGAAATGGATTCCTTATTGTTATAACTCATATTTGGGAAGCAATAATCACCTCTGTTCCTCTGCCATTAAGGATCTCTTCAGGGATGGGAAAAGTTTCACTTTCCATCTGGACTTTCCCCTTCCCATCTTCTGAAACTTTCACCTGTAGTACTTTAAATTTTGAACCCCCCAGATCCAGTGCCAGAAACTCACCCTTCTCTGCAGGAGAAACATGTGGGACAGAACAGATGTAAAGCTACAGTATAATGAACATTAACATTTGTGTTATTTAATATTACTCAAATGCAGTTAGACTACATGTTTTTTGTGTGTTTTTGTGAAAATGGTTACAAAAGTAACCATGAAGTGGCCATGCGTCATGTCAATGTACCCGAGCCATCGGGGGTTGAATAAACGTGGGTCGGGAGCATCTTCACTGCAGCCGTAGAGTTACTCTCGTTTGATAGTCCTTTCTCCATCTCCAGCCGAAACCGAGATGATATGTCCACCAGCTGTTCATCTGACAGGCGCATGGCATACAGATATCGGTCTACCTGTTGAGAAAGTTTTGAGCTCACTTCTATTGCCGTCGTTTCCTTTACGCTTTTATTACATACATTCAATTAGACAAAATACTGGGGAATAAGTGACTGAATAAAACTTATCATCAGTGACGCATGCAATTATATGACATAGTGAAAGATAATGTAGGCGTGTTTCTTGAGATAAAAATAATACTGTTGTAAAATTACATTCAACTATCCGTGAAGAATGTGGACATATATTTGATCCAAAGGCTGGCGAATGATATTAGTTTTGCGTACAAATTTTAACTGTCTCTATGGTGTTCTTTGTGAAACTAACGGTTCATTCATATGCAGAACATGTCAAAAAAATTCGGAAACATTACAACTTTTTAATGTTTTTGAAAGAAGTCTTTTCTGCTCACCAAGGCTGCATTTATTTCATCAATACAGTAAAAACACAAGATTGCAAAATATTATTACAAATTAAAAGAAATGTTTTCTATTTGAATATATTTTAAAATATAATATATTCCCGTGATGGCAAAACTGAATTTTTGGCATCATTATTCCAGTTTACTCAGTGTCACATGATCCTTCAGAAATCATTGCTGATTTGGTGCTTAAGAAACATTGATACAACCCCAAATCAGAAAAAGTTGGAATATTTGGTAAAATGCAATAAAATCAAGAATTGTTCATTCTATTTAACCTTTTTTTTTAACTGACAAAGGTACAAAGAAAAGTTTTCCAATGTTTTTACTGACCATCATAATTATATTTTGTAAATATGAACAAATTTTGATTTTGGGGTGCTGCAACACACCCTAAAAAGTTGGGACAGAGACCAAATAAAAGTGAAAAGATTATCCGAATTAGATTATCCAACTAATTTGAAACAGAATTAGCCGGTTTCATGTTTGGGTGTAAAAGTGCTTCTCAGTCTTTTTAAGCAAAAATGGGTTATGGCTCAACACTTTGTGCCAAAATCTTGAGGAAATTTTCAAACAATTAAAAAAAATCACATTTCATTATCTTCCATACATAATATTGTTCATATTTCACTATATTACAGTTTACTGTATTTTTGAACAAATAAATGCAGCCTTGGTGAACTTCTGTCAAAATCAAATAAAATTGGAATGCTTCGAAACTTTTGACAGGGACTGTATATTTTTGTATTGATTGGACATTTGAAAAGATAAAGGAAAATGAGCCAAACAAGTAACCACATCCCAGCTAACACAGAGATCCATTTCAGAACTCTGGCTAATGTTCTGGCAAGGTTCTCTCAAAGTTATTACTAAACATTCTTCCAGTAATGCTATTGCTAATAGAATGTTTGTTCAAAGTATCTGGGCTGCATTTCCCAAAAGCATCATAAGCTGTGATCATAGAGACCATTGATAACACTGGTTATAATCTATAGTCAATTTAGGCTTACGATGGGGGTGTAGTATTGTGGTAGAGTGTATGCTTTGCATCTATGAGGTCCTGGGTTCAATCCCCAGCATCTCCAGGCAATGTGGTACCCTCAAATAAACACTTTGGGGCAATTGTGGCTTAATTGTTATGAGAGTCGAACTTGTAACCGGAAGGTGGTGTGAGTGAATGATCAGCAGTCTTTTCGATTAACCACAACTTGAGCAAGGGATCTAACCCCTAATCGCCCCCCTGGATGCGCACCAAAAAAATGGCTGCCAACTGCTCCGGGAGTGTGTGTTCAATACTCACTGCTCTGTGTGTGAACTTGGATGGGTGAAATGCAGAGCACATATTCCTAGTATAGGAAACCATACTCGGCTACACATCACGTTCCTTTACCGAAATTTTAATAATATTCTCAAAACGCTAGCATAAAAACGTAATTTATACATTGTTAATGGAGCATTCAGAGAACATTCAAAAGTACCGTTCACATAATGTTTGGTAAAATTGAATGTTCCCTTAGCGTTTGTGTTTTACCGCATACCCAAGAAATTTTCAAAAACATTTAAAATTAATCATTTTGAACATTCAGAAATAACGTTTTCATTATTCAGTGGGAACGTTCTCAAAACGTTTAGAACATGTTTTGTTAGTTGAAAAGGAAATCCTTCAGTACAGCTTAAAAAGCATCCCAGGATGCACCTTTGCTCCCTATAATTCCCATCCTTCCATGTGTTATTTTATCACTTGACTTAGTAAAGAGCAAGTAGGTGTGTCCAACCCTTAGCTGGAAATGTATAATAGATAACTTTATAGTAAACTATTGAAAGAATGGGGGATTAAAAATAAAACATTAAAAAATATATTTTTTAAAATAGCACAAAAAAAACAATGACCAATAAGCTACGACAAAATAGTCAAAAATTTAAATTTAAAACTTTAAATTACAGCTCACAACAAGGTGACAAGGTGTGAACTTTCATGGAGATGGAAATCAGTTCAATAAATGCAGATGAGGAGGTCAAGGTCCTTTCTTTCTCCTCATGCTGTCTGTTATCTGCCCACAAAAGGCATGTTCGAGAAGAGTTAATGATTCCACAGGCCACAGTGAAATCACATTCATCATCAACACTAGGCAGCATCTGACAACACACTGACAGAGTTGGACGCATACTGTCAGCGCAGAAAATAACAAAACGAAACATCAGACTGATCTATACTTTATCAAGGCGTACAGGCCATTATTTTATAGAAAATATCATATTCTGATGGAAAGTTTCTCTAAAACACATTAACAAATATATAGTTTATAAACAATTACCTTCTTGATCTGATCCTCCTGGAGCTTTGAGAAGTAAAAGGACAGCAAATGGACCGCAAACATCTTGACTTCCTGAAGATACTTTACCTCAGATAAAATATGATTTATTATTGAGAAACAAAGTGAATGACCAGATTTAAATGTGTACCTAAAATCCCCCTGAATCCTCAGGAGTGACTCTAGTATGACTGAGAAACTTTTCTTCTGAACTTGTATTTCACTGATCCAGACTTGTGTGCTTGCTTTCCCCTCCCCTTTCACGGCTAAATAATTAATAGCTAAGCCTCGTCCGGCCCCTCTGCTCTCCAGTCTCTCCTAGCAATGTGTTTGGATTCACTCCAAGCAGGAGCACCTTAAAACAATCAGGAGCGAAACAATAGATCAAAAAGAGTGTTGTCGGTTCGCCTCGAGTTCAATGTAAACTTCCTTCATAAGAAAGTGAAAGATACAGAGAGAAAAATCATGTTAAATGCCTTATCTGCAGTCCCCAGGACAGTTCTGACAGGATCAATGAGAGGGTTTCTCTGCCCAGACGATACCAGGCCTTCTGTTCGTTACTGTAACGTATTAAACATAACCTAAATCTGCTAAAGTTATAGCAACACGTTCAATTATATTAGTTTTCTTCCTAAAACCAAAGGAAAATGTTCAAAGATTAAGATGTTGCTCAGGGGTTTGGCTTATGTGGTTACCATAGTAACAGACTGAGATTAACTGGGGCCTTTAGCAAACACTGAGCAAATTGATCTACCTAACATTTTTAACACTTCATTTCTTTGCTGAATCATTCATCCTGAAGAAATGACCCAGCATCACCTGCAAAGTCATGCTATCAGCTACCATACATTTTAGTGTATGGTTACAATGGTAAATTTACCAATTCTTAAACAAAACAGAAATAGGGCACAAACAGTAGTCCCTTTACTTAAAGGTATAGTTCACCCGAAAATATATCATTTTTTTCTCATCCTCAAGTTGTTCCAAACCTAGATGAGTTTCTGTCTTCTGCTGAACACTAAAGAGTGTACTTTGAAGAATGTCGGTAACCAGTTTGGACCCCATTGACTTCCATAGCATTCCATAGAAACTAAGTCAAAGGGTCCCTTAGTTGTTTGGTTTTCCATATTCTTCAAAATGTCCTTTTTAGTGTGGATTTTTAAAGTTTATTTTTACAACCTTCAACCTAGAATTTCATAAATATGTTATTAAATTATTATTATTAGTGGACTTTATGCTTGTTTAATTGTTAGTGAATGTTTATATATAAGCATATTTAGACATTATCCACATTATGGTAAAAGTGTTACAAGACTTAAGAATATCCATTTTCTTAAAAAAAATGACATCAGTTTAACTTTTCCTTATTGGTATTAGGAAATTACCTAACATATGCATGGATATTTTTAAATTGACCCTTACACTACCCTCACCTGTACAAGGTTGTTGCAGTTATGTGTACGGTGATGAAACCGCTCCATGTTTCAGCTTTAATCATTCATTGGTCAAGTAGTTTTCCTAAAATAACATCAGACTGCATTGCCCTGCTAAAAATAGAAAAGGAGTAAATAGAAATTATTGATTTTTCAACGACAGGTTCAATAGTCTGACAAGAACTAGGTCATGTGCAGCTTTTTTTTGGTCATGGGAACCTTAATTTTTCTTTTTCTGCATTCTTAAAATAACATTGTCAGCAAAGAAACGTTTTTCTGTGGTTAGTCTACAGAGAGCTATTAAAAATATCAATATAATTTTAATGTAACATCTAAAAGTGAGTGGGACAGTCCTCTTTTTTACACTTGATTATACATTACTGTGAAAATTGCAACTTTTTTTAGTAAAATAGATCAAGCGTTCCATAAATGGAGAGACAACCTTTACGTCCAGTTCAAAACACAGCCATATTGTTCTCTTGATCTTCTAAAAGTACAGATTAGTCCAAGTTACACAGTGTTAGTGTTCACTTTTTCTTTCTTTTCCCTTTATTTGTTGAATCGAAGTCATCTCTATGTTGGCTCTGCTCTCTGGCCCATTCTTTTTGCAGCTGCTCTAACAGCTCTTTTGTCAGTAGTCCATCCTGCAACAACCTGGAGCTCAGAGAAGAATCCGACAGTCTGATCTCTTTTCTTTGATTATGGGCTTTTAGCACTCGTCCCCTCCTCTGTGGAAGTGTGTCCGAATCAGGAAGTCTTACAGAGGCTGTGGTTTCTGCAGAAGCAGATTGATTCTCTGTGGCACGGATAAGCCGCGTGATGTTACGCACGCCAACCTGGATGATTCCGTCCAGTTCCTGTTGGATCTCACGTATGAGGTTAGCATCTGGGAACATGTCCATGAAGCGATAGCTGCAAGAGGGAAGCAGTCCAAGAGGATTCAGATTATGGATGAAATCAGTGGAAAAGGGACACTTATTTGATGCTTTCTGATTTAATGATGTTTAGGTTCATCTTTAGGGGAAAAAAATATATACCTGAGCCAAAGGTAAAGATCTAGCACATCATGGACAGCCTCCAGGTGAACCAGGTCCTTGATGTTTTTTGGAGGCGCCAGGGGCCAATTCATATTTCGACACACCCAGTCGAACGTCAGAGGCTCATCTCTGCTGAACTGTCTAGCAAACTATAGAGGAAAGATTTTTACAGCATTTATATACTATTAATATTTTCAAATGTTGCTATTGTTAACTAAAACTATTAAAAATAATTTAAAGAGATTGAAATAAAGCAGGGATAACATAAATATTAGATGGCAACTAAATAAGTTTACGTTGAAGTACTAAAATGACTAAAACTGAAATAAAAAAAGACAACGACAGAAATATACAAAAAAGGGTCACACTTTACAATAAGTTTAAGATATTTTAGATTTAGTAAAATCCATTGAAAATGTGTACGATATATTGTCCTGGTCCAGAAAGGAAATACAATCTCTCAGACTAAATTTAAAATATCTTAAACTGTGTTCTGAAGATGAACAGATGTCTTACGGGCTTGGAACGACATGAGGGTGAGTCATTAATGACAATTTTCATTTTTGGGTGAACTAACCCTTTAAGATTTGATTCATTTTTATGCTTTGCAGTAATAATGTAAGCCCAATTTTCACACGCAATTTCCGCTGTATTATAAATTATTTTTAATCAAACCAAATCGGACAAATGGCTGCGTTTTATATTAATCCTCAGCAATCCGTTATCCAATATAAGTTATTCGAATCGAGCTGTCAGGTGGTTCGCTCACCTTGAGAAAGGATGTACAAACGAAGGGCTGCTTCTTGTTGATGGGGGCTGTGCAGAACACGTAGCGGGAACGCAGATTCAGTGGGATATGCTGAATCATATCCGCCAAGAATTTGAAGTCATCAATGTTACAGACAAAGTAAAGTCCATCCACTTGTGCGAGACTCACAAATATATCCTGTACAGAGGAGCAGAATGGAAACAGAGTGATTTAAATGTCAGTAAAATGTTAAATATTTGTCAGTAAAATGTTGAATATTTAGACCAACAATGAGGTTTGAGAGAGTTGCATGGGGAAGATGGTAGGCAAACATCTCTATCTGCTCCGCTGTGGGGTGTAATCCTGCCATCTAAGAGGAGAAATTAACAAATGAGAAAACCTTTTTCCAAACAACAAATTGTTTATTTTTGTAATAGATAAAACTAGCCTTACCGCAATAGGGTCAACAGGCTTCCCCAAGATCTCCTTTAAAACAAGCAAGTCATCCCTTTGCATAGTAGTGACCTCACCCTCTTTAAACACAGAGCTGAAGCGTCCCGCTCGACCAGCGATCTGCAGCGCCTGTGACGTGGAAATAGTGTCTAGCTCCTTCTCCCCCTTTTCATTCACACTGGGTTTTACCAGAGAGTTAAAGATGATTCTCCTAATACTCCTAAAGGAAGTATAGTATCATTATTAGTCCTTAGAGTCAAAAAGTTTGAGAATCACTGATTTCATCATTCAGGGTCTATAAGAAAGTGGGAGAGGGTCATGAAAAACTAAAACACAAAACATGTTTACTAATATATTACTCAATCCCCGGTTCCACCTGACCAAGTGTCGAGGTGTCCATTAACAGCTGCTCCCGACTAACTGGAAGGTGCCTTGAATGGCTGAATAAATGGCAAAAATGTATAGCGCTTTGGTGGCCATTGGGTCTGTGAAAGCGCTATATAAATGCAGTTCATTTACCAATATTATATATAAAAAATAAATTGAAAATATTATTATCATCTTAAAAATGGATAGTTCGATTAAGTGTCAAAATGTAAGATATGGTTACTGGAAGGAAGTTACTCACAAGTTCAAACCCATTCCAATCGCATCCGTGGCAACAAGGATTTTGCAAGGGTCGTCTGGATCATTAAACTTTTTAGCTTGAGCCAACTTGGTGCCTGTAGACAAATCAAAATATTAGCTTAGTTTCCAGATTGAATAAAACCAAACGTTGAGAAATTATTGTAATAGGAATAATTTGTTCTTTCTTTTGCACGTTCAGATATTCATAAAGCAAAATATTCTTGGGGCCATGTAAGTTAAGTGAAAATGATCAAAAATGCAGGCGTTGTTTTTTTTTTTTTTTTTTTTTTTTTTACACTAGTGGGAAAAGATTTAATAGATAGTTCAAGAAAATAAAACCAGATCATACGTCTACCATGAGGAACTTACCAGGGGGCAAGCTGCCATAAATGACGGCACACTCCAGGCCGCGGATTTCTATCTGTCGGCTGATTGAGTAGATGTCATTTTTGCTGAAGCACACGATGCAGTCACCAGGCTTTAGGTTATCTAATGATTCCACTGCTTGATTTGAGATTGAAAAGGGGGTCAGCCTCTTGTAATTATGCACCTTAAAGACAAAAGAGCATATTATGTCAAACCACACTAATGAGCTTAATATCTCACAACATTGGGCAAACATTTAAATCAACAATTTCAACCAGGCATTGCATTTACTGAGCAGTCAGTAACTAACATAACTGATGTAAGCAGTCAGTAGTCTTTCCAACAACTCTGACTCACCTCAACCTCTTCACCAGTGGTGAACATGAGTTCAGTGACAAACTCAACTGCTGCAGCTTCGCCACACACATGGATCTCCTCAGCACACAAACCTATTCAGAAAGAGAAATGCATCTTTAACACCTCATTTAACATGTTTATGAAACTACAGATTTGACCATGCAGATGAAAATTTGTGTATTATGGTATGAAAAAAGTCAGTGAGTTTAATGTTTGTAAAGTAGCACTAGCAGGCATTTAAATATTATTAATAACTTAGTACTAGGCTCAATCAAACAGAGAAAATAACGTGATAAATAGGCTACAGTGGCGTTAAAAAAAATCTAAAACAAGACCACTGATGAAAATGCTTCTAATTTGTATTATTTAATCTTTTAATACATTCATTTTCGTTACAAATTAAAGTATCAATTTAGTGATTTGGGTGAAAACAACCTAATTTCATTTTGATAAATTTCAGAATTTCTCAGTCAATGTCACGAATTTGAGTAAATTTAATTAGCGACGTAGAATATGATACATTTCTTATTTATTTTAACATAACCAAGTTAAACATTTTTTTCCCTAAAACTTAACGTAAATCGTAAACGTAAATCCCAAATGATTAATAGACCCCACTATATGTGTAAATAAATAACGTTTCTACTGAAAAGTCAAAGTCAACCCACCAAGAAGAGCTCTGGTCCAAGCCCACCCTCTGGAGGGATCTTTGATCATCTGAATCTCATCAATGACTGCCACTTCATCTAAACAAAATATTCAAACAATAATAATATTGTTTTATTTATACAGTACTTTCCAAAATATCAAGGTAGCTTTACAGTCAAAATTATGATTAATGAACAGCTAAGATACACAAAAACATATGTATATTTCTTTACAGTTATTTATTTATATTTCTTTGAATATTAAAGTATATTTTATATCACTTAAATAGGCTATACATAAGAATTTTCATGTATTAAATGCTTTTGTATAGGCAATGTGTGAACAGTTTGTAACGAAACGAAAAAAAAAAAGAGACCTTCCCTGACTTTCTAGGTTGTCTATGAAAGCCTGTAGACAAAAGGATGTGATATTTGTGTATGCTCCCGAGAGCCTCTTTTCCTTTGACACATGAAGCGAAATCAGGATAAATCGCCAAAAATGCTATTCTGTGATATTCTGACATATCAGTGTGTCATGCAAAGAAAAGAGATTGATTCAAACTATTGTCTCACATTGCCAGATCTATATGCTCTATAATTTTAGATATAATTTATTATCAAACTTAGATTCACTGCCCAATATTTCCCGACGCTTGATTTTTTTGGGGGCCCGATCTAAGGTCTACAGAGAATTGAAGAGCTGGTGCAAACATATCCACATAGTTATAATCAGATGCTGCTTTCAGCAATGTGGGCTGAAATTTTTGGGCTGGGGATGTTTGTTGACAGTATATCACTAGAAAAGGTATTTCACAGTTCTTTGCTTAGAAGTAAAAAGACCTTTGCTGTGAGTATATCAGGGTCTTGAATCCTGTTCAGTCTTGTAAACGTTAGCACTAATAACAAGGGTTTATGAATTCTACATACAGCCTCTTTAAGATTACTATCAAGAATCAAGTATTCTCACAATCAAACGAGCATGTTCTTCATACTCACATGGAGTTGTGACACTGCACATCTCTATTGTAGAGGCAATGTGGGCAGACGGTCTTCCATGTGGATCAACAAATTTTCTCTCTTCTCCTGTAACCAGATCACACGGCACTCCCTAATGGGAAACCACACATAAGTGGCTCAAACATCCACGACTAATGCAATTATATTAAAAAATCTAAAGAATGAAACTCACAGCATCATTACTCTTCTCATAGATTTCATGGGCCAGTAGCTTTAGAGGTCCACAGTAAACTCCAGACTTGGCTGCTAGGTATCTCTGGATGGCATGATAGGTCTTACCACTGTTGGTGGGTCCTGCATGAAAAACAATCTTTCTTTGAATAGCTCTGGCCTCTGGATACCTGGAACACACATTTTTTGTTCAAAAGATTGTATTGGCAAAAACACTAATAAGTGTAACGACTGTTTCATGGTTTGGAGTCAGAAAACTTTAGTAAGTGGAGATGACTAGTGGTAAAATCAGAGAATGAAACTCTCAGTACCAGTTTACTGGGACCCGTAAGTCACTGATCTTGCGTAAATCGTCCATACAGTCCAACATGGGGAAAATCTGTTTGGCATGTCTCATAAAGTAAGGAAAAATATCATCTATATGCCCTGGAATGAGGAAAAGGAAGATTATTAGATGACTGTTCTTACACTGTAAAAAATGGCCGCAGTAAAAGACAAACAAGACAATTCATGTAATTTTACAGTAAAATAGTGTCAGTTTTCTTATGCACATTAGGGTTTTATCCAACATCTTATGTTGGAGGACAATGTGTAGGAATTTCTCCCATCTAGCAGTGAAATTGTATTTTGCATTCAAACGAATTGTACGCTCCAGCGTCTAGCTATTTCAAATACGTGTTGTATCTACGGGACCCATTATGTACCAAAAAGCTATGACAGGATGGCTAATTGGCTAATTTTCACTTTTGGGTGAACTATCCCTTTAGATTAATATTTGTTGCAAGATTTTAGTTTCACTTGAGTTACCATGATGACACTTTGTATTTGTAAGACACCGTGTTCAGCTTCTATTAATACTTCCCTCAGCTTTAAGAAAATCAACTTATAATGAAATTTGCTTGATCATGTAGCTTTTAGTGTTTTTGGTGGTTGTTAGTGTATTATAAGGGCACAAAAAAGATTTAGTACTTAAATAGGTTGGTGTATTCACATTGTCAGTTAACAAAGCATACAGTTATTTTTTAGTTTTTGCAGTTTATGGATATTATCAGTTAAATGTCTGAAGTAAATACTCACCAGCTCCACAGCAGATGTCACTAAGAATGATGTGCAAGTCAGCATTTAGTGCGTTCATTTCCAGCACATGTTTCCTAAAGCTGACAAACGCTTGATGGAAGAGACGAGCTGTCGAAGAACAAATAAACAATAATGCTTGGATAAGACAATGATGCAACAAACCAAACTGCTTTGTAGCAAACAAAATACAATAGTATCCCTGACATACTGCTATATCTATAGTTTTTAGATGGGCACAATGTGACCCATCATGGTTGATCAATGTTGATCAATGTTAATTATGTAAGATCGAGTAATAATAATCCTGGGTCCATGATTCTCACCATCAAGTCCTTGATCAGCAGCCAGTTTTTGCATCTCTTTCCTTTTGTAGAATCTATTCAGTACTTTGAGGATTTCACCTGTTAAAACCAGTTGATAAAAAAGATCAGATGCACTTCTGTTGCAAATGTTCACCAAATGTATACAAATCTATAAAAACAGTAGGACAGAATGTCTTCTCGCCAGATCATTAACCCGTTAATACGATTATACAATATTCTAATACCATAACATACTTTTGTCCAGTGGTTGCGTCAGCTCAGCGCCGATTGCGGCATCCCAGACTTCATCGCTTTTGACGGCGAGCGGTATAAACAGTGATGTGTCCAGGGGTCTCGATGAGTTGTCTGAAGATGATTGTCTTTTGGATAATTTTTCAGACGTCCTTGTTGTATGCAGTAAAGTGTTGTTTGCTACTGAAGCAGTGGAGAAGCTTGTGCTAGCACATACCCGGTATCGGATGTGGCAACGCGACATCAAGTAAATACAGCGATTTACAGACATTTTAGCTTCCGTTACTGACAGTAGCACAATTCATAATATAAACATAAGTTAAACAACAATCCCAGAACCTATTATGAAAAGGAGGTCAAGTTCCCCTCAGTGACAACGTGTAGAAGGACCCAAGAATTTGCGGTGCCCGGAGAAAATGCCTGTTTTTTAATCTCAATATTTATTAAGTCTTAAAATCAAGAATGGATAAATTTAAATGAAATGGATAATATGTGTATAATAGACTACAATATCATGAGAATACATTCGTTATAAAATGTGTAATAATCATTTTGGGATAGTGGGTATGACAGGCATGTCATCCGCTAGCCTGAGCTATTCGGCAATTCTGCTCAGACTTCGTACTTCCGCTTCTGTTTTTAGAATATTTTTTTTTTATTCATAAATGTAGATAGTCAAAAAAATCAAAAGCTATGTCTATTGTAAGATAAGATTTATTGAATGTATTTTTTAATTTTATTAATTATTTTTCTTTTTATTTAACCGTCTTTGCGTTTGTTTTTTTCTGTAATGTTATTTAATACACATTCTAAAAATCGCTTCTGTACTTCCAGAGAATTTCTATTATTATTATTTTAATTATTATTATTATTGAATTTTCAAATTCCGGGTTCTGAACTGGTTGCAGTTTCACTCTGGGTCCATATGAGGGCGCTCACAGGACTAGTGCAGAATGAATGGAGGTCTGTGGAGCTATACCCATAGATAAGCCTTTATGTAGATACCTATGGCTATACCCCTAAAAATCCACTTTTTTCAGGATATCATTTTTTTTGTCTAGTAATTTGAATGTTGTATTCGAAAGGAGATGCAAAGAAATTACACATTTCAGAGTGTTAGATTTTTTTGGAATCATTGATTTGCTTTAAAAAGTATTTAAAAATGTCAATGACATCCTTCACATCGTACGACCAAAGACCTGGCTGCAAAGGGCTTTATGCACAGCTGCACTACTTCCTGAACTAAGCCAGCTCCTTGTTTCCTGTCTGCCATTATTGGCCAAACTGATTAATTCAGGTGTGCCTGACCTCAGTAGTCAAGGCAACAATAATCAGACACACCTGAATTAATCAATTTGGCCAATAATAGCAGACAGGAAACAAGGAGCTGGCTTAAGCTCAGGAAGTAGTGCAGCTGCCTGTGCATAAAGCCCATACTTCAGTCACTTTGCTACTTCTGCGCATAGACTGACAGACAGAGAAGCCTCGAAATTTAAAAATACTACTGTTATTGTGTTAAAAATTTAGTTTAGTTTTTAATAGTTTTTCAGTCGACAATTTAGTTCTTTAAAGCTCAAATCTGTGGTTTATTTATAAAGATAACGCCTATTTAAAAATTTGGTCTGACATTTTCGGAGTTGTGAGATCCAGTCTTTCACCGGGCTTTCAGCCCTCATGTACCAAATCTAACGAGTTTTTAAATAGATAGAAATTGATTTTTTTTTCTACTCCACATACAAACCACTGAAATCACACGTGGTCCCCAGACAATACTAATCCAGTGTGAATGGGGCTTATGGGTACAAACAGTTGTAATAACTGGTGATATTTGCAGTACAACCGAAACTGACCCATTTACTGTATTCTTTATTCGTTTTAATGTTACTTTCTTATTGCTCAATCACAGCAGCTATGAAATAACTAAGATGACAACATGGAAGCAAAAACTGAGCACTTGCAGTCCGTTAGTAACTTATGTGATGACGTCAAGGATCGTTTTGGTGCAAACTGATTCAGGAATGAATCATTCAGATCCCTTTGTAAATTTTTATTAAACTTAACTTGTGCAAGGTTAACGCTACACAATACCATTATGATCCAGTCGATGAAATGTTTTTTTTTTTTTTTTACAGCAGAGCATGACCAGAAAAATAGATTAATGGTAATGTCCATGACATGGATTTGACGTAAGACACACAATCGAACAACTGTGTGCAATTTCCCGCCAGATCCGTCCCGAGAGCTTTAAAATGACTATAGGGTTTATCAAAGGGTATTTCCGTAAATTCCTGGTTTGGAACATAGAAGTTCTTTACCACTCATTAATAACATTGTTATTTTTAATAAAAAAAATGCAGTTGTTAAGTATAAACTGGCATTTTTATTTGACATAATGGCAGATAAACAAACTATGGCGGGATATGTACAATTTTCATGATGTACAAATGACTGTTGCCATAGCACAACTATTTCATTAGTCATTGTGTCTTTACCATTTGGGGCACTTAATAGTTTTGTACACATACTTTCCATTTGTAATGTAGTGAGTTTTAAAATCAAAACAGAAGGGAAAAATAATAAATGTAATGTTTAGAGTGAAATCAAAAAAGTCAAAATAAACACATTTACTCCACAAACCACATAAAATAAGAACGAGTACATTTGCGACAGTGAAATATTGTTAACATCCTTTTGTTAGAAAGCCTTAAAGCAGGACGACATGCAAATTGTACAACAAAACAATCCCATCATTTCTCTTCAGTTTGTAGCAGAGATGATATTTAGCAGTGTTTAGCGATGCTGATGAATCATCTCAGAAAGCTCATTAGGAAGTTCAAGTGGCCCTCTTTTACTACTAAGCCAGTGTGTTCAAAACAGGGCAAACAAGTTGAATACATGTGCCCAGTATAACTACACAAACTGCCCTAGTTTTATAAAGCTTCTAGTCCAAAGACTCTTTAAATATTTCATATATAGACATATTTTTTATTTTTATTTCAAGGAATATTTAAGAAACAAACAAAAAAGAGAAGATGCTAAATAAGTTAAATAGAAATGTTTAAGTGGATTGCAAATACAGTGCGGCTTGGGTACCAATCCATTTCTTGACCTTTTTTTTAAATTAAATGATCCCATACAGCCTTTATTAACTGTTACTATGAACTCTGATTCACCAGCTAGCATGCATGATGAAGCTCTTTAAAATGTGTTTCTGCTCTATTATTTGGAACATAGAGGATACCAGTGAGTGCACTTATAAAAACATTTCTTCATCTAGGGATGCGTGCAACCTTGAAGATGTGCTATATGACTTAAATGACCGTTTCCAGTGCTTTCTAAAAAAAGTGTCCTTGTGTAATAACAGATTGCTTGCTGTGTACAACAGAGAGGGGAGAGCCAATTCAGGCACAGTTTATCACCATTAGCTGTGAGGGGTGACCATGTGAACAGCGATCTGCATGTATGTTCAGTGGAATTTGTTCTCCTCTCCTGCGACTGGTCACTGAGAGGCACGTGTTTTCCCTGGCTGGTTGCTCTCCAAAACCCGCTCACATTTCCGGCTGCTCAGCAGAGAGACTCGGCCGAGGCTCAGGTGACTCGTAGCGCTGATGGAAGTTACGTTTCCGCATTTTCTCTGGTGCCTTCCTCCACAAAACTATTTCCTACAAAAAAAAGGACAAATAGTCAAGTCATACATGACTTGACACTGAAAGTAAAAAATTATATAACAAGCATTGTCACTTGGGACATTCAAAAGAAATGCCATTATTTAAACTGTACATTTTATTCCAACGGCATTTTCATTCAAACCGTACCTGCTGTTTGAAGTATCTCCTATCTTCTTCATCTACAAGCACCAAGTTCAAAAAGTACCTCACAGAGAACTTCTTGTTTACATCTCTCATTGTGGGTGTAAGGTCATAACCAGCCAGGAAAAGACGAATGGGAATGGATTCACCTGCAAATATATGGTCAGTCCAGTAGGGGAACAAAAGTCAGTTTCGGAATAAGGAAACTGGCAATGTCATACTATGTTCAATGCGACCAGCACTACAATATTAACTAGTCTCTAAACGCTTATAGCGCATTAAATGAAGTGTAAGCAGGCCTTCTCAGAAACACTTGGAGCTTAAGCAGTTGACCAATCCCAACACAATCAGAGCACATTGTGCTTTTCAGAAGGAGGGGCTTTATAGTGTGTAGTAGTGAAGTGTCTATACAAATCTACACTCATATCGTAATACATATATACAGAAAATGATGTTGAGTAGCTGCTCACCCTTGACTGGTGCTCCATCCATAATCTCATATTTGGCCACAGTCTCTGTCTCAGTAGTTGTGCTCGGCCCTAGAGAGACATGTCACATGACGCACTTCATAATAAATAAAATGCAAATCAAGCTGGACTAACGGTAAAATGTTCTTTAAAGATGAATACATTTGCTTTTTGTGACTTACAAATTATATCCTTTCAAAACAATTATTCTAGAACCTAAAATCTAACATATAAAGAGATCTTACCAATTCCCGTCATTTCTTTCTTGATCAACTGAAGCTCCATGTGTTGGATTTTAATTCGGACAAGTAAGAAGTAGATTTTACCCACAATTACGTCTTTCAGGTGATACCTGAAGACAAGACCACTTCTTTTAGCTCAAAATCAGTTAGACTGACAAACATGTTTAAGCCAGTGAATCCATACATACTTGGAAACTAGGATTGAATCAGTGGCTGTGAAGTTAAGTGCACTTACTTGGACTTATTGTATTCAAACTCTATATGCAGGCAGTCTTCAATGCCCACTTCCATTTTGATAGAGTTGTTGACGTCAGGGTAGGTGGCCAGCTGATGGACAATGAGGTCATACTCCTTTACCAAATCAGAAAGCCTCCTTACAATTGTAACTTTAAGGAAATACCTGCATAGACATGAAAAGCACATGAAATGAAAGTTGAAATTAATTGTCAGGACCATTTGGAGAGAATAATGTGCTTTAAAGCACAAAGCAGCAGTCATATGACAAGTATTGGCATTTTTAACATCTCAGTGTTTGTTTCAGTTTGGCTTTGTCTCTATGCTGCAAAAAAAAATTAAAAATAAAATAAAATAATTTCCACAAAGCGTTTACTAACCTCAGCCGCACATTCGCTCCGACATAGGACTCGTATGGCTTTTCCACCTGCATGAACTCAAAGTCATAGCTGCGGTTCTGTGTCAACTCCCCAGGCAGAGCGAGCTCCTTCACAAGGTTTACAAACTCATGAGTATTGCTTTTATCACTGAAGAGCTCTGCATGAGTTGGGGGAAAAATACACTTATGTATTGAACAGACAAATTTGTTTTTCTTTTTTACATTGCAAGCACCATCAGAATCACTAATAATACTTAAAGAGTGAGAAATAAAATAACTAGGGCACCATAAGAGATCGCCTCCCTTACAGAAAATGTGTAGAGCAGTCTAGCTTTCCATGTGACAACCACATGCTCTGCTAAGCTCTCAGCATACTAGAACAGCAATACCCATGAATGCCTTGAGAAAGAGAATAAATGAATGCAGTGTGTTAACTTACCGATTTGTCCAACAAACTCAATGCGGATTCCCAGATGTTCAAGCCTTTTGCTTGTTTGTTTCACATTGATATTTACCTTGGGGTGGGAGAAGACAACATGCGTCAATTTTCTTTCAAAACTAAAGACTTGAAGAAATGACTCGGACGGGTGAAGTTACCTCACTCACCTTTCCTGAAACCGATTCTCCATCATAAAACATATAATGCTTCTCCAATTTCCCCTCCTCTGTCTTCAGCTCTGCTGTTTTCCTGCTTTCAGCATCGTTTAGAATGACATCGATTTCACACACAGGACCAAAAAGACCTCCAAGGAAACTCTGAAAGTATTACATAATCTCATTTTATTTTCAATTCACAGTTCGTAGTAGTTTCAGATCTATTTTTCTGTACCGTGACATACAGCCATGTTAAACAAATTATCAAATAAAACAAATTAAAAAACTAAGATGGGGACTCAAATTCGATTTTTTAATGGAATATTGCATTTTAATTTCAGGTCAACTTTAATACATTTCACATACTTTGTTTAATGTTATAATTATAAAATGCTAGAACTTAATTCCAAAATCTCGTTTTAAAGGGTCTTTTGACAGGTCTCAATTTTTGAAGTTTGCAAAAAAAATTATAAAATGTATGAATTTCACGCATTTGTACCAAATTTGTTCGAAGTGTAAGAAAGAAACCTGCTTATCAGCAATAACATGATAAGAAACTCAAATGATCATCCCTCACATGAATAATTTGTCATAACTGGTGGTGCTACTATATCAAGCATTAACGTTACACCTAAAGCGACATTGGAAGTTAATCTGTTTTCTACTGATTTCGGAAATTCTTTCACATCAATTCAAAATTGTTTGTCGGTGAAAACATCACTCCCGATGCAAGGAAATGCTGACGCAGTGCGAAACATTAATTATCATGTGCATTACATTGCTCAATATCCATACGGAGCGAGGAAGGACTGCAGAAACTTTTAACAACGAGTGTAAAATTGAAACCTTAAAATCAGCTCCATTTTAGAGGAAAACAGAACAAACTCGGTCTAGTTTGAATTCAACCTTCAGCTTCACAGCTGTTTTTAAAGGTCCTGTAGGATTTGCGTTGTTTACGCAAGCCCAACACGTACAGATTCTCCACGAGAACCGATTTGTAAGGACACAGGAATACGTTTGTTGTGTTTTATCAGTGTTTAATCGCTGACTGATAATGACCAGCCTCCCCACCCAATCCTTCACGACTTCCATGGCCTACTTAAGGCTGGATAAACTGCAAACATGTTTGCATGGATTGGGGGCTTTTATTCCAGAGGGAATGAGACAAGCGTTCCGTGAGTTCAAGAATATCACCCATTAAATGCAGTCTGATTGAACGCTCACCATTTCAGCTCCGTAGCTTTAGCTTGAACACAGTCCTCCTCAGTACAACTTCCGTTGGATCCCTGTTCCTATGAACTGAAGGGACTGGGACTGACAGGAACATCAAGCGAGTGAGCGCTGAAACATTAAGAAAACCCGGCCATCGAATTTCAAAATAAAAGTTTTAACTAAATTGTATTTTTTTAAACAAAATGTAATTGTTATGTTGAGATTTTAAACTTAGATTTTAAATACAAAGTATACAAAAAAATTATATGTTTGAATCACTGTGATTCTGTAGTGACCAATCTAATCAGAGATTAGGACTAGGAGTTGATTCAGGTCATACGATTGTGAAATAATGGTTATTTTAAAACATAACTAACATCATGTGATCATATTTTCTCTTTGTTCATCTGACTGTCATAACTCATGTACAGCAGCCAAACAAAATTTAAGTTAAATATGTAAAGGTCAACAGACCAACTAAACCAAATACTGATCTCCATAATGGTGACTAAAATTTGATTTTTCTTCGTCAGTGATTCTGCTTGTTATCTTTCTTCAATAATGCTCAATCATGACTCAATCACATTAACTAGCACTCTTCAGAGTTAATTTAACACTCAAATTTTAACACTCTTGAGTCTTTAACACTCTTGAGTTTTTGATGTGCAGTAACATTCAGGAAACTGGACATTTTTATGTTCTTGGAATGTTAAAAATCAAAAATGGACAATACCCTTTTATATGGTGTTTGCAAATGTGTCTTTACAGTGGGTGGACACAACTATCGTACAATGAAAAATGCATTCACAGGATTTTTTTTAATCCTCAAAAAGCCCAAACACTCTCACTAATCAAGCCATTTGGTTTTTCTGATCAATGTGACTCATATTGCTCATGCTTTGCCCACCACTGACGGACTGTCCCGTATTAGCATATGTCCGCCCTAAGCCAGTTGTATACTGACCACCAAGGCAGAACTGTAGGTTGTTGTGTTGACACCCCCATAGAAGAGATGGGTGGGGTGACCAGTTGCTCATTATCATTTTAAAGCGTCATGCACAGAAATGAGTCGCTGTGACCTGAGCTGTTTTTGAGGAGGTAAAAAGGGTATTGTTTTACATAACCATTGAGGAATTTTAACCAAAGTATGTAAAAAACTTTACACAAACACCCTAAAGAATCATAACTTGTGGAAAATGGGTATCTGATGACCACTCAAGCCTTGTCTCAAATTGAAAATCTCAAACATTCTCAATAAGATTTCTTGCTTAAACTATGGGTGTACATTTTGGGATGTTTTTTTTTACAAGTTAGCAAAACGTACCCATTTTGGCATCATTAATGCTCTTGAAAACCTATTATTTAGTGTTGAACTTGGCGGAGTGTGCTGAACTGTGGAGGTGTAACAGGAACAAATGTGGGCGTAAAGTTTCTGAAGGGAGTGTGTGTGTGTGTGTGTGTGTGTGTGTGTCATCTTAACCACACTTTTGAATTTGCACATTTGCACCTTTTGCATTTTTGCTAATAATTTTTCTGTGTCTCCATCTTTTCAATGTTGATCTAAATACAGAATCAACTGTATGTCTGTGCACTTGGCACTGAGAAACAGGTCACAAGAAGTCAGTCCGGAAACATACGAGACCAAGTGTGATAATAGACTTCTGGTAAAACAGGAAGCCTAAATGGCTGACCTCATCTCATTTCTAGCTTCTGTTGAATACAATTCATCATTCATTTTGCTGGTTTGAAGAGATCAAAATAAGACACAGATGCTTTTGTATATATATATTTTTTATTTTGATATTTTAAATATTATACAATACTGGCAAAAAAAAGACATTTAAATGTTTACAAAATGTACTCCTTGCTACCCAAACACTTTAAATAGTCTCTGTTGCATTTAATAATATTCCCATTCCAAATTAAATTCAAATGATAGTTTTAATAGTTAAGTCTGATCATGGGTCAGACTATGGACATTAAGAGTAAATAAAATAATAAGTTTTAAAAAATGAAGAGCAAATAAAATAGATCCTTACAATGGAAACGTGGATATAATTAACTTTTGCAGAGCATGTCACAGTTTATGAATATATATTAATTACATCTGTGACCAAAAAAGCAGCATCCCATATGTTTCACATTGTACAAAAGAAACCCGAAAAAGCATATGACATGTTATCCAGCACTTTACACAATAATGTTGTCCTCTTTCAAATCCTGTGAAGAAAGCCAATCTATTTTCTGAGGTGAGACATAATCGGCGTAATCAATGTCTCCACTGGACATCCAAGTCGAAGCTTCCACTTCATTATTGTTGAGTTCCTGCTCTGGAGCGTCTGCCATCAACTGCCGATCCATGTTGAGAAAAGGGGCCAAGGTGTCTGAGTTACCTGAACCCTCTCCTGACTGCTCCTCAGTCTCAGGAGTCGCTTCCTCTACTGGGACTCTGTTGAAAACAAAAGCACAAAGTCATTCAAGAGTGCTCCAACATCCTCTCAGCCCTTCCTGTCATTTTGTTGAGAAATTAAGGGGCCAGTTCACGTTTTTTTTTTTTTTTTTTTTTTTTTTTTAACATTTTCAGCATATAATGTTGCAGTTTGACCATGAAAAAGGTCTGCAAAGTTCCAAAGCACAATTTCTACTACATAGTTATTCTCTATATCTCTAAGCCCTGTTTCTAAACTTCCTGAAATGCTACGCTTTTAGTATTAAAGGTGCTATACTGTATGTGTCTTTTTCACTCTGCTAAGGCATAAAAATACCATAATATGTTTGCAGATATTTAGGACACACGCAGTTCACATACCCGTTTCTCTGAAAAACACTTCTACAGCCAGTATTTACTTTGAAATGTTCGTCCGTGCTGGAATGTCTGTTTTTGTTTTGGTCTGTATGCTCTCCCCCACTGTCAGTTCACCCAATTGTAACACCCCGGGATGCCAGTTGGCAGCAAACAAACTGGGTCAGAGATTGAAGATTCTACTCAACCTAAAAAGCCTCGGTATCCATCTAAAAATCTCTACGAACGAGCGCATATTAAAATATGGATAAATCAACTCATCATCTTACAGTGTGTAGCTTGTCAATTGCGCTCATTCCTGTTGAGTGTGTCCTAAAACTGTAAATCTGAGAGCATTACAGGCAGACTGGAAAGAGAGGTGCAGCAACAATTAAAAAATGTGTAAAAAAAAAATAAAAAAAAATGTGTTTTTAAACATTCAAGCAAATAAAACAATTCTACTAGACTCCAAAAACAAAATCCAGGGCAGGGCATAATATAGTCTCTTTAATCATCCTGCTGACTTCCACACTAGACTTAGTCAACATAAAACAGAAGTTGCAATAGAACTGCCTTCCCTATTGTGACATTCAAGTGAAATGGCTTTTTCGACCTGGAAAGAATGTAGGCAGTGACTTAATTTTGTCCATCGGGAATTGTTTGGATTGTTGTGGTTTGCTATGCGGTGATCTCATGTGATTGACAGGTTGTCTCGTTCTTACGCCACTAAACACGTCAGAGAAGAGAAGAGGTTGTGTTGCAAGAGGGAGGGGAAGCTATTTTGATTAAAGATTATGGGGGCATATGAATGTTTTAGAAATCATGTGCCAGATAAATCATTTATTATATATATAGAGTTGCCCATTTTATTTCATGGTGACTTTCAAAATGTATTTTTTGTCGTCTTTTAAGAAAGGAAGACGTTGTGTTTCTTTTGTGTAAGGAAGCTTTTGTGAACTGTAACAACTCAACCAAACATTTTCAACATTAGTTGTCTAAGTTTTCAGGGTTGAATACAAATGTGAAAAATTGTAAGGAGACATAGCTGATGTGACGTAAAATCGTCAATCTGATTGAGGCATGGGAGGAAGTGATTCAGCATGAGAAATGCTGAGTAGAAAAAGATACAATCTAAGAACAAATCTAAGTAATTAAACAGACAAAAACTGATGTTACATTGATTCCAATAAGACCATACGGTCATATTGTGTAATTAGCAAAATCAAAAACATCTGACACTTTAGCTTAAGCCTTTTCCAGTTATATAACACACAGCAATTGTAGTTATAGTATAATGAGCACTAAACGTGACAATGACAATACCTTACAGAAAATATCTCATCCTTATGAATATATATATTTCAGTGAAAAGACACATGCTACTTTTTAGCAGAAATAATCACCACTGTCAGGAAAATGATAACAGAGATTTGAATCATGTGGTAATGCATCACATTCAAAATGTCTAAACCAGAAGAAACTCTGGAAATGCCCCTGACGTTGAAAAATATCAGCATATTTTGGTGAAAATGTTTCCAAGAAACAAAATTCAGTAAAACTTATTGCATTTCTTTCATTTCTTAACCCAACTTTCTATGACATCATATCTGAGGAAGTAGTCAGTACTTCCTGTAGGTCGAAAAATGTCTCTCTTAAAACTTTTTTCTAAAACTTTAGCTTCCACGGCAGATAGTATTGAACTTATTGATGGATGATTAAGCTTTAACACGACTCCTGTGGTCCCATTCTTGATCATGAAAATTGGATGTGAAAATGCTATACATCATTTTCCCCAAAATATATCTGGGATTCAGGTATGACAGGAGGGAGATTTTCTAAACAAACTAAATCTAATCAGATATCTACAGTTTACAGTAGTGAAATGCATTATGTTACAATACAATACATTCCCCAAACTCTTTAGTTTTCATTAATCTAGACATAAATAAACATGTAAAAGTAAGTGAACAGAAGTAAATAAACTTACATGTCTTTTGCAGCAGAAGGTGGAAGTCGGGTTCTTTGCCCTGACAGGGGCACCCAAGGGCCCTTCTGTGTGACACAGTTTGCATTCTTATCATCCGGGTTGCATTTCACCCACATATACCTGCCTTTGGCTGGGGCTCCTGAGTTCAGGGATAATACAGAATGACATGAGGGGCTTGTCAGACATTCACACTATCCTCAAACAAACTCCTCAGGTATGATATTGTAATAAGGAACTGACCAGTGTTTTATTATGTATTTTGACACTAATTTTTGAGCACAAATTGTATTTATTTATTAAATAGTGTTATTTTTTTGTGTAATCTTATGTAGCCTACCTATTTTACTATTATGTATAATGCACACAATATGGCACAATTTCATATTATAAAACTGTTTCCTACTCTTTTTAGTGGATCAAAACCAAGTTGCGCGTTATGGTTATTGCAGCCAGTTTTCCGAACGAATGATTCTAAAGTGCCGATTCTTTCTAGTGAATCAAAACCAAGTTGCGCGTTACAATGTAGACAGTTCTTCGAACGGATAATTCTAATGAGTCGGATCTTTTTAGTGAATCAAAACCATACATCGCGACCATCGGCAACGGGCTGCTGAGTTCATTATAAGCAACAAGATTCTTTTTCCAAACATTTCTTGAGAAAAACAACAACAAAAAAAAAACTACTAAAAGATGAATTGATAGAACCGTTGAATAAACCAGAGTCGTAAAACTGATTCGGAATCAAAGAATAAGTAACGTTAAATTAATTATTAGTAGCCTATATAGGCCTATAGAAGATTTTCTAATTAGGCTAACTGTAACGTTCTTGGGCAAAGTCAGTCTTAACTCTAGCCTACTTATAGACTAGTGAATTAATTAGGCTAACGTTAAATTAAATTAAACAAAGACACATTCCTAATGTAAAAGCCCTACTCAGAAATAGCGGTAAAATTGTGTAAGAGATGGATGTATTGATATTATTCAGTATAACGATGGACAATTTGACAGTCAACAGTCGTGGCTGACAAGTTAGAGTTGAATTTATTTTTCACAATGTCTTGCCAACTTTTCTTGAAGATAGGCTACGCAGTTTTAATAACGAAACACCTTCCGTGAAGAACACTATGTTGCTGTCTGGGGAGTTTACTATCATCTATACTTCAAAACCTGAATGCTTAAATAATAAACTTACCATGTCCGCTGTCCCCAAAAAGGCATATTATTGCCAGTGCCAAAGTAATTCTGTGGTAAAATCTCATCCTATTGTTCAAGCAAAGCAGAAGATGCGAAAGAAAATGTCTTCAAATGAACTTGAGGCAAAAACTTCTCCTAGTTCAATAGACTATGTAAAAGACCCTGCCCCTGTGTGCGTCATTGTTTCCTGAAATCAGCCCACAACAGCTCGCTTTGGCAAGGTTTCTTAATACTGAACTATTACTAATACAAACCGAATTCAACCGTCGTTTTAAATATACACAACATGAATGCCCAAACAAGTCAGATTAAAACTAAACATATGAAAACGGCAGTTCCATCGAGAGAACAACAATAAACTCTGTTAAAAATATCTATTTAATCTGTTTTAGAACTTGTTTTTGTGTCTATCAAACATATCGTCTAAGTGATTGACAATAATAGGCTAGTAGGCCACCACAATTATAAGTGATTTCAGGGATGCATGTTCCTTTGCTAAACATATGTTTGTGTTCAGAAAAAGGGGGACAGCAGGAAAATTACTTAAATAAAACTGCTGTCACCCTTACAGGCTACTATTTGTTCCTATGTAAAAAAAAAATGTTTCAAGTGAAATCCAGGCTGCATAACTGCCCCATGATAAAAGCACTATTCTTATAGTGTCAGTGCTTAAGCAACAAATGCTGGAAATCATTTAACATCCTGGAAGTCACTGTCCCATATCATGGACACTGTCAGTTTCTATATAATTTTTGTTGTTGTTCTAACATGTCTGGGACGTTGAGCAATTTTTTTAGATTAAGGTTCAATTCTGCTGAATCACCAATAAATGAGCTTATTTCCAACTGAGAGCTAACTTTTCTGGGAATGGGTGGGTAAATTAATTTCCAAGATTAATTACAATAACCTGAATGTTAAATTATACAATAGCCTACTAATAAAAACACAATGCATTAAAAAAAGGAATAGAGTTAGTTGATGGAGACATACATGTTTTGGTTGATATCAGTCTTGTAATATGTTTTTTAGTAATGTGTATTGCTATCCACATGGTGATGAACCACTTCAAACTGCTATTTAACAAAAAATCTATAATGTAAAACAGTGAAAAGACTATGGTGTAGCAGTTTTGTGTTCAGCCTGTCAACATGTTGATACAAAGCTGTCATAGCTTGCAGGAAGTGGTTTTGCTCATGCAAGAAATGACACGGGTTTCTTCTTTAATTAGCACACAACATGGCAAGACAAAGAGGAGTTTTCCATTGCATGCACAAGCAAAGGGAAAGTGTGGGAAATTTTGTCTAAAGAATATTCCAAGTACTATTTACTGCGGAGTTGTTAGATTTTTGTTAAAATGGCTAATTTACCCATACGATAGCAATCAGATAACTGTTTTTTGGTGCATTCGATGATTATTTTAAGAACAGTAATTCAAGGCTTGATGACTAGAAACTAATTAGTAGTGTTCCATCTAATATATGGAAATAACCTGACATCGGATATAATAAATTAGTCTCAGGCAAAACTTCAGAAGTTGTAGATGAACTTTGTAATAGCTGTAGATGAAAGTGTTTCAAAACAACATTCACACTTTATATGGATGGAAAATACATCAAGTTTGGTGACAGTCAAACTCAACACTTGGCTAAGTTCAGTGTCTGAAGTTTGTTTGTCTCTCTGGCTGAAGATGACCGAGAGAGTGTCCCACAAGTCACAGGACATTTAATCATATTTCAAGTATAATGATCAGATGCTACATCTCAAGAACAAAAGAGTGTGTAATTTTGGCTTGGTAGAGCTTATTTTGATTGTGTAATATTTGCTCCTCGCAGACACTTGACTAAAACATGTAATGATGATGGTTACATCTTATTGCCTTTGGGAAAAACCTGCACTCTTGGCATTTGCTCGTCTTTATAGTTACTCAAGATGAAACTAGGACATCATTTCATGTATTTCTTCTTTTTGATTGACATAGAAAGCTAGCAAGTTTCTTTGAGTTAACTTCAATCAAACCTTTCTTTTAATTGATCACACTAAATTATTATACACCAAAACGTTAGATATCCAATTTATAAAACAGAAAATAAATGAATTTTTTTTAAAGAATCCGAGTAGCTTGGCTTAAACTGTTGATATCATATTGTATCTTAGAGTAAAACTTAGCACACACCCCTAGTCAGTTATGTATGTGCACCAACTATCTGGGTATTAATTTGGTATTGGTTATTTGTTATGAATTTAAAATAGATAGAATACACAAAAAGGGAAGCACCAGAAAGGTATTTCTGAAATATTTAGAGAAGGAAATGCAATAAGTTTGGGTTATACTTTGCGGGTCAACCGTTGGTTACATACTCTACTATTTCAAGAGTCTTTCTGCATGTTGAAAACGACCGTTAATTACAAAACTGACTCTCCTACAGTATGCTCCAACATGATCCTTGATAAAGAAAAAGAAAGAATTACATGTACATCAAAGTTGACTGCAAAAAAATTCTCACCATCCTAATTTTGCTGCACCAACTCAATTCAATGTTATATGGCCCTGTTCTTTCAGGTACTTTCCTCCTTGCATTCGGCTGGATAATTTGAGTTGCACAACCTCGGCTGCAACCAAACTAAGCCAGTTTTGTGAGTGTGTGTGTCTAAAATTATATAAACTGAAAATAAATATATTCTGAATAAGATTTTGACAGAATAAGACAAACCAAAGAATTATTTTGGCTTGTTTATTGGCCTAAAATGCTTTATTAGTACAGTTTTATCTTTCATGTTGGGCTTGCTAAACATACCAATCACAATACTTAAAAAAAATTGCACAGCATGAAACAAAATTGTACATAGCACTTGGAAAATAAATTAATGACAGTAAATCATGCAGTTACATCAGTTCACATCAACATTTGCAAAGGCTGAACGAGTTTCATACAAGGTGGTCCTGTGAAGGCTCATTAGACACATGGAACAAGGAGTAGTGTATAGTAGTGAGTTGTTCATATTTATGCGAGGCGCCACAATACAGTGTTTTCAACAGCGTGTTAGTTAGAGGAGGCCATTATGGATTTGATTCTGTTGATCTTCAGAGGAAGCAGGGAGACCATCTCCACACTCAGCTCTAGCTCGGTTTCAACTGCATTCTTGGCTTCCGGATTCTCCTCGCAGTACTGCACGACGAACTTGTACGACTCCAGCGAGAGGCTGAGATTCTCCAGTTGAGAAGCCGGGTTATTGGAAATAAGCTTGGACTGTAATCTGGCAATACGGAATTTGGCCACCAACGCCGGCCTCAGCAGGTCATCCTCGAGCTTTTCAGGAAACTTGCCCTCTGGTGAGCGGATGGAGTCGAGGAACATCTGATAATACCTCATAGAGGAGGAACACAAGAGGTTAAACTTCTTTATGGTGTGCACGTCTGGCTGATCCTGCTTGTCGGCGACAGCAAGCTTCAGGTCCATCATCTCGTAATAGGTTTCTGCAAGTTCAAACTGCAGCTGCCGGCAGATTAACAAATAGTACTGCGCGTTCAAATCCTTGCAGATTGGCTCCAGCATGTCGACGCGACGTTTGTGCATCTTACAGCGGCGCTCCAGGTCCTCTTCAAAGAAGGCCAGGACCTTGAAGAGACTGCTATGGTCCTGCAAGATCTCAATGTGATCCGTCACATGACCATCCATTTCATAATACTCTTTGGCTTGAGCTACGTAGCCTTGACCCGCCAGGAAGATGCCACGCGCTTCTTCGAAGTCCAGCGGAAGCATGCTGCTTACTTTCTCTTCCAGGCTGCAAATAGAGTCGAAAGTCTCGTTCGAACCAAAAAGGATGGCACTCTTTCTTCCCTTCTCTTTCTCTTCCTCTTCATTCCGACGTGCTCTTTTCAGTTCTTCCTGACGATCTGTGTCTAGTTCACCGACATTATCCTGTGTAGCAATGGAAATTGCTCAGATAAATCAAAATAATAACTGTCAATTTGTGTAAATAAGCTGATGATTTGTAAAAAGAAAAAGGATGGCTACCTCAAGAAGTTTTTTTGCATCTTGCAGCAGATTAAGGCAATATTTGATCCAGCATCTAGCAATTTCGGCTCTCTTCTGCAGCAGCTCTTCACGTTTTTCAAATTCAGCTTCACCTTTGGGAAGATTGATGATTTATAGTAAATTCTCATATACTTTAATTCAGGCCAATGTAACAGACAACAATGATACAGGCAGGAGCCATCTTTGGAAAACAGTCTCGAAAAGTCAAACCACGAAAAGATGGCTGCTGCCTGTATACACTAAGTTACTGTGTTAGTGTGGGGCTATTTTGAGCCTTGTTAGTGGTATAAACTAGTGATTTCTCTTTACTTATTATATGTCCCCATGTACTAGCGTAGCGTATAACTGAAGGACTCAGAAAATTACCTTATTATTTCTCTTTCTGTTACTGACAGCCTTAGTCTCTTATTGGACTGACAGGAAGACCGATAGACTCGGACCCGTCCCGAACCCGAAGACTCGAGGGAGAGATGAACTAATCTTTTCTGTTTCCAGTACAGATACAGAACCCATATGTTGCACAATGCGCATGCACGGGCAACAAAAATTGAACGAATCACGCTCTGACAAAACTCAGAGAGTGTGTTCCGAGTCATATTAAAGATTCGTTCAAAATGAACCAATTGTTCATGAATGACACATCACTAGTAGTGATAATGGCTAGAGCGAGAGTGAAACCTGAGCACTGAACACTGAGGAGCGGGCATATATTTTCATCTGTTTGTCTCTTTCGGCCGAAAAAAAAAATAGAAATGCATAGAAATTCACAATATCCAACAATTTACAAGATTGAACAGACAAACATGCAGAAACCCACTTTCTTTGGCAGCGGCCTTTGAGGGGATTTCTCCAGCAAGGGTAGCAATGATACTAGCCGCAGCCAAACAGTGACGAGCCTCCATGTACCGTGCCTGTGACACAGAGACAAGAGAGACATACCACATATACACAGTTAATTCCTCAGGCCTTGACCAAAGTCAAGATAATACACACACAAAAAAAACTTAGGTTGAAAGATTAACACAAAATGAAAAAAAAAAATCCTCTGAGCTTGATCATAAACTCAATGGACTGGATATTGTACTTGTTAATCACTGCAATGGTTACTTTACCTTGGTGATATAGTACTGTGACAGTGTGGCGGCATTAATGGCCCACTCCAGCGGCACAAACTGCTTGTACTCCAGCTGCCTCTGTAGTGTACTGTGACAGTACTGTCCAGCTCTCTCATACTGCTGCAGATTCTTGTACACTTGAGCCAAGTAATACAGTGTGTGCGTATAAGCCATTTCAAACCTGTTGGCACATGAGGAGACAGAGTGGAGTTAAAACATTTCTGGAACCACAATAATATTTTATAAAGCAGATTGGGGTATGGATATTACCTTCTTGTCTTCTCTTGTTGGGATAATTCTTCTCCCTCTGACACAAAAAAGTCTTGAAGATCCATTGGTGGCTGACCATCCTAATATGCATAAAGGGAACAAATGTCAGCCCAAAACATCATCAGTTTACAACATAGATTCTATTGTAATTTTACAATAGATCGGCTGGTTTCGGTCACATCATGACCTGCTGTGCGCTTGTGGCACTCTCAAAAAGTTGAGATGTTTTCATCTCGCCGTGGCGTGCGCGCGCCTGGAAAAACAAGCGCACACACCTACGGGCATGGGAGTTTGATCAGGGTCGGAGCTAAACTTGTCGGGAAAGTGGATCTCAAGGGTCAGAGAGTTGCCCACCCCAGACAGGCTGGCACTGTCAATTCCATGCCATTTTGTAGTATAGTGCGAGTAGTGTTAATACTGAAAATTTCTAAAAATGAATAAGTACACTTAAAAAAATTAATTATGCATTGATTGACCGGAAAAAAAGAGAGAATCGTGTAATGTTGTTGTCGCCTTATTTACGTTTAAGATGGGGATGGGACCATCTAACTCTGATGTTAGATGGCAAAGTGCTTATGAATAATCACATAAAATCCATACACTACACGTTTGAGTAGTACACACTACACAGTGGATGTCCTTTAGGACTAAACTCGTGTTTTTTAATTAAAAAGACCATACAAAAAAACGCGTCACAGTGACGTCACCCGGAACTAGAATCTGATGCCCAAAAGAGACTTGTGCCAGCAAGTTTGCAACATCCGTACGTTACCACACACCTCTTTCATGTAGAGAAAGTACATTGATTCAGCAATTTCCAGAAATCCTTGAGCCTTTTCAATCTCATCTCTTCCCGCCCACAAAATGCCGAGCTGATTCTGTCAGAAAACAAAATACGCATCAGAATACAACATGGCGCAGAAATCAGAGAGTAAGCTACACTGCACATTTATAGTCTGTTAACGTTATATAAAACGTTTTGAAGGAAATACTCGGATACGCAGTGTATATTTACCCGGGCCTGTACAAACAGCGAGACGTTCTCTCGTGTTGTTGTGCACTTGTCAATGAGTTTCATGCAGGTCATCAGATGCTCCTCTCCAGCTGAGAGCTCCTCAGTCTCTATGTGGTTTACGCCGAGATAGTACTGCACTACTGCGAGCCTCGCTACTCGCAGACCGGCTGGAGAGTCTCCAGCATACGCTTTGCCAAAATCATTCCCCGGTTCTTCATCCACCGTCTGACTGGACTCACTGTCCGCTCCACTGTCAACCTCGCCCTCCTCCTCGATTTGATTTTTTTTCAAAGAACATTGGATTTCCCTTAAAAGATCTCTAGCTTTGTATTTCGATCGGAAAGGGTTATTCTCAGGGTCTTTTTTCGACTCTATTTCGGAGAGTTCATGGGCCAGGCGAAATTTCTCGCACACAGACCTCCACTCGGCGCTCTGGTTGTCAGCCATGTTTTCCCCGAGCTATGACGGTGTTCACCAGCAGAGGTCAGTGATGAAGCCGATGCACTAGATCTAGTAGTTGAGTGAGTTGAGTCACCATTCCTCAAAAATGTACTCACATTCAAACCATCCAAGGTATAGACATAGACAGTAAAAATTCACAAATGTTACCCAACCAAAGTCTTTTTAAAGAGATATAAGTCCGACATTGAAGTGAACTGTTGTTTTTGTGACTCTTCCGAGGAAGACTTCATTCATTTGTTTTGGCAATGTACCCACACAGAGAAATTTTGGTCAGATTTGTTAACTTTTATCCAATCCTATTTTGTAAGTGACTTCTCTTTCTGTTTTAAAGATGTTTTCTTTGGTTTGTTTGACTACTCAAAAGAGAAAACAGGACAATATTACATCATTAATTTGTGTTTCCTTCTAGCTAAATTTCATATACATAAGCAAAAATTTACTGGTTCGAAACCTCTCTTTTCTTTATTCAAAAATGATTTAGACAGATACATGGAAACTATCCAAAGCTCTGTTAATCCCAAAGCAATGAAAACTGTATCTCTATATTCATTCTTTATGTCCTCTTAAGGTGAATGCACTGCATTCCTGTTTTTATGTCACCCTGGCAAATTATTTGTGTCTGTGTATCTTATTGTAACTTTTTGTTTTTGTTTTATGTATGTTTGTATGTATTGCTTTAATGTTTAATTAAAAAAAAGACAGACAGTAAAAGAAATGGACACAGCGACCCCGTTGATTTCAACGGAGAGAGCTGAAGCTCAACATATGGGCACTCACTTCCTGATAGTAGGGCGTTCTGCGCAGGCTCCAACTGAGCTTGACGGCATAGTTGTCACGTGAGCAAACTGACCGACTTATAGTAGATGTGGCAAGAGAAATTTTAATCGTGCACAGAGATGGCGAATCGCGACCTGGAGCAACTTTTGGTAAGTATTCTGATTAGTTATTTAGTCATTTTGCTTCTATTTATGCCACGGGCTGACTTTTAGACAGTAAAAGATTGCCTGCGAGGCTGTTCGAGCTTCTCTTCCTGTCTATACGGTAATTTTTTACTGTGCGACTGACAGTCGAGTAGTTATGACGCAATTAGCTGAAGCTCCCTCTGGGGGCTGTCATTGTAGCCCACTATCACCTGCTGTTAGCATCCCATTGACTCCCATTCATTTTGGCGTCACTTTGACAGCGAATAACTTTACATCTGAGGCGTCCAAAAACTCCATGTATCCATTATTTATTTCTAAAGAAACACGACAATGTATAAAAGGCTCCATTACTTTGTATGTTACGTTATGGCCACGTAGAAGCCGTTCTTGTAAAAATAGGCTAAAAATTGCGTCATAACCCATCGACTGTGAGTCGCACAGTAACAAATTCACGTTTTTCATTTGTGTCCATTATTTATCTCATTTTTACATTTCAACGGGCAAGGGTAAGGTAACGTTACAGCTAGAAAGTATACACAATATCGACCAACTAGTGTTTTTAAACCATGGAAAGAGGTTTATTTTTATTTTTTTCAATTGAATATATATCAAATAACAAGCAAAAAGCACAGAACACATAAAACTCCGACATGTTACATCAAGTATATAAAGCTTCACATATATAAAGAAAAAATAATAATAAATAATAATAAATAAATAAAAAATTAAAGATATACAGAGGAAACCTTATGCATCAGTGGTATTGAAAATATCATCATAATATTTCAAGAATCTGTCACTTTTCTTGTTCTTAATCAGTCTTAGAGACTTCAAAAATGTATCAATTTCAATTAAAAAATGTGGAAAGGTAGGCTGCGATTTAGAGAATTTTTGCTTGTGAATAAAATTTTTCCCAAACAAAATAAAAAAATTAACAATATAAATAATTGAAGTATTAGCTTTATCTTATTTATAGTAACAAATTATATCCTTTAATTGAAAGGATTTGGAAGAATCAAGATGCTTGCCAATGTGAAGATATAACCTTTTCCAGAAGTTTTGGGTTTTTTCACATTGGAAAAATAAATGGATCAGCGTTTCATCCTCATTCCCACAAAATGAGCAAGAACTGTCAACATCCATATATTTAGCAACAGTGTCATTAACTGGGTATATTTTAGGCAAGATCTTGAAATGAACTTCCTTAATCTTATTTGAAATACAATACTTATGAGGTAACAACCAGGCTTCCTTCCAGTCTATACATTCAATTAAAGAGGCCCAATAAAATTTGCCTTTAGCAACGGTATATTTTTTACTCTGAAAAATATGTCGAATATGTTTATTATTACATTTCTTACTAAGTATATTTATACCATCTAAGATCAAATCAGGTTCTTTGGTGGTGACACTCTTACTAAAGGTTAGATGACATTTAACAAGATGACTTAGACCAGAAGGAATTGCTTTAAGCACTGCATTATATTCTTTAAATGGTAAAGGAAAATTATGAACAGACATAAATTCTTCATAAGATAAAAAATTACCAGATTTATCAAAAATTGAGAGAATACCATTTATATTTCTGTTAAACCATGTAGAGAGAAAAACAGATTTATTCCTAATCCTTATATTAGAGTTGTTCCATAGAAAGGTTTTATGAGGTGAAAAATTGTGGGTGTAGCATAACTTCCAAGCAAGAAGGACCTGCTGATGAAATTTAGAAAGTGCAACTGGCAATCTGTTTGGCAAGTGTTACATTTCAGTATAAAGGGGAGGCCACCAATTTTGGTAAAGATATGATTCGGGATAAAAAAACATATAGAATTAGGATTTGTTAAGCATTTTTTTATCCAATTTATCCTAAAGGTGTTCATTGTGTCACTAAAATCTAGCACTTCAAGTCCACATTTTTTTCCTACAATTTGAAAGGACTGTTTTTTTTGATCTTGTGAGGTTTGTTTTTCCATATGAAGTCAAGAAAAATTTTGTTAATTCCTTTAGCGGTAGAGTCATTGACAAAAAGGGAAAGAGAAGGATATACAAAACGAGATAATCCTTCTGCTTTGGACAAAAGAACCCTCCCATAAAGGAAAAGGTCCCTTTGGAGCCAAAGATTAAAATTTGTTTTGGTTTTCTTGACCCGTCCAGAAAAATTTAGATGTTGTCGAGCTGTTAAATTTTTTGTTAAATAAATACCAAGATATTTTACAGTCTCCTTAACAGCGATACCATCGATTGAAGAATCGTCACTTTTATAGAGCGTCATTATCTCACACTTGGACATATTCAGTTTCAATCCAGAAGCACATGAAAACTGCTCAATTACATTTATACGTCACTGGGGTTAATGGCATTTATGACTGTTCCCTTACCATCCTAGGTAAAAAAAAAAAAAAAAAGATATGACTTACCTCAACCCCATCCCTAAACTTAACCGTCGCTGGGGTTAATGGCATTTATGACTGTTCCCTTACCATCCTAGGTAAAAAAAAAAAGATATGACTTACCTCAGCCCCATCCCTAAACTTAACAGTCCCTGGGGTTAATGGCATTTATGACTGTTCCCCTACCATCCTGGGAAAAAAAAAGATATGACTTACCTCAACCCCATCCCTAAACTTAACAGTCACTGGGGTTAATGGCATTTATGACTGTTCCCTTACCATCCTAGGTAAAAAAAAAAAAAAAAAAAAGATATGACTTACCTCAACCCCATCCCTAAACTTAACCGTCGCTGGGGTTAATGGCATTTATGACTGTTCCCTTACCATCCTAGGTAAAAAAAAAAAAGATATGACTTACCTCAGCCCCATCCCTGAACTTAACAGTCACTGGGGTTAATGGCATTTATGACTGTTCCCTTACCATCCTAGGTAAAAAAAAAAAGATATGACTTACCTCAACCCCATCCCTGAATTTAACAGTCACTGGGGTTAATGACATTTATGACTGTTCCCTTACCATCCTAGGTAAAAAAAAAAGATATGACTTACCTCAACCCCATCCCTGAACTTAACAGTCACTGGGGTTAATGGCATTTATGACTGTTCCCTTACCATCCTAGGTAAAAAAAAAAAAGATATGACTTACCTCAACCCCATCCCTAAACTTAACCGTCACTGGGGTTAATGGCATTTATGACTGGACATTTGACGCTGTGTCCGGACACGTGGAATGACGCGAACGTTAATGGCGTAGACAAACACGCGGATAGCTCAAAATGCGTAGAGAGAACACGCCACTTGACTCGAAAGTGGCGTGTATGTTTACGCAAAAGTCATGATGTCATGTTGTAAACACACAGGTCTCTGATAAAACCCGTGTAAACACACACACAGGTATCTGATGCACATGTACAGTTAGGACAAGTAATGTTATCTCACGTGAAACCCATGTAAACACACACACACAGGTATCTGATGAAACCCATGTAAAAACACACACAGGTATCTGATGAAACCCATGTAAACACACACACAGGTATCTGATGAAACCCATGTAGACACACACACAGGTATCTGATGAAACCCATGTAAACACACACACAGGTATCTGATGAAACCCATGTAAACACACACACAGGTATCTGATGAAACCCATGTAAACACACACACAGGTATCTGATGCACATGTACAGATAGGACAAGTAATGTTATCTCACGTGAAACCCATGTAAACACGTATTTAAATTGATTTCTTACCATAATATTAAAATTGCAATAATAATAGACTAAATGTAATACCCCTATAAACCAATCAATAACCAAGAAGAATCAATAACCCAATACAGCCCAGTTGTGCTAAAATAAATATCATGAGATGTCCATCATCAGATGAATGACATGGAAAAGTTAAGTTAGAGCCGCTAAAGCCAGTGAAACTACCAATGTGAACATGAACACTAGGCTTTTCCCTCCAAAAATATAGCCTAAAACGTATCTAAGTTGTCACCCTGCCTCTCCAAATGCAACGCTGACATTAACCACACGCAATAACAGCTTAAAACATACTTGGATGTGTGATTTATTTTAACTTTACCGTTTAATAATGCGATCGCTGTTGTCTGTCCATAGAAGAACATAACAGCCCGCGTCTGTTTTGGAACTATTGGGGCTTCCATGAACCAAGTGACAGCCTTGCGGCGACATCAAAGCGTGTCGTAACTCTCTCAATTTTTTTTTTTTTATTAATGCTGAGAACAAGGGTAAACAATACAACACAATACAAAAGAGAAAGCATATATCACATAATAACAAACAAAACAATAAGGGAGACAATAACAAAAATAAATAAATAAAATAAAAAATAAAATAAAAAAAGAAGTAGGGCAATTAAATCACTTAAAAAGGTTTCACATGAAGAGATTAAAGGCAGTGCAGATTCTAACAGTTCTTAAGGCTTTCAAATTAGATGTGGAAATCACACTTAAATAATTTTCTATCTCTTTTAAGAAGACAGAGAAAAAAGGATTACAGTTTTAAAATTTGCATTTGTGAATGTAAAACGTAACTCTCTCAATACATGACTCTGGTAATAAGGAATGATGCAGTTCGGCGGCAACCAATCGTAATGTAGAAGTGATCCGTTTGAGAGAATCCGAGAGAACGCAGTCCTGTAAACTTTAGTTCCGACCACATTAGTTCCCAGGCAAAATAGAGGAGGTTGATATAAGTTTATCAAGCGACGAGAATATCTTTTGTGCGAAAAAACAAGCAAAAATAACGACTTTATACGTTATACGAATAACTTCACCATCCTAGGAAAAAAAAAAAGATATGACTTACCTCAACCCCATCCCTAAACTTAACCGTCACTGGGGTTAATGGCATTTATGACTGTTCCCTTACCATCCTAGGAAAAAAAAAAAAAAGATATGACTTACCTCAACCCCATCCCTAAACTTAACCATCACTGGGGTTAATGGAATTTATGACTGTTTCCTTACCATCCTAGGAAAAAAAAAAAAAAGATATGACTTACCTCAACCCCATCCCTAAACTTAACCGTCACTGGGGTTAATGGCATTTATGACTGTTTCCTTACCATCCTAGGAAAAAAAAAAAAAAGATATGACTTACCTCAACCCCATCCCTAAACTTAACAGTCACTGGGGTTAATGGCATTTATGACTGTTCCCTTACCATCCTAGGAAAAAAAAAAAGATATGACTTACCTCAACCCCATCCCTAAACTTAACAGTCACTGGGGTTAATGGCATTTATGACTGTTCCCTTACCATCCTAGGAAAAAAAAAAAAAAGATATGACTTACCTCAACCCCATCCCTAAACTTAACCGTCACTGGGGTTAATGGAATTTATGACTGTTCCCTTACCATCCTAGGAAAAAAAAAAAAAAAAAAGATATGACTTACCTCAACCCCATCCCTAAACTTAACCGTCACTGGGGTTAATGGAATTTATGACTGTTCCCTTACCATCCTAGGAAAAAAAAAAAAAAGATATGACTTACCTCAACCCCATCCCTAAACTTAACCGTCACTGGGGTTAATGGAATTTATGACTGTTCCCTTACCATCCTAGGAAAAAAAAAAAAAAGATATGACTTACCTCAACCCCATCCCTAAACTTAACCGTCACTGGGGTTAATGGAATTTATGACTGTTCCCTTACCATCCTAGGAAAAAAAAAAAAAAAGATATGACTTACCTCAACCCCATCCCTAAACTTAACCGTCACTGGGGTTAATGGCATTTATGACTGTTCCCTTACCATCCTGGGAAAAAAAAAAAGATATGACTTACCTCAACCCCATCCCTAAACTTAACAGTCACTGGGGTTAATGGCATTTATGACTGTTCCCTTACCATCCTGGGAAAAAAAAAAGATATGACTTACCTCAACCCCATCCCTAAACTTGGGGTTAATGGCATTTATGACTGGACATTTAACGCTGTGTGCGGACACGCGGAATGACGCGGACGTTAATGGCGTAGACAAACACGCGGATACACGCGGATAGCTCAAAATGCGTAGAGAGAACACCCCACTTGACTCGAAAGTGGCGTGTATGTTTACGCAAAAGTCATGATGTCATGTTGTAAACACACAGGTCTCTGATAAAACCCGTGTAAACACACACACAGGTATCTGATACACATGTACAGTTAGGACAAGTAATGTTATCTCACGTGAAACCCATGTAAACACACACAGGTATCTGATGCACATGTACAGTTAGGACAAGTAATGTTATCTCACGTGAAACCCATGTAAACACACACACACAGGTATCTGATGAAACCCATGTAAAAACACACACAGGTATCTGATGAAACCCATGTAAACACACACACAGGTATCTGATGCACATGTACAGTTAGGACAAGTAATGTTATCTCACGTGAAACCCATGTAAACACACACACACAGGTATCTGATGAAACCCATGTAAAAACACACACAGGTATCTGATGAAACCCATGTAAACACACACACAAGTATCTGATGTAACCCCTGTTAACACACACACAGGTATCTGATGAAAACTCTGTAAAGACACACACAGATATCTGATGAAAACCCTGTAAACACACACACAGATATCTGATAAAACCCCTGTAAACACACACACAGATATCTGATAAAACCCCTGTAAACACACACACAGGTATCTGATGCACATGTACAGTTAGGACAAGTAATGTTATCTCACGTGAAACCCATGTAAACACACACACAGATATCTGATGAAAGCCATGTAAACACACACACAGGTATCTGATGAAAGCCATGTAAACACACACACACACACACAGGTATCTGATGAAACCCATGTAAACACACACACACAGGTATCTGATGATACCCATGTAAACACACACACAGGTATCTGATGAAAGCCATGTAAACACACACACACACACACACACACACACACAGGTATCTGATGAAACCCATGTAAACACACACACAGGTATCTGATGAAACCCATGTAAACACACACACAGGTATCTGATGAAAGCCATGTAAACACACACACACAGGTATCTGATGAAACCCATGTAAACACACACACACACACACACACACAGGTATCTGATGAAACCCATGTAAACACACACACAGGTATCTGATGAAACGCATGTAAACACACACAGGTATCTGATGAAAGCCATGTAAACACACACACACACAGGTATCTGATGAAACCCATGTAAACACTCACACAGGTATCTGATGAAAGCCATGTAAACACACACACACAGGTATCTGATGATACCCATGTAAACACACACACACAGGTATCTGATGAAACCCATGTAAACACACACACAGGTATCTGATGAAACCCATGTTAACACACACACAGGTATCTGATGAAACCCATGTAAACACACACACACAGGTATCTGATGAAACCCATGTAAACACACACACACAAGTATCTGATGAAACCCATGTAAACACACACACAGGTATCTGATGAAACGCATGTAAACACACACAGGTATCTGATGAAACCCATGTTAACACACACACACAGGTATCTGATGAAACCCATGTAAACACACACACAGGTATCTGATGATACCCATGTAAACACACACACACACAGGTATCTGATGAAACCCATGTAAACACACACACAGGTATCTGATGAAACCCATGTAAACACACAGGTATCTGATGAAACCCATGTAAACACACACACAGGTATCTGATGAAACCCATGTTAACACACACAGGTATCTGATGAAACCCATGTAAACACACACACAGGTATCTGATGAAACCCATGTTAACACACACACAGGTATCTTATGAAACCCATTTAAACACACACACAGGTATCTGATGAAACCCATGTAAACACACACACACACACACAGGTATCTGATGAAACCCATGTAAACACACACACAGGTATCTGATGAAACCCATGTAAACACACACACAGGTATCTGATGAAACCCATGTAAACACACACACAGGTATCTGATGAAACCCATGTAAACACACACACAGGTATCTGATGAAACCCATGTAAACACACACACACAGGTATCTGATGAAACCAGGTACCATCAGCAGTAGCGTCAGCGTCATTGTCATCATGAGCAGTATGAGCATGAACAGCAGGTCTTAAAAAAAATGAGCAGCAGGTCTTTGATGTCCAAATCCGATTTTCTGACTATACGTGCTTACATCATCTTTTAAAAGTGACGCACATCCGATTTTTGCATTTACACTCCGGGAAATTAAGCAAAATAGCACGAAATTAAACGGACGCAGATGCGAATAAAATTATCCGGTGTTTTATTTTTAGTGTTTTAGTTTTATTTCAATAAGTCATCAAAACATTAGTCTCGTACGGCAGAGACAAAAAGTGGAGGCTCTAGCCACGGCCACTTAAAACGATGCCTCATATCTAGTGAAACGGATTTATTTCTTTAATTTCGCCTGTAATCGCGCACTTTTTCATGACGTACGTCTTGCATTACCATTAAATAACCTATTTGTCTTTTTACACGGCACACGCAAACGCACGTATCCGATTTATTATCGCGTATTAATGAGGCATACGAGCGCCTAATGCGCATGAGCAGTATGACCCGCGGCAGCATCATCTTCAGCTAGGAGTCAGCGCTAGTCATTACTAGGCATCCGCAAGAGCTTCGCCATGAGCTGCCGCAGCTTTAGCGTAAAGCAGAGTGAGCCACCGCGATCGCATCAGCGTCAGCGTCAAACGTCAGAGTCAGCATCATGGTCAGCATCATGGTCAGCGACACCTTCAGCATCAGAGGCCTCGGCGTAGGCGTCCGCGCGTCCACCCGAAGGAGACCACACACCGCCGGTGTGTGTACACTCATAGAGAATGTGTTCGAATTTTAAAGAAGTGGCGCTGCGTGACGCGACGCGGCGCCTCTCGTCCGGTCTGCGTCCCCCCTCGAGCGTCCGCGTGAGCGTCCACATGAGCTTCGGCATGATGATCCGCATGAGCCTCCGCATGTGCCAACGCATGAGCCTCGGCTGCCGCCTCGGCATTGGCATGAGAATTGGCTGCCGCGGCAGTCACCTACTGAGTTCTAGGTCACATAGTGATCCCACGCCAGAACTAACCCAACCATAGACGTTGAAGCTCTTTTAACAACCTGGACCAAACCATTTTGATGACTACAGGGGTAATCACAAGACTTCTCATTCTACTACAGCAAACATAAAAGGGGAAAATATATACAGCAATACACGGACACGAATGAACATAAGAATAACGTTTACCATAAAGCAACAAAGAAAATACACGTAGACATTCATACATAAAACACCTCCTTTAAACACATGTGAATTATTGTTTCCCATTATTGAATTATTGTTGAATTTTTGTATCCCAACCCACAGACGGTCGAAATGGCATAAAATGGGTTTCTCACTGAAAATGATATCTCAAAATGGCAACTTGCATAGAGAGTAGCCTAATGGGCGTTAAAATTTTCCAACCTTTTTGGCAAAAGGGTAGCTAGACAACAGCCTTTTTTCTCTGTTTTCTTTTGTCAGGTAGCAGCCAATGCAATTTATTTCGCCTTTCTTTTATCAAAAGTTTTATTAAAAAAACATTTTGCCAGCAGTTTTGTACCTCTTTAAAATTAATTTTTAATTTTACTGAAAATTATTTGATGTTATTTTTTTCCTATTTCATATTTATCTTATTTATATTATGTAGTTAAATTGATTTCTTACCATAATATTAAAATTGCAATAATAATAGACTAAATGTAATACAGCTAGTAAACCGGTCAGTTTTGATTTCATCATACTGTGTATATACTTAAGTTTCCTTTCATAGATCAATACTTTTATTTACAGGAAACTCAGGGTGTATGTGTGGCCACATATGGAGATTCAAAAAGCTTCCCGGCTTTCTTCTCTCGGCAGAGTGGATTTACTTCTCCTTACCATGTCTCCAGTCCTCAAGAAGCAGCAGATCTTATTGGCAAGTCTGAGTGTTTAAGCTTTTACCACACCTGCATTTGAGTAAATGTCAATATTACATATTTACCGAAAGCTGTGTAGTGATTGTAATTGAAAGCGCTAGTTGACACAAAGATCATAGATAATGTTTCTCTGATGTAACTCATCCTGCTTAGTCATTCATGATGAAGAGCTCTTAAACTCAACTTCAGAGGTGATAGTAAGACCCAAAAGTCAACGGACCAGCGAATGGACTCCAAAACTGGAATGGATTTGGTAAGCTTTTATGGAAAGACTAATGCAAAATAAATACATTTTGTTTTCAGTGTTGTTGTTCACTATAATAAAAAAATAATCGTTAATTAAAATAAAGCTTTATTTAAATCGATAAATATTAGACGAAATGCTTTGAGCTTAAAAAAAATGTTGCCTGAATAAATACATTTGAGTTACTAAAATGACTAAAACTGAAATAACCACTGATTTACAGCCAAAACAAATAAAATAAAAATGACAAAAGCACATAACAAAATTAAAAACTAGCTAATTCAAAACACATTTAACAATGAATTTCCCTCAGGTGGAATAAATGTTGATTTCATCGCTGAAGGAACAACAAAGAAATTGGTGGGAAGTCTGAGAACAAGCTACAGGAGCTTAAGTTTCTTGTTTATGACAGTATGCAGGTAAATATGTGTATTCAATTCAGTTTGGTCAGACAAATCAGGGAAGTGTGTGCCAGTCATTTGGAGGAGTGGGCAGAAATATTGCTGGTATGTTATGTGTCGTTCATATTTTTATCAATGAATATGTACAATTCCTCTTTTTTTTACGATTGTCCCTGTATTTCTTATAGATCGTTTAAGCCGATTAGGATACAAACCTCTCTTTATCTCTGCCATTGGCAAAGACTCTCACAAGTTATTGTAAACACATGGTGAGTTATATTGTGGCTCTTGTAGGCAAAAAAAATAGTTTTGTAGGTCATTGTATTCTTATTTTTATTTTTTGCATTTTACTCATCAGAATACAAGTGCAATCGCCAGATTACAGGACCAAAGGACTGCAACCTATTGTGCTGTCATAACTGAGTCTGGAGAGTTGAGCCTGGGATTGGGCGACATGGACATCCACAAGCAAATACAAGAGCAGTATGTACGTATATTCAAAGTGTACAATACCGTTTAACCCCTTGTGAGAGTGAGATTTAGTTTGGGCGCAGTATATAAGGGCGCCTACATTTCCATATGTGTTTTGAGGGATCTGAACCATTATTTTCACAAATTTCACACAATTTATGAAGTAGAAATCCTATTCAGAAGTAGTATGGGAAGTTTGGCAGATTTTGATACGAATTCAACCTCTAAGAACATGCATGTGCGTTATAGCTTATTGCCATAACACAAATGTTGAATTTATTATGTTTTTCGTAATATCTAAAACATTTTCAGACCTTTTTTTCTAAAATAATTGAATGGATGCAATCTTTTGAACTCTTGGCATAAAATCAAACTGAGGTTTCTAACTTTTTTCATGATTTCTAAGGTTCATTGCTATTTCAAAATAAAGGTCTGAACACACTTTATGAGTATGAAAATATTCTTGTTACAATTTGATAAATTACGGCTCCTGTGTAAATTATTTTGAAAATCAATCACCAAACATGGAAACTAGAGATTGTAAGCTTTCAAATGATATATAGTTTGTCAATATTATTTAAGGTATTTACTAAGATATTATTGTTTTAAAAATATAGTGGCAAGCGTCCCACCTGTGGTTAAAAATTTTGGGGTCTGTGAGATTGGTTTTTATATGTTTGTTCTCTTATGCTCACCAAGGCTGCATTTATTAAAAAGAAATGATTACAACTGTAATTTATTCCTGTGATGGCAAAGCCTAATTTTCAGCATCATTAGCATCACATGATCCTTCAGAAATCATTCTAATATGCTGATTTGCTGCTCATGAAACAATTCTTATTGTTATCAATGTTTAAAACAGTCGCGATGCTTAATAATTTTGTGGAAACCGTGCATTTTTTTGAAATAGAAGTCTATGACACAATGTATAACTCTATTAATATTTTCTAAAAGAAAATTCTTACTGACCCAAAAACTTTTGATTGATAGTGTAACTTTGTGGCTTTTAGTCCAGTTGTGTTAGCTTGGAAACCATTTGCAATTGGAAACCTTTAAAAAACACACATTTCAAATGCAGTCCCTTTATTCCAGGAAAACCAAGGAAAAAATATTGATGACTCGTCTCGCACTCACACATTTTGTCCAATCAGATGCTCTTTAGAGTAAGACTGCCCCGCCCTCTAATAACACCTGCAACCAACAAAGGGGCTTTAAAGTGACAGTAGCAACTATTTTAATAGCATAAATCTTTTGTTTTTATGTTCAGGTATCTCAGTTTAAGGATCAACTTGCATCAGCATCTCTTGTGGTTCAACCATTGATTACGTGTGCTGTATCGCCAAGAAACATGCAGTCCCTGGTAAACTCATTTGTCAAATAGCCTACTGATTCCAAGTGTTGACGTCATAGTTTCAACTCAAGTCAGACGTTACGTGCATATCCATGTCTTTTTCTTTCGCTGCAGTGTGGTTTGAGCCCACGGATGCTGATAAGGCCTGTAAGCCCTTCCTGTCAGAGAGCTGGAAAGCCCTGTCCTACACCTCCCCCAACCTGGCTGAGCTCTGCACCATGAATCAGACACTAGGTCTGCCCACTCCTACAGGTGATGTTGTTAGCAACAACCTAAAATAATAAAACGGTTGACTACATGACAGGAAGTATTAGAGCTTCTTGAATAGTAATCAAAGCATCGTTTTGTTTCAGAGTTGCCCAGATCGCTTGAGGATGTTTTAGGCTGTGTGCCGGCTCTCTGCCGCCCCCCTGCTGGAGCATCTACGTTGTGTGGTGGTCACTTTAGGTTCGCTGGGTGTGCTGGTGTGTGGAGAACATGATGCTGGAACTGTAAATTTGCAGCCACGAAAGCAAAATCGGGTATGACGGGCTAATTATTTAAACTTTAACTATTATTTACTCTCCTCAACGAGTCAGATGGTAGTCATTGTCCAGTGGGACAGTAGGTCGTTTTATTCAATGGTGTGATGTTTCATTTTTAAATATTAATGCTTCTAAAGCAAAAGAACTGTACCTGTTTTGCCTGCTGTCATAAAGGGAGAAGGTAATATTTAGGGCAGAGTACTTGATGATAAAATTAGTTTTGAAGCAAACACTGATATTATTAGAGAAAGCTCTCCAGCGTATGCATTTTTGAGGAAACTTTGTAGTTTTTTTTAATAGGGAGTGATATATTCTGTTTTAATGAAAAATGTTTTATACCTGTTTTATTGAATCTTGAAAATAATAAATGAAAATAATTTATTGAGCGTGCGCTTCGGTCTGCCCAAGTTTTTTATTCGTTTTTTAAAATTTCATATTTCGACAAAAAAAAAAAAAAAACAATTTGATTTTTCCATTGCCTTTTGCATTATTGGAGATAAGGTACTGATAAGGTACTGTATGTGACAAACAAAAGCTTACAATTCTTACACGGTTTGTTCATTGTAGTAATTTTTACAAATGAACACGACTTTTATTAATTTTGAAGCTTCAATATAGTAGGTAGAAGTTAAAAGCGAAACGAAGGCTATAAATGAACTACACCACGGTCACATGACTTCAACGTCACAATAACTCGACTTCTGACAACTCTTTCAGTCTTTCTGACAACTCTTTCATGAAATTAGAGTTATTATAGTTTGCAACCTTGGTAGTCCCATTTAGCCACTTGTTAGTGACTGCCTTTTAAAAGACAAGCAAAAGCTTTAAAAAACAAGAGGGTATTACTGATGTATTTTATAGAACCAGAAGTGGTAACTCATTTCTATTGTTTTGCCCTCTCTTTCATTTCTATTGTTTTGCCCTCTCAATCATAAATGATTTTATTGTTATCATTTATGTATTCTTAGCAGACACTTTTCATCAACTTTCATCAATAACTGTTGATGTGCACGCCTTGGTTCAGTCACTGTCGGTCTCTCTCTTTTCCAGATACTCTGGCACTCTCTACTGGTCAGTGTATATCACAGACAAGCAGGCCCCTTGTACTTCCTGTGAGTTGGTGGAAATGACAGGTATTTATACATGGGGCCTGTCCCAAAACCTATTCTTGTGGTCTTCTATCCAATCTTGTGGTCCAATCTACACTTGCGTACCCGACCACTTGCCTATTTATTTACATGAAACGTTTTCTGTATTTAGCCCAAGTGAAGTGTTCAATTAGGCCTGAAGAAAGCAAGTGTGTGAGGAAGTTTTGATTAACCAATGGTACATTGTGCAAGCTTTATTTACACATTTTGATTTTCAATACTTTGCACTCTAAAATAATCTAATACATATTTTAGTAGTCCTCATTTAACAGACAGCACAATTTAATCCAAAATTATGAGAATACAAAAGAGCAGAGAAGACATCCTGCTGAAACCTCTCATGGGGTCAGTGACACTTCCAAAGGTTTCTGGTCACTGACCTATCAGAACTCATGTTGCCTATATTGCCTATTTGGGAATCTTAATTCCATGAAAGTGTGGTTGCTGCTTTTGTCTTAATTTATCTCCAGTTCAATCTCACAATGTATGTTTCACTTCAACATGTGGCTGTAACCTGACTCAAATGTGTCTGGAACACTGCAGAAACTACAGTGTTTTATTTCCTCCTTTTAGTCAATAATAGGCTGAATAATAACATTAGCAAGCTTTTAATAGGAACTTTAGAGTGGTTTTGCATTGCTTCTGTATTTGCATACATAGTCAAACAATTAAATCCTAGTTACAGTAGAATCGAAGATATCCAATATCATTAACAGCTAGGGCTCCGAATCATAAAATAAGGAAACGCTATACAACAAGGTTAGAAGGTTTAATTTGTTAACTTTAGTTTAACATGAACCAACAATGATCAGTACTTCTACAACCTTTATTAATCTTTTAATTTTGGGAAAATATCAGCAACACTTGCGGATGAACTGGAAAGATCAAATGGAAAGATCGTTTGAAGATGCGTTTTGGCCCACAAGCCTTCATCAGGGCTAAAAATGCCTGAAGAAGTCCTGATGAACGCCTAGCTAAAAGCCTACATTAACTAATGCGAACAAATGAGACCATTATAAAGTGTTACTGAAATAATAAAATAAAACGGGTGGTTTAAACTGGTGTAAATTTCAGACAGAAGAAAAAATAATGGTAAAATGAAACATTATTGAGATGTAATCATGATATTTTGCATGCATGTCCTTCTTGAGAAACTCAATTGGCAATTTAAAAATGTAATCTGTACAGATACCAAGTTTTATGAATGGTCTGGCTGTTTTAAATATAGGCTATTCTTGGAAGTTTTACCTAACTTCTGCATTTAACTTGTCTGGGAAATTTTCTTACTGTTTTATAGAGTCACACCGGCCTACAGCAGCTCTGTCTGTGATGGTTTAGGCAGTTGCAGAGTATTTTAGGAAGTGACGCCGCCGCCCACCATCAGGAAATGGACTGTTTCTTTTAGTAGATGTAAGTCATGGGCTGAAGGCAAATCGGTCATGCACCACAGTCAAATACGAAACGTATTTTGATCAGAAGGTATAGACAGAGAACGTGGGTAAGTGGAAAGCCGCCGTGGGAAGGTGCAACCACTGTACGGATTACTGAAACAAGGCACTGTTAATTACAACCCTGCAGTCTTATCACAAGAAGCCAGGTAAGTCATTTTTCAATCAAGATCTCATTTTATTGACATTCAAATTTTACGCCGGAACAAATAAGCTAAATACTAAACTAAGAAGAAATCAAATTGTTTTGATTTTGAACTCATTTTTTTGAATTTGAATTGGTTATTTGAATAGATTGTCATCAGAAGGTTTCTTAATATCTTGTTTGAAAATGTTAAAGATGACATGTATGCAGTTTTGATGCAAAATAATAGTTTTGGTGAAAGCAATAAGGAAGTTGAATAATGAATCTTCCTGTAGTTGTGCTGTAACATTAAATGTTCATTAAACATTAAAAGCAATCAGCTTTGCGGAGGGTAAATATAAATATATATAGTTATATGATCACATTTCCTTTTCTGCATGTTTCTATTTGAAGTGTGTGCTCTAACCCAATGCAAAGTCAACTGTATTCAGACTTAGAGTAGTGCTATTAACTAATGATGTGGAAAACCTAAAGAAGTTTCCTGAGAAAACCTATGGAAGTGAATTGATCTCAGATTACATTACAAGCAAGACAGACACACAGATATGTCAATAGTTGGGTCTTAGTGGATGGTCCTTCTACTTTCCTGTAATTTATAGAATTCCACTGGGAAATTCTGGATTCAAATCATGTCTTTTAAATTGAGTTGTTTATAGAGCATTTTTAGGAGACAGAGGATGACTAATTTCAATGTCGACGTATTTTTGGTTGACCAAACCAACTTATTTCTCAATCAGCTATGACAAAAAGTGTCTGGCTTAACAATGTAACCGATGCAACATGCCGAGAGTTCAGTTCTTCATTAATAAGCAAATAAACCAGTTGTTTGGGGTACGTGCTTTGTTTCACTTGTAAATTATTATATTTTAGCATTTTAGCAAAAAGAACCAGTTTTGGTGTTATTTTTTTTATTATTATTTAAGCTTTATTTTACCAGGAAAGTCCCGTTGAGGTTAAAAACCTCTTTTTCAAGGGAGTCCTGGCCAAGAGGCAGCTAAAACACAATCAATTACATTTATAAAAGGTTATACAACACAAATAATTAAAAACATTTACAATTTAAACAGGTCATTTCAGGTTCTGTCAATCTGGACTTAAAATCATTTAAGGAAATAAGTTCAGATATAATATCACACTGTAAAAATATATATTTTCATGATTTGTAATCACATTTTTTCTTTTGTCAAATCAACTTAAATTATTTATGTAGTTCAGGTAACAAAATATTTTGAGTTCTCCTTCATTGTATTAAATCAATTTAATCACTCAGATTAATCATTCAGTTGTTTTAGAATTTTTCTTTTATTCAAATTAAAAGCATTTATATGCATTTATTATCCATTGTTTTGCAGAAAAACCTGGATACTCCACGATGTGTGAGGTGTTAGTTGTTTACACCAGTGAAGCCAGCGAATGGGCCGAGTATCTACAGCAAATTTTGGCCACATCATGTAACTTTCTGGAGGGCTCCGTCATTCTGTACGATGTCAATGAACAGATTTGCGTGAAAAATGATGAGCTGTTTGGCTCCAGCAAGTGTATCATGCTTTTGCTGTCTACTGCGTTCTTGGACATGCAGCATGACCCAGACTTGCAGGACACTTTCCGGGATCTTCTTCAGCCTCCTCACAAAGTTGTCGCTTTTTTGTGTGGTGTATCAGAAACGCAAGTGTCAACAGATTATTTTGAACACTGGGAACATTGGAGAAAGCTCAACTCAGAAGATGAACCGTCAGTATATGTTTCTACTGTCCTTCAGTGCATAGATTATGGTATGTATTTTTTATACTATAAGTCACATTCAACATAAGAACATAGATTCTTGCACTTTTGTTCTTCTATAACAACAAAAATACATGGCCTAAAAAGATTTTTATATTTGAACATTAATATAACTGCAAAATTAGTGCAGATTAATATAATTTTAAGGATTATGTTTTGTATTCAACTCCAATTTTTAAATATTTGATTCATATGATTTATTTATATTTTAATAACTTTTTTTTTCCTAATAAAAGATTATCCAGTTAGCATAGAGAGGTTGGCGTAAATTAATGTTTACTCCGTGGTCTGTATGGAAGCTTGTTCCACCACAGAATAAAATATAGAAAATGCATTTGTGACCTTTTTATCTCAAAATTAGGACTAAATCACGATTTCAAATGGAAGTCATAAATGTTTTTTTTATTTTTTATTCCGTTGCAGAAACAAGCTTCAATAGGCCTTTGGTTTATATTTTTACCCATAAATATTTTTTTCAAGGTGGTTCATAGTAATCTTACTAAACAGAAAGTAAAGTTTAATCTATCATTTTTCATTTCAGAATCCGTTAGTGAACATCATTGGGAGAATGCATATGAAATTGAACTTGAAGAACGCATGGAGGAGTTCACAATATCTGAAATTCCTGACACCTTACCTTTACCTGATGAGACTGAACATCATCAGGTGAATGTGAATGATCTTTGTCCCACTGAGCAGACTTGTTCAAATGCAGCTGAGCCACAAGACCACCAAATCTGCCTCACCGTCCAACCGGACAGAATACCATGTGGGGTAAGTGCACGGCACGTGACGCATGCAGAGCCTAAATATGAACCTGTTCTAAGAATATTTAGTTGTTAATGTCAGCATGAAGCTCACATGGTTTTTTTCAGTTTTTCCGCTCTGTATGGGCCCCTATCTAAGAAGCTTGATTTAGATTAAGCCATTTTTAGTTCAGTGAGATGATGAAATAAGGATGAAGTAGCAGTCATGAAGGATATGACTAAAAGAATTGCTAACAATGCTGTTCTTTTTAACTTTTTTCCAGTGAATAAAGTGGTCTTCTTTTGAAGCCTACATAGTTGTATCCTGCCCGTAGGGAGTTTTTACTCCGTTCAGTTATTTTGTACTTTTAAATGAATCAATTTGATTATGTGAGAACATAATGACTCAAATTATGCCTCATTTTATTTAATGGCTCAAGAGACATTTTATACAGTATGCCTCATGGTGTGGACATTTCAACATTTTAGCGTATTTATGACTTCATATTTTTAAAACAGTTTTGACTCACCATCCTCTACATTGTAACCTATTGTTACTTTTGAAATTTGTGAAATACATCCTTAAAAACGATAGTTTCAGCATTTCATTCAAAAGCATTTGCTGACATTTGTGTAATCAATCATCAGCTAGCGTTACTCAATGTCATTTACTGTATTTAACATGGTGTCATGACTTTCCCACCATTTGTTTGTTCCCATAAAGAATCGTGTGACTATTTATATAATCATGGCAAAGAAATTTGTGGATGAGGGCAGCCTGGAGGTGGAGTTTCACTCTCAGCACTCAATACCACAGCGAATGCCTGGGACTCTTGTAAACGACTGTATTGTTACTGTACAGTCACCTGGTAAGACAAAAATGCAGAAAGAGGAACTTTTCATTTCAGTTCCTCTATGCTTTTTCACTTTCAAATGAATTTTCATATTGTTTCCTGTTAATGGCATCATTTATTATAAGCTAACCTTTATTCTTGAGGCTTTTTTAAAAGTTGCTTTCCTAACTTTTTTTTTCTCTTAGAAATGCCTTCTGGGAAAGTCTCATTGACTCTTTATAATAATGAGTCTGTGGTCTGTTCATCAACAATAACATATTTCACAGAAATGGAGGAAATCTGCAGGTGTCTAGAGAAAGCAGTGGATCCAATGCAGTTCATGTGTCAGGTAATGAATAAAACAATCGATTAAAACTGAAAAAAGCTTCATCATATGAATAAAAGAGGTCACGTACACTGAAATGACTAGTTAAAGGCAAAGTTAAGTCATGTCTTTTTTATTTCTTTAGTGCTTTTCACAATATGTATCATTTCAAAGTAGCGTCATAGAAATGTACATCTCATATATGTTACTCTGGATCACGAAATCAGTCACAAGTAGCACGAATAATCTGTGACATTACATTGTATGGGTCAAAATGATCCATTTTTCTTTTATGCCAAAAATCATTTGGATATTAAGTAAAGATCATGTTCTATGAAGATATTTTGTACATTTCCTACCGTAAATATATAAAACATTTATTTTTGTGAGTGAACGCAGCACAATTGTGGACATTAATGGACAACTTTAAAGGCGATTTTCTCAATGTTTCATTTTTTTTTTGCAACCTCAGATTTTCAAATCGGCCAAATATTGCCCTATCCTAACAAACCATACATCAATCGAACGTGTATTTATTCAGCTTTCAGATGATGTATACATCTCAATGACAAAAAATTTACCCTTGTTTCTGGTTTTGTGGTCCAGGGTCACATATATGATCATATATAAAAGGATAAAATACAGAGAAAAGCTCTATACCAATAAACATGACTTCACTTGATATTTTTAATTCCTTTAGGATACATGATGATCATTATCTCATAATTATTTAATATTATAATATATTATATTATTTAATTAATATATATTAAAATATGCTGTCATTTAAAAATGTTTCAGCCCCACAAGTGGTCTGATATCTAGCAGACTACTATGTTCGCCTTTTTAAAAAATGTACTTACAGGAAAGGACCTTTCAATTAAAGACAAATATTGAGTTGAGTTTTTTCAAATTCAATTTTCAGGCATTTGATATCACATCAAAGGTGCCCGAGTCATTGGATAATTTGCTCGCCGACTCTCTGGAAGAACATTTGCCTCTAAAGGAATTACAAGTATTTGGAATTAGTCAGATTGCCGATAACACAGAAGCAAGTAAGTGGTTTTATATATATATATATATATATATATATATATAGTTTATAAAAAGTATAGCTTATCATTAATTTATTTTATGGTGGTAGATTATTTAACACCAAGTGGTGTAGTGTTTTTTCAATGACAGGAAACATGAACATTCAATTGAACAACAATATGAAGAGATCTCTTTGTTTTCAGATAACCGTAATGTGGAACTCCCAACACTGCTTCACTTCTCGGCCAAATACGGCTTAAAAAAATTAACCTCCTTGTTAATGCGGTGCCCCGGAGCCCTGCAGGCTTACAGTGTGATGAACAAAGATGGAGATTACCCTAACAATCTGGCCGAGAAGAGTGGCTTCTCTGATTTAAGACGCTTCATGGATGAATTTGTTGTGAGTTCATTGCGTAAATATTCTTGATGACTTTTGTAACTGGCTACGAAGTGTAGTAAACAGAGCCAGCCATCATTTCCTGAAATGCTGTGGGCATGTATAACTAAATGTCATTGAATTTGAAAAGTGATATGGGCAATTTCATTGCACAGAACATTGGTAATGAAAATACAGTGATGTAATTATGTTATTTAGGCTATGTTAATGATCGGCATACATTTGTACAGCAGTATTGCCTTCGTTTCAAAATGGCATTATGTAAACTTACTTTCTTACAACCCAACAGGAGACAGTTGATATGGTGAAGACCCACATGGAGGAATCTCAGAACAACCCTGACAGTGAGGATATCTATGAGGATATGTTGACAGCTTCCCAAAATTTCATCACAAGTTTCGATAAGGAGGATATTTACGAGTCTATGATGAAACTGAAACCTGAGATGGGTTTGTACATGGCATTTTCTTTCAAAACTATGAATTTTTTTCATACAAAAACGGTTGTTATTACTCAATAAAGCATTTCTATTGTTCTTTAGAGGGATATTTTTATTACTAGGACTATCCTATAAATATATGAGAATGTAGTAATGCATTTAAAGATTAAAAGTGTTTTATTGGCCTATTTCCAGATGAAGAAATGTACTGTAAAATATGTATACAAAATCTCTGTTTCTACAGATGATAATTTGGAAGGTGGTTTGGAGGACTCCAACACGGAGACAATGCTCAGAAAGTTTTTTGAAGGTACATCAATGAGAAATGACAGACAGAAAATAACAGTTATTTGTGTGACTAACTTTTTGTCACTTTTTCCCCATGTGATAACACCCTTCAGCTCTCTGTCTTTATGCATTCATGCCAAAGCTGTCTTTACCTTAACTTAAGTGGACAACATTTCTGTAAAAGTTTACAAAATTGTCCTCATATTTGTAATGCAAAACACAGGAAAATAGATAAAATAGCTATGCCATCTTATCTTATTCTGCTAGAATGTGTATTTGAACCTGTGATCTCTGCTACAGGATGTAGCATGTTTGCATACTGTGAAAACGGAGCAGCTTGCTAATATATGACAAGTATACAAGCATTGTATATTTTGCCGTTGTCAAATAATATGAATCCTTGGTTTTTGTTTAGCAGAACCTGACAACCATTCACAATCCTTGCGACATAATTTGACCAATGGTGGATTACCTGAAATGGATGATGAGAATTATCATGACATGAGTCTGGAAATCTATGGTGGTGATGAAGAGGAGGACCCGTATAACCCGTGCTGTCCTGATCAAATTTATGACACGGTGGAGGAACATTTCAACCCTGAAGTGATCAATCGCCCACCTGCACCGATCCCCCGGCCAGCCAACCTGCCAGAGCCTGAAGAGAACAAAACCTACATTTCCAAAGGTGCGAACTAAAGTTTCATTACGGTTATCAACATACTACAAAATGTCTCAGCTGAACAAACAAATGCATACGGGTTTAGAATGCATGAGCATGAATAAATGATGACACCATTTTCATTTTTGGGTTAACAATCAGTTTTATTTGACCTGCTTTACAGTGTTTTGCCTCAAGGAACCTGTATACTCAATCAGCCAAAGGCCAGAAAGGGATTCTTCTCTAGGTAATGAGTGACAGTGTCTTTCTTAAACCTAATTGCAAAACTTTGGTGTATATGAACAGATAATGAATGCATTAAATTGAAAGTATTTCCTTGCTGGAATGATCTATTCTTACAGCACCTGTACGGCTGGTGGTAGACAGCGACATGAGCAGTCACCATGACCCCTTTGCAGGCATGAAGACCCCTGGACAGAGGCAGCTCATCTCTCTGCAGGAGAGGGTGAAGGTGGGAGAGCTGACTGTGGAAGAGGCAGTGCAGGATTTCAAGGCTTGGCAGTTTGATCAAGATAAAAGATGGCGCTCTCTCCGCTTTCAGCAGGTAACAAGTAACTCCATGATAAGTGTCAAAACAGAAGGTAAACAAATGAAATGAGTGTCTCTGAGGTTTCTGTAACTATCTTTCCGTTTACTTCTAGGAAAATTTACAAAGATTAAGAGACAGCATCACACGACGCTGTAAAGGCAAAGCGGCAACTGGTAATTGGCTAACGTGATATTCTATTAAAGTGTACAAGAAAAGTTATAATATAACTCTTAGGACTCAATGAAAAATAATAAACCAATGGTCTGTGGACAGTGTGAAATAGTTTCAGGTCCCATCAGTCCATTGTTGCATGAAAATTATGAATTTATAACTGTCATGAAGTTACTTAACTTTATAGTTTCCACATATTATTGCAAATAATACTTGAAAAGAAAGTTATTTTTGTGTTTTTTAACAAATACACTTTTAAAATAATATACTTTTGTTTCTGGCACATAAAAAGAATACATTTATGGTGGAACCGTTTAAAATGAATGTTACATTTTGGGACATTAAGCAAGAATTTAGCATTTAACTAAACTTGTTTTTTTTTTGTCCCCTCCCCCATTAGAGCTTATGATTACTGCACCGATGCAGACAAACGTTCAGTGGGGTTCTCAAATTAACATGAATTGCTCTGTGTATGATCCCTCACCTCATTCGATTGCCCAACCCCCTCCTGTTAGTAGACCGCTGCAGAGAGGAAGCTGGCAGACAGGAAGCACCTCCAGCACTTCTAGTATGTTAAAGAAAATTACTTCTTTAATCTCATGCAATAGAGCGTCACAGTCCCGCCCACAGCCGGTGCCGGAAGTAAGAATTCAATACAATTTCTGATGTAAGCCTTAAAAACGTAACCATACATGGTAGACTTAAAACAAGCTACGGCTGTACTTTTTGAGCGATTGTATAGGCTCATATAAACGCCAAAAGTTCATGGGGCACTAACCCCATAAATGAAGATAAAGATAAATGCCTTTAATTCCCAATGTCTTGAATAAGTACTTCATTACTCACAATCCTGAACAATCCCACAATCCCACAGTAATGCATCTGATTGGTTGAAGTCGTGTAACTGACTGGGTAAACCCTTCGAAGATCCGTGAAGACTGAAGATCGTGTAATGACGTAGGGCTAGTTCATTGGTCACCTCTGAGACGCCCCCGCGCCATTGGATGTGCAGTTGCCGCAGCACAGCCTATGAGCGAGCCAGATGCTCAGTGTTTTAGCATGTGCTACTGCAAATGCGTTTTACATTTAAGCTTCAGTAAATCGAGGAAAAGGAGTTTCCCTGCACATTCACTATATAAAATTCACTGGATGAAAAAGTTCACATGGCCGTCTTCAGATTTGGAAGTCACTCAAAAGGCTCTTTCACATTGGCTTCAGTCGACTTTAGTGAGGCGCGGTGGTTTATGGGAGGAGTAGTTCCTTTGCTCGGAAATGAAAATATGTACACAAGCTTGTACCCTTGACTTTTTTTGGGGGATTCTCTCTTCGTTTTTTCACTCGAAATGATATGTTGTGTGCTTATGAGTTCAGCCGTAGCTGGTTATCCCCAGACATGCTCTAATACTCTTTAGATATTGGTTTTACAAAATGTCAATGGAAGAAATTAGTGGGAAATTTACTTACGGCACCATCATTCTCTCGGGGTGGGAGCGGGACTGTGATGCTCTATAACATGGCTTGGAGTACATTAATGTCAGTACCATTGTATATATGAATTTTATTGCATTACCATCTCTGACATTCTTTTTACCATGAAACTTCCAATGGATGTTTTGGGGAATGTTAGCATATGAGGTCTTCTTAAAACTTAAGTCTTTTTGGGGTGATCCCACACAAATGTACACTTGAACTGATGAAGTCACTGAACTTTGTTTACAAGAATGGTTGCGTTTCAACAATTAAATTGTAAAGATTTGACTTGTGCAGGTAGTAGCAGTCACAGATTGAGCATTCAGAGCACCGTTAGCAACAGCAGTGGGATGGACGGTGAATGTGAGGTCAGTTTTTTCCTTTAATCGTTTTTTAAATTTGGGTTATAATGATCAGTATCAGCTCCATCCTGTCATTAACAACACTTGTTCTGAATCAGAATCCTATAATGTATACAAATTTGGGATTATTAAAGCTGTAGTCCGTAGCTTTTTTTTGGTTAAAAATGATCCAAAATACATATTTGAGAAAATACATACCCAGCCAGTGTTCAAAACTCTTTGCTTGCCTAAGCTTGATTCAGAACTCTCTGCTTGCCTGAGCTTGTAATAATGTTTTTAATTTTTAACTCCAAACATGTATGGTTGTAACGTTAAAATGAACTGGTTTAAAATTGAAAAAGTGTTTAGATTGTGTCATAGTAGGGACTAATAGAGTATGTGTCAGATTAGAGATTTTGCACCAGAATATTTTATTTTTTAAGGCAAATAATAAAACCATTTAAGAAATTACTACATCTTTATTTTTATTTTTATTTTTTAATGTTCATGTGTCTTTACTTTCATGGTCCAGGAGCCTCCAGACATTCCACTTCCTCCACGGCCTCTCCGGCCTGCAGTGAACACTCCACCGGTACTCCCTCCACCCCGGGTCCCGCCACGTGTAGCGGAGAGGTACGTTTTTAAAATACCAGGTAAAACAAACTACATTGAAATCTTTATTTTGATGGTCCCTTTTGAAAATTCTGTTGACTAGAAGTAACTTTGCAACATGTCAACTTATTCTAACCCTACCAGTCTACTAATACTCTAATGAGAGTTAGTAGACATGTAGGTGGAATGTTACTTTTGGTCAACAGAATTCGTTAAAGGGGCCACCCAAATAAAGTGAAACCACATACATGGGCATGGTTTCTGTCATAGCTCTATTGCGAAATGCATTTCTAACTCTAAATTAAAAATCCATTTTAACACAGAGTTATTTCACACAGCGAGATTAGAAGGTGTACAGAGAAAACGTGCATATTTGGTTTGTGGCTTCAGCTAGTTTTATTTTCGAAAAGTTTCACTGCAAGAATGTACCAGATTACTGGATGCAAGTTCGTAGATGAGGCAAAGATGGTTCATGTATGAAACTCTGCGCCTCCCCATGTGACAAACCACAGCATCAATCGCAAAACACTCTCAACCACAATGCCGGAGTTTGTGAAACTTAACTTTCCACCAGTAACTTTACTGAACGTAGGAGTATGTATCTACCTTTAAATCTGGAGTGTGGGTTCGGAATGCTCTACTTTTTCACCAGCTGATATCTACAAACACCAATGCATTAATATAGCGTGAGAGTGGGGGTGAAGAACATCTGCCCTCTGATGTGGGCTCCACATATCCTCTTCTAATTCTCACTATGGGCACTATTTGAGAGAGGTGTGCACATCCAACCCAACTCAAGAACAAGACTTGCATTTCTCTGGAATAAAATACCAGTGTTTGCAAATCAGAAATCAATCATACAAAACCGTTTATGCTAGCCTAGAAATCTAGACGCACCCTAGCGGCAGCAAAAATTATTTCGCAGCCAGTGAGGTCTAACAATTCTCCATAGGGGTTTTAGCTACAAAACCAAACTCTGGTCAGGCCAATTGCGTATAGAGTTGGCGGGCGGTCTTGACATAATGACGACAGAGTTGCGATAGTTCACTGCTACTTGAAAACAAAAAATGGCTGCTGCTGGCTAACAGCTGTCTTTCGATTCGGATTTGACCGCTACTCTGGATGATTTTAAGTTAAAGGTGTAGTTCACTTTTCAAAAAACTTTTGCTGATAATGTACTCACCCCCATGTCGTCCAAGATGTCCATGTCATTCTTTCTTCAGTCAAAAAGAAGTTAAGGTTTCTGATGAAAACATTCCAGCATTTTCTCCATATAATGGACAATAGGGGACCCTCCATATGGGAACCAAACGGTTCAAGGTCCAAAAGACACTTTCAGCAAAAACTGCAAACTGTTCAAAGGGCTTTAAACGATTCCAGACGATGAATAAGGGTCTTATCAAGCAAAACGATCGCTCATTTAATAAATAAATAACAAAGTTTAAGTTTTATAAGCTCAAATGCTCGCCTTGCTCTGTTCTGTGACGCATGTTTGTGACTCTCCTGTTCCAACTCGTTCATCAAAATGAACAAATCTTTTTCCTAGTCAATTCATTCTTATCAAATAGTCAGTTTTGTTCGTTGAATGAGCCAAATGACTCGGAAAAAGATTCATTCATTTTGATGAACGAGTCTTAATGTCAAACGCTCAAGGAAATCACCCCTTTAATATATCAAATTGCTCCGCTGGTGGGAAAACGCATGGGACTCAGTCGTCACCTTCTTCGTTGCTCTGATTGGTTGTAGCGCTATCCAATTGCATGCAGAGAGAATTTGAAGGAATTTGAAACTTGATGTAGGTCTGGCATGCCAGGCTACGTTTATGCTTCAGTTTAGTGTAATTTCTTAATTTTAATGTCATTTCTGCTTAATTTCAGCACAGTCACTGTGGCGTTAGAGGTGGCTTTATATGGTGAAATAGTATACAGCAGTATGCAATTAAGACAAAACCGATCACAATTCAGTATTCAAACGTTACAGTGTTATTTCTGGCTGTTATATTTTGAATGCTTAGCATTCTATCAGTATAAGTCAATGGGAGCAAAGTTGAAAAAGTGAAAAACAAAAAGATATTTCTGTAATTCTTTATTACGATTGAATTCCGCTTTGCCGTCACATAAATACATTTTAAATTGAACCCTCTGTCTCTTAGGGTTCCAGAGGTACTAAACGAGCGATACGTATCGAGTCCAACGCGTCCTGTTCCTCAGACGCCTGCACAGAGGTCTATGCCACCTCCTCCTTTACCAAGACGAACATGGTGATGGCCTGCTTCAACATTGCTGGCTTTCGTTCTGTTTGACTGTGCACTTTTCTTGTTGAGCCTTTAAGATTTGGAAGTCTCTTCAAGATGGAGGATAAGATACTGGCTGTGTCTGAAACGAAAGACATCTGCTTGGCTGTCCTGTCAGTCAGTGATCTTACAGAGGTTCGAATGAAGGCATCTCTTAAGGAAGCTGGATGCCATCTGTATTATTTTTACCAACTGCCAAATCCGCACAGAATTGTGTGGCAAAAATATATATGCTCAAAAACTATCCAATTAGCACACAGGATAATATGCAAACATCAGATTCAGGAGTCTTGAAGCTCTTACCTTTCATATACTGCCTGTGAATTCAGTATTTTTTTAGGTTTCTGTTACAGCCAGTGATCAGTGATTTGAACTGATCTAGGCTCAACTTGCAATGCAAACGATCACCTTCCTATTATAGGTTTTAAAATATAAATCTTCAGCTGAAGATATGCAATATGTTTGAAGGGTCTTCTCATATGTCACTTGTTTGCAATTTAGCTATTTGGTTTGTACACTCTGAGTGCCATTAGTTATAGCAAACAAGTAAGCTCAAGAACTTCCCTACTTTTTAAATTAGAACTTTTTTTCTGTTTAAAACTGCAATTAAGTGTAGCTTTTGTTGGCTGTGATCACTGCACATGAGATTTAAAGTAGCGTATTTGTCTGTTTTTTAAAACATATTTATTCACTTTACTGCTGGTTATGGTATATATATCACCCAAAGAAAAGCAGAGAAAATGGAAACTGTGTATTTAAGTGTGAAAGCAGAGTGTGACAAGGGCAGATGTGTGTTTTGTGTGTGTTCATGTTTGTTTTGACAACCATGACGAAAACTGATTAAAGTCCCAATGAAATCCCAAGTAGCGAGATATCTTTTCTATAAAGATATATTCTGTAATTAATTACGAGTTCTCAGAGGATGTGAAAATTGGAAACTCATAATTATGGTTACTACAACATAGTATAAAAATACCTATAGGTGGTTTTGAAGATGAAGTTATGATTAATAAGGTTTGATTATGAATTTATTAATAACCAAACTTCAACAACATAAGGGCAGTTCCTTTTTGCGCTGCTGATGACGCTCGAGTGATCAAGTACCGTATTTATGTATATAAAAAAGTTTTTCTCACACTTTCTTCCCTCGCGTCCTACAGAGGGTGAAGCTGAGACGAGGATACACAAATAAGAAATGAGAAGCACACTCCGTGTTTGCACCAGTCTAGGCTGTAAAAAAGGTTTGCACTTGACCATTTGCATGGTGTATTTCCTGTATTTGGCACAAGTGTTCAAGAAGGCGTGAAGACTGCAAGTGTGTTTAGAACTTTTATTTAGGCCTACCCGATGGGACACACTTACTTCCTGTCGCGTGCGGGCGCGCTTTTAATGGCCTAGACCGTAAGTGTTGGTAGTGTATTTGGAAAGTGGCAAAGTTAAAAAGAGAGTCATCCATAGACAGTGAAATAAGTTATCAGGGTTGGAGCTAAACTTTGAGGAAAGTGGACCTTGACTGTCAGAGTTGAGAACCCCTGCTGTAGTAGGCAGCTCAAAATGCAAAGTTATATTTGTAAACATTGGCCTCTAGCGGATGTTTTTGGTAAGTTCACATATTACCTGCAGTGCACATAATAGCCTACCTGCTGAAAATAAGTATTTAGTAAGGGTGTAACTATTCACTCGTTTTATTGATGCATCAAATACAAATCCTGACGATGATTTCAATCAATCGATTTAAAAAAGCTTAAAAAATACAAATATTTAAAATATATAAACATAAATTACTGGAGACGTTGTGGGCGTTTTTCGCACAACAGTTTTTGTTTTCTGTAGCTCAGAAAAAAATATAAAACACTGACGTTTACATGTATATGTTTTAAATGTTTACGGAAATGTCATTGTGTTTGAGAAGTTAAATCCCGCGCAGTTGATCTGTTAATCATATGCGCATGAAACTTGTTCGTCTGAAGACGTCACTCAGTGTTTATAAAGAGAACAAAGAGGGCTTTATATTAAGTCAATTTGCTGTCTACCCTGAGATTGTAGTATTTAGCCTACCTAGTGCACATGAAACGCTGTTTTATTTTTATTTTATTTTTTGCTTTGATAAAATGATAAAAAATCCAGTCGCAGTAGTCTACGAGTTATACTTTATCAATGTCTGTTTCTCACAAAATAATATGTTACTTATTTGGAATATGGTTGTAATTAATAAACTTAAGTATGACCCTTTTACTTTAAAATGAATCTATATTGTCTGTCAATTCTTTTTTATTATTATTAGCTCCGTGTGGTTCTCAACAAGGGGGTCGACGTACCGCTAGGGGGCCTCAGCAAACTTCCAAGGTTTAGCTTACAAGAATTATTTAAAACAATTTAAGGTAAAATAATATAACTTAATTAAAGCTAGATTATTATAATTTGTTGTTGAAATTTAAATGAGGAAACAATTAACGGAATGTAATATGTTTTATAAAAATGTATTATTATTCATTCAAATGTGAACTGCAAATGCAGTTTTATTAAATTAGAAAACGATTTTTACTAAACGTCTGTGGCTCCACGGAACGCCCCCCTCTCTCTCTCTCTCCCTCTCCACCCACTCCAGTGATATTGTGATGAGAGCGTGAGAGGCTCGACGCACGAGCGAGCGCGTGCGGTGACCGTCACTGAATTGTGCAGCGTGCAGCAGCCTTATCAATACGGAAAACTGGACTGCTTCCTCAGAAAGGTGAGTATTACACAACACATACTACATTCTCCGTCATATCCACATTATGTGAATACCTCAGTGATATTTCACATCAAACTAAAACGTAAAGTTTGCGTGTTTACATCGTTTGGCTATTATTTGGCTCAGGGTTTATTACAATAAACCGCAGCGGCCATCCATTGCAGACAAATGTGCAGTGCAGAAGTGCGGCAACGTGGGTTAGTGTTTTAGTTACTTCAGCACTAGTGATATTATTATAGCTTAGTTTTAAATTTATTGCTATATTGTAAAGGCTGAAACTATATTGCATTCTCATTGAAGAGCTCAGGCGTTTATAAGATGTCAGATGAAGGAGACGGGATGGAGATAATTTGTATTCCGCAGGAAAAGAGCCCTCCTGACTTCGACTACACTTGACATCCAAATAAGGAATGGGATTGACTGGATATACAGAGGGAGCAGAAACCAGACTTCACGAGTTCAATCCCCTGTATTGATATAACAGCCTGTATTTACGAAGATGAATGTTATGATGAGTTCTAATGCAGTGCGGTTTATGCGGCAGGCGGATAGTATGTTTGAACTATGCAAAAGTGTCTTTTAAGTCTTTAAGTATATAAAAATAATATTTGATGCAATTTCTAAAGACTTTAGAACACAGTTAGGTAGCCTACTGCTTTAACTTTTTTTTCCTTAGGTAAGTTAGGACATAGCAGCAAGTGCAGTGATTTGATATGCTTATGATTGTAGCAAATGTGTTTGCTGCTGTTTAAATAATACAATGATGCATTTAGAATTTTGTTTTATGAAAAGTGGCAAAAGGCAAGTGGCTTGGCAAACCATGCATGTTATATTAGCCTAAGATGTTTTTTGGAACTTGTCTAACTCTGGACCATAAATGACAGGGGCTGTGTTTCTCAAAAAAGCAAGCCTAAGTAGATTGTAGAACCATGGTACCAATGGTATACTATCATCACCTTAGGTCACAATACTTAAGAAATGCGGCCCAGCATCGTCCAGCTTTAAAACAGACAGAATTCAGTAATATATTTTGTTGGTAACTAACCTTCCAAATAGCATTTTTAAAATCCCAGTTAAAGTATAACGAAGTTGATCAACAAACAACAGAATTAGGTGTCATTCTGTTATTAGTTAACTCAGTTAAATTAGCTTATAGGATTTGTTTTTAGAGATTTGGTTAAAAGCCAAAAAAGAGATCTGTACAAGTACTGTATTTTCCAAAGGGGTTAAAAACCCTGTTTTACAATATTATTCTAAGAGTAATATTGAAATGGAGCACTACATTTAATCTCAAATTAATTCATGAATTTTATTTCTTGTGCAAACTTAATTTGGTGTATAGGCTGTGGAAGGCTATCCAGGTGCATAATCTTAAACTTTTAAACTTAATGACTTTCCCTGATTTAAAACTATAGTTCATTGGCATTAGAGACTAAAGTGATATGGGCTGCTATAATGTCAACATATTTCCCTTATAGTATTGATAAATGTTAGATAAATAACCAGCAGGTTTTTACTGCAATTGTTAACACGAGCCAAAATGTGATAAATATAAGTTCTGTTATATTCCTTATTTTTATAGCTGTAATCCGATTGAAGCAAACGGACATCTCACTCCTTAAATCTCACACCCTGTGAAAAAGGTATATAGTATTTCAGCAAAGAGGAAGTGAACAACATTAAAATCTTAAGTAGGTGCACGGGACTGCAACATTTGGGTGAAGTTCCTGCCAGCATCTTTGGAAGCCGTCTCCTTACAAAGATAATGAATAATTTGTGTTGGGTGCTTAATATTTTATAAGCTTTGTGTAGAATCATGTTACTGTCTAGTGTGGTGAACAGGCACCTATAAGATTGGTGGTGAAACACTGTTTAAATTAGTGACAAATGAATAGACAAACTATAACACTTTTGACATGGACGATCTTAAATAGGATCATCAGGTTGTTACATTATACGTATTTCAGAATAGATTTTTTTTAAGTAGCTCTAGGGCACCGATAATGGCATAAAAGTTGTTGTTTTTTTGCAAATTAGTCAATGCCTTTTTGAAGCACTGCAATTATGCCCAGACATGCTTTGACTGCTAATAACATGCCATTATTCAATTTCTCCAAGTGTCATTTACTGCCACTTCACATTTCCCTGCTGTTTCAAACACTTGGTAACCAAAAATTAAGCCTTTATTTTTCTCATGGTATGCTTTTCAGGCACGTTCTTAATTTTAAATACCACTCAAATTGGACAAACAGCTAAGAGAGAGCGGGCAGGCATATGGCAGCCGCTGGAATGAAGCACTGAGCTCTGGTAGTGCAGAGAGGAAGTGCTCTGAGGGGGATTAAAATCGCAGGCTTCCCATTCATTCACGGAGCCCCTGAGTCACCCACATCCATAGGATTGAGGGGATTACCATATTAATAGCATCCCATATTTTTTTTAACAAGTGGTTAAGTACTTTGGCCATTATAAAGTCATCTGTTATGTTGTCTTTGTCAGCGACAAATTTAATGGTGTTGAAAATCCCAAGCAAATGTATGTAGATTTTTGATCTCTGTTATATTTGGTTGTATTGTTTTACAACTGGTAGTCATGTACATACAATTACAAATACTTTGACACATATTCATGTCCAGTGTCCAGATAAAGATTTTGATCGAGCTGCCATTAACAACAGCAACAATAACAAACATAAAATGCTTAATGAATCATTTATTTATATATATATATATATATATATATATATATATATATATATATATATATATATATATATATATATATTCAAATAGATATGAGATAATATGCTTATTGATGTTTAAATAAACTTATTATACATTATATAATGATTAAATTATTTAGATTCAAATTATTATTTAATGTAAATATTGGCTAAATAGTAAACTAATGTTTAATTGGTATTCATTTTTAATAACTTTACTCACTATTCATTTTAACATATTACTCATTAACTTTGTTGTGGCATATACAGACTTTGACTATATTTGCACATAACTATTTTTTAGTTAAATTTAAATTTGTAGATGTTTATAAATGTTTACTAAACTTTTAGTACCTTGATGGGCAGTCATCTCAATGGAAAAATTGCCCCAAATGACCCAAATTCACTCTGTTTACACATCTGTAAATCATTTGTTAATTATTTATTAATGTTTTTGCAGTATCCAGTCAAAAGCTGAAACTATTTGTTATTTGTAAATGTTTATTAATGTTTACTATTAATCATTTTGCACATCTTAGTACAAGCCTTAGCACAATTCAGTAAACATAATAACAAGCACATTTTCATAGCTATTTAAATATATATTAAGTAATCATCCTTTAAGCATTATATGTTTATGAATGATTTATTAATGAAAGATATTATAAATTGTTGCCTCCTTTCAAGGAAAATTATTTAAAATCATGAACAACATTAAAAAATTTATTTGGTAAAGTCAAGTAACCCTTTCTGCAAGTTACATTATGTACTAGGTGGCAACTAAATAGATTTCACTAAAATAGATTTGATTTAATTCATGAATGAAACAAACGAGTGAATCATTGAATCATTCACTCAGCTGATTTGTTCAAAAACACTGATTCTTCCAAGAAGGAAGCAACAATAGTTTGTTGTTTGATGCAGACGGTTAATAAACACAAAATACACAAAGGTAGCTATGGCATTACTGTCTAAAATGTATGTACATATTAACATATTATTTGTTGTATAAAAGCAATATTGTGAATGTCTGCATGTTTGTGGTTATCACTGACAATGATTGAGGCATCTTTTTGACAGATGTCTCATAAAATCCATTCCCATCCAAATTGTTTCAGTGTTTCACCATGTTGCTTAGCAACCTTCATCTTACCCCATACTTTCCTTATACCCCATTGACTGCTGTGTGGCTTTGAGTGGCACTTAAGTGTGTGCGAGTCTGTATGTTTTGTTTGCGCTACACATTTCAAGGTCTGTGTGCACAAAGCAGTAGGTTAGAAGTTGAACAGACTGTCTCTGCTTCAGATTGTGTTATGCTGACAGATTTTTATTTTCACCTCTTGTTGCTTTGACAGATTGTAGACCAGCTGGCTTGAGGTCAGTGTTGGGATGATGTTTGTCTGATGAGAGTTATTTTGACAGAATGTGACAATGATATGTCAGAGCTTAAACGCCATTTTAATTCATTTGCCATGCGTAACACATTGCTGGAACATGGTGGACCTGCAGATAATGTAATTATATTGTGTTTTTTAGATTGCTGTGAACTGTTCACCTTTCAATAGAGTGTGAAATCCAAGTGTGTGTGTGAATGTGCATGGCTTGGCTTGCTTTATAAAGGCCGTGCCTGGTGGTGTTGCTCAACACTGAGATTTGGGGTCCTCCATCATTAGGGAAGCACTTGAAATGTCTGGATTATCATAGAGCTGTTTTTAGGTGTGGTTAAATAGTCTACATCTCCCTGACAAAATTATCAGGCACCAGCCACATAACTGAGAGGTCTGAAACAGTTGTCTCTGTCTGCATTGCAAATGGGGTGCCTAAATTCTCTGTTGGTTGGAATAATATTGACGAGTTGGTGGCCAGTGAGATTTTCTTAGTGCTTAATATCTTCACTGTAGAAATCATTTTTTTCTTTTTAGTAAAATGGAAAATGCCCTGGCAAAAAAATGACCAATATTGTCGTTAATCTACACGGAATAAAACACAATGGAATATGTAATCAAAATATGGGTAAATCACCTGTGAAATATCAGTACAGACAGTTTCTTAATATTATCATTGTACTTTTTTACCATATTTTAACAGACTTGTCTTGGAGCATTTTGCATTGTACACTGTAAAAACAGTTTGTGCATAACATAAAGCAACTAAAGTTATGACAGCTGTACATGTATTTAAGGGACAATGACACTTTCTGCTTTTTTGACATGTTTGTTCTTTAAAAAAAAAATAAAATAAAATAAAATACAATTGATCCTCTTAATGGCCACGGCAGCATCCGAAATCGCATAGTTGGCTAAAACATTATGTGACAAAAGAAGCATGTCCGAATTCACAGTACTCATAAAAGAGTTGGCAAAAAGTACCCGGATGAACTAATACTACCGGTGAGATTCTTAAGTGTGCTTATGATGAACACTTTACGATCCCATGAGGCCGCAGGAGAGCATTTGTGAATGACACTGAAGCAACACAACTGATGCTATGTTGTAAAAAAATATTGTTGGTTTAACTTAAAAAAGTAAGGTTGTTTAAAAATTTTAAGTTGATTGAACTGGAAAAAGTGAGTTAATACAATGAGTGGAGAATGATTTAATCATCAGAAACTCAAAATAATAAATTATCTGAACTAAAGTTGATTTAACAAAAGAAAAAATGTTTTAATAACAAATCTTGAAAATATTGTAAAAACATAAATGTTGTCATAAATGTTGTCAACATTAATTTTTTTTTTTATTATGCGACCTATAGGTCGCATGATAAAAAAAATTAAGACAACATATGAAGAGTTCAGATGCAAAAGCCTCTAAATGCCATTTGAAATTTTCTTCTAAAATGACCATTTTTATCAAACTTGTATATTTAAGTTCAGTAATTTCACTTAATAGGTAATCTTCATTGCCATTTAAGTGAAATTACTGAACTTAGCTTGATAAAAATGATCATTTTAGAAGAAAATTTCAAATGGCACTTAGAGGCTTTTGCATCTGAACTCTTCATATGTTTTTACATTGCTTTAACAATATTCAACTTGAAGTTATACAAGATTCAACTCATTTTATTTAGTCAGTTTAATGTAATTTATGTTGAAATGACTTAAATATCCAAGTTGATTGTACTTAATTTAAGGCAGCAACGTTTTTTTAACATTGTACACACACTCATTTTACATACACTCGTTTTAACCCAATTTTGGGTAAAATATGGACAAACCCAGCCATTGGGTAAAAAAATCTAATTAAAAAATGTAACCCAATGGCTGGGTCTGTCCATATTTTACCCAAAATTGGGTTAACCCAGCATTTTTTAGAGTGTATTTTTAGCGGCCGTGATGTATTTACTAATTAATTCAAAGTAAGTATTTGCTCAAAAGAGTATGCGATTTCAGACACAGCCCACATTTTTAACTTTTTCTTCTGTGCAAGTGTGCGTCAAAAATGTCATGGTGACACAACTATGAAGCCTCATTAGATATAAGGATGCGCTTGTCATTGACCCTTAAATGTCACATCCTGAGCTGTTCACTTAGGCGCCAAAATTCAGTATCCCAAAGCTCAGTCTGGTCCATTTTTATTTTTATTACCTACAAAATAAATCCCTCATGCCTTATGAGCTTTGTAAGTCATTTGATATCAAAAGCCACCCCATTACGCACTGCTTTGTATCCCAAGTGTGAAACTCATTATCATTTGCCCCATCTGTCCTTCTAGAACATCCATGCTGCGCACAAAGCTTTTTTTTTTCTGGCTTGAGCTGCAGTTGATGCTGTGCATGCGCCGTGTGCCCCTCCCTCTGTGGCCGCCTGTTGTCCTGGTCAGCAGATGCCTGGGCCTGTGAGGGCCAGGCCAGGAGACTTTGACTCATTTATACACAGCTGTGCACTAGAACATCTTACAGACTAAATAGGCTTCTGTATTCCGTGACGTAATGTCAGATGTTTTTTTTTTAAGTATCTATTTTAGATTGCATTATCTCTGTTTTAACAATATGTTTTGATGATAGCTCTCAGTGGCCATGCTAAATAGTGTGTTATGAGTGCTCGGGTCGGTAGTGGGACAGAAATATTGAATTGGTAATAAAACTAGTTGATTTTGGACTTTTTGGTTGTTATAGTCTCTGCTGAGAAACAGTTTTGTTAATCAAGGAGATCTATCAAAAATTATACTGTAAAAATAATATATTGAAAATTATACTGATATATTTTTACACTTATCAGCAATAAAATAGTTATTACGGTTATGATGTCATAGAAGAATAAATTCTTTTTGAATGTTTGAGATGTTTTTGAAAACATCTCAGTCTCTCATGTTCACCAAGGCTGCATTTGGTAAAAAATGCAGTTTAGACTTTTATAAAATATTATTAGACATCGAAAATGATCTATTATTGTCAATGTTGAAACCAGTTGTGCTGCTTAATATTTTTGCGAAATCTGTAATATGGTTTTTGGTGAAAGAAATTTCAAAAGAACAGTACGTTTTTAAGTCTTTATTGTCGCTTTTGATCAATTTAATGCATCCTTGCTAAATTAGAGTATTGCATTCTTTTAAAAATGTACTGACCCCAAACTTTTAAAGGACAGTGTTTATTACTTACTGTAACTTTTGTATAATCTAAGTTGCATATATATTCAAGTGTAGAGCATGCAAGATAAAAATATAAAAGTATGCAGTGTTGAATGTTTATTTGCATTACATTTTTTATTAGTGTTATGCTGTTTTATTAACCAATTAAAGTATTTATATAAACACTCTTGATGGGGGGACAACAGTCAATAATCAAATAACTGATCATTTTAATTGAGGAACAAACTTTTGATGCTGGAAGACAACAAATTACTAATAATATAGGAACATAATTTACGTAAATAAATTTGGCAAATGGTCAAACAAGGCAACTATATTTATTCATACTGCTGTGTATGCTGGGAAAAGGGCAAATGGGAGTAAACAGCTATGCTTGTTGGTCCAACTTCGAAGATCAAAGTATTTCATAATTGAAAAGATGATTTGAGGTGCATTACTGATGGTAATAGTAAGTCAAACGAAAGAAGTGCACAAATCTTTGGCTATTTTTAGCATTATTTACTTCATCTGAGCATCATTTTACAGTGAATAGTCTGTGAAGAGTCTGTGTATGATTGTGTCAATCATACACAGACTCTCCCTTTGTGCCATTATTATTTTTTTGTGATTTATTATTGTTGTTCGGTATCTTTCCCAGAATATGGCTGAGAGGTTTCACTGACAGTCTATGTTTCCATTTTTGTGAGCATTTTGAGATATCACAAATTTAAAATAAATAAATAAATAAATACATTTCTGGATGGAAACTCCAAGATTTGCATAAATTGTAAAAATGTGCATAAAAAATGTGCATAGTCAGTTATGATATAGGATAAATATTCCAACAACCTCCATTTTTATTAGATATTTTGCTTCGTCCAAATACCCAGGAAGTGGCGATTTTGTTCTCTTAAACACATGGGATGGAACCACTGCTTTATTTGCAAATGTTTTATGCAAATATTCCAATTTTTGCGCCGAAGTTAAATTTGCAACTTTGGATGGAAACCGCTAGTGGTATCATGCTCTGAAATAAGACAGGCTGAATAGTGGTTGAGGCAAATACCACAGTTGCATACATTTCCTTTTATGATGCCATTGTTTAAATGTGTTAAGAGTATGACAGTCTAGGCCTCCGTCCAGTTTGTCCGCTGAAGATGTTTACGGTACTGATGGGATATTCTCTATTAAACACCCACAGTTGTTCTTCTACAGCGCTGCTCTCGAGCCATGTTTGGAGCTGTTTGCTGTGATCCTGGTGAGCTCTCTCTCTCTCTCTGTGCCCCCCTCTGCCATTTGTTGACAAAGCAGAAGTCACACTGTGTTATGTAACGGCCCCCCCTCCCCTCCAGCTCCCTCGCTCCAGCTACAGCAGGCCCCTTGTAGATCGCCTTTGTGTATTAAAGCTGCACTCTTTAAAAGCTGTCATGGAAATAGAATGAGGCAATCCCCAGAGATTCTTGGATGGAATATCATGGTACTTTTTCTTGTGTCACCCCCCTTTATTATTTTAATAGGGCTGGCATAATGGAATGGAAAGCACCAAAGGATGTACATGATGACATTCTGCTGTGCTTTAGAATTTAATGCTGTGACTTTTTGAAATTTTCTGGATATTTTGATAGTTGGAGAGTTCTCACAGATTTTATTTGAGATGTCTTTTATGTGCCAATAGTTATCTGCTATTAAAATCCATAGTAGCCAAGTTCAGTTTTGCCAAGTTCTTAAATCAAATGCTTCCAAGAGCATTGCTGTCATGCAGAAAATTGTGGTGAAAAGCGTGGAAGAGAAGTCCGTAAACAATGCCTACCAAAGGGAACATTCTTTTCATGTTTTCTACACACACTAAAATGTGCTTAATGTGGGAATATATATATATTTTTTCTATCACAACATCTCTCCATGTTGTGAATGACCATGTTGATGTATTTGGTCTATTGGAGGAATATCTGTTACACTGTTGCTGCTGATTATTGATGTTGTGGAAGAATAAGTGTTGACACTTATTACAATTTGATATATATATATATATAAAATAGAGTGTGTTATAGATAATATAAAAAGCTCACAAAATGTGTATTGACAGCATGAGGAATTTCATTAAATCATTTTACATTGTAAACAGAAGCTGTGGTTGCATAAAACCGTAATGTTCATAACTAATAACAAAGAAGACGAAGAAACATTAAATGAAATCATCAAGTGTTGTAGGGAGTTCTGGATATGTCAATTTATGGCTTTTTACTGTAAATGATAATTTTACTGTAAAATTCCATTAAATGATATTACCGTTTTACTGTTAAAAAAATTATGCTGTTTTTACAGTGTACAATAACTGTAAAGAAGGATTTTCATTATTGTCAAAAAGTTTGTTTTTATAAATGAGACACTAATGTTTTGTATTGAGGTAAATTGTTCAGAAATGTAAGAGACTATGAATTGATTTATTGAGCTATCAAGTGTCCCTGCAGGAGGCCCCTTTTCTCACTACATGAGCCAAAGTTGTAGACCTGAGATTTATAGCCTGGCCTTGACTGAGGTTTATGCCAGTGCTTTGATTTTAAAACAAAGATTTGGACCCATGTCTGACATGAGCCTTTCCACTGTTGCTCAGTTTTACAGCTTTGCCTGGAGAAGACCTGCTGGACTGAGTGCAGCAGTTACTAGGCATAATGCAATGAGATTCCAGCTATTTGTTTGTTCAAACAGATTTTGGACTAATAATGTGGTCATGGCTGGCTTGGACAAATATTAAGATTTAGATTTTTATTGTTTCTTGTTTTTTGTGTATGTAATTCGGATATTAGGCTGGATTTTTATTTAAAAGTCTGTGGTTATTTCTTAGGACATTTCTAGGATGCCATTTAAATCTTTTGAATTACTTTCTAAGGCGTATTTTATTTTTAGCATGATAAAGAAGACTGTAATCATCATAAGTGTCTCTAATACATTAGAGTGGCCCGAACAGTCAGTGCCCATGCCCTTGACCATGATAAGACCACTCAGGTGACCGTTTACTGTGAGAAAAATGTGTCTGGTCCAACCCATATGGCCCATGCCCTGTTCTGATAATTCCTAAAATAAACCACAATCAATAGTCTGTCAGATTTGTATATGACACCAGATTTATAACATATTTGGTCTATTATCTTAGTTCTCTTAATATAGTTTATAGCCTCATGAGGTGCTTGTCATGCCAGACAGGGATGGAGAGGTGGATGGAAAGCAGGATGCTGTAATTCGTTCATCACAATGCTAAGTGGGTGGTACATTCCCAGGTTGCTGGTGTTGACAGGTCCATCTTGGTAGTCGAAAAGAGGTAAAGCATGATTAAGGTTCAGGTCTTTGAAGAGAACAGGACATGATAGTCTGGATTATGATGATAGGCCACAACAAAGGACATTTAAAAGGGTGCCCTCCCTGTTTGGATGTTTGTTAGGACTTTAAACCAAGCTCAGCTGAAGGTCCTCACAAGGTAAGCTGCGAGATTTTAGATTTTATAATATATAAATCAGTTGCATATGTTTATTTACTATTTTGGCTTGGCTGTATTAACTAAAACGCTGTGACTTCAACACAGGCTACATGTGAAGCAATCCAGAGTATTAAGGATCCTCAAACCTTGTGACTCTTGACTGATATTGATGCGCGCAGCTGTTATTGCTGACCTGTTTTTAATTTTACATTGAAAAATGATTCCCACTCATCTAATTCAGTATGTGGTATGATTGTTTATTATAAACAGCATATTTGTGTATTATAGAATTACAGAAGTCTTCTAAGTTTAGAAGGATATCCATTTTCAAGGGGATATATCCAATGGTAATTGTTATGTTTCTGTATGTTTCAGTACTTTATCAATATTATTTATACAGTATATCACATACTTTAATTCAGATATTGGCTCTGTTAAATGTTCTAAGTTTACTTAGCTGGCTAATTAGCGGGTTCTGATTTGCACAGACTGTAACTGTTGGCTAAAATAAGTCAATGAGACAGGAGCCATTGCATAGAGACAGATGGTTTATGTTTACATTGAGATCAATTAGAAATGCAACAGAAATATCTGCAATTATCCAGGACTTTGAAGCTATTTTGCATCTCTTGAGAAAACTCTGCTTTAACTACGGCCTCACTTGGCACATAGTAATTGGTATTTAAAATACTACCCAGCAATCAATTTTGCATTTAAAAGATAATGAATAGGCGTCCAAACACAGCCCTGACGTCTAGGCTAAAACTAGACAAAATTTGAGCTGTAAATATAATAGACATAAAACTAGCCCAAGGATAGACTTACAGGCTACACATAACATGTCAAAGAAATCAAACCAAACACAAATAAACATGTAACCAAATTCAAGGTTATCTTGGCTAGATGTGGGTTACTCATAGCCAGACTATATTGGGTCTATAGTCAACTTAGACGGTGAAATGATAGCTATTGCTTGCTGGGTAATCAGTATCAAATTAGTTATTTGGCAGATACTTTTATCTAAGTGACTTACTTATTACTGGCCAGAACATCTGTTCAAGGGAGGTATCCATTGGCAGCTAATGAAACATACATTTTCATTGACCCATATTTTCTTACCTAGTCAATGTTCTATAACAGGTCACTTTGTATCTTGTTTCAGTGTGAACCACAGCCAAAGGTGTGACACAAGGTGTTAGTTTGAGGGGTATTCAGTCTCCTCATGCATCAGCACCCTCACGCTTACCTTATTAGAAGGATTGTTTGTAACGTTATTCCAGTCAAAATTTCCAGTTTATCAGATATTTGTCAGATCTTAAATATGAGATCAGGTCTAATTGTGCTTATACCAAAGCTGAACCAGGAAAATAAATAAATAGGCCAGTTTTATTTATCTTTTATGTTGGTGACTAAGATTATATGGTAGGGTTTATTCACATATAGGCTCTATTATTATTTTATCTAAGTTTAATCAGCTGGTACTAATTTCCTATACACAGTAACTGTACCTATCACCCACCCCTACTTTTTGCACCAGCTTTTTTGCAATTTAAAGACCAGTTGTAAACACGCTATGGAATATATTATAGAGGTGAGTAGGATGTGCTGTTGTTGAGTTGTCTTGATTGCCAACCATTTGCCTGTTCTTTGTTCTCTTTCCTAATGACATGAGCAACATTATGTCTTAGCATCTCCCCTTATCTCTTCTTTCACCCATTCTCATTTGCAGGGCTCTCCAGCAGAGGGCACAGGGAAATTTGATGCAGGCCCTGGTAAGCATGCCACACTTTCAGTATCTCCTTTCTCCATCAAGCTTTTTGAGGTTACACCGGCCTGGCTAGCCTTTATTTACAGTTACATGGGTATGAATGAAAATGACAAAACAATTGCAACAAAGATATAGACAACAACATCAATTATGATAAAACCGCAAAAGACACCCATTTTCTCAGCATGCCAGTTTAAAATCTGTGCTTACAGCCTCATATAATGCACAACTGTTTGATATTGTTTAAGCCTGTCAAATCACCTAGCCTAATCAAAACACTGTCGTAAGTATTACATAAAAGGCAGTAGCAATGAATAAAAGCTGTCTAATGTCTTGATGCAGGAAGCTCATGAGTAAGCAATCACAAACAGACTCCCTCTGTCTTCCTCTCTGGCTTGAGTCATTGTTGAATCAGTATTCTTACTGCCAGGCCCCATATTTCCTTCCGTTCATCCATCTTTCCTTGATATTTGTGCCAGCCAACAGAGAACACTGTGATTATAATCTTCCTAGAACTTAAAAAGCCCTCGGGTCTCTATGTGAGCATTATTAGTGCTGTTGTTCTCAATTTCTAACAATAACTCTCAACGGGTACATCACAACCCACAACGTCACAGACGATGTGAAAAACTGCAAATATGCAATTTTAATAGATTTTTTTTAACACTTCTCACTTATGGTTGTATGTGTCTTGAAGCACATCCATCCTGTCGGCGCACTGTATCTGCTGTGCGAGTAACACCATTGAGGATCATGAAAAGTTCACCTGATCTCATGCCTACTGGTAAGACCATTTTTTTTAGGATTTTGGGGTCTAATGTTTGAATAATGTAAAAGGAATATGGTTGTTGGCATCATGTACACTTTTTTAGTGCTATAATCAATTTAGTTGCATTATTTTGCAGAGTTGGACCCTACCCGCGTTTGTAAGGGCAAGGGTGCTGTTACTTTGAGGGCCACGCTAGTGCACATCGATGACGAGGAAGGCTCGGGCCAAGAGCTATCCGTGAACTCTGCCAAAAGTGAGTTGGAAATGGAGGATGTGTCAATAGGAGAGTGCTCTGAATATATTTCACCAAGCAGTACAGTGCCAGATTAATCGCTGTGTGCTGAAATAATGTTGCTAATGATATGTGTAGCTAATGCACACCAAAAAGTTTTTTTTCTGAGCGATCATTGGCTGGAAAGATTCCTGTTTACAGCAATGGTGCATTCTTGAGTTTCCTCCTCACATGCTATTTTGACTGTCAATGTGCATGATGTGGTAAGTTGCTAGTAAATTCTAAGAAAAAAATTGTTTTGGTGAGGAACTTATACAGCATTGTTTGATAGTCAACTTCATTGCTCAAATAACTTTCAGTGAATACTTTCAGGGGGTAATCAAAGACTTCTTTTGTTCACACCCACTTTGAGCTCTGGAAACGGAGACCTTCAGCGTGGACGTTTTCACCATCTCCATGTTGGAACTATCCTGGCTAACTGCCAGCACTTGGGAGAGATGCCTTAATTGTTGTTGTGCCTGAATAAAAAGGCCATTGGAACAAACACTTCTTACAGTGGGTTCAATGGTGTCCTTGTTCTCATGACAAAGTTCAGAGAATGCTTTTTTTCCAGTAATAAATTAGCATCTCTGTGGATGAAGACTTTCTGTGGGGTTCAGTTCTGACAGATTCTGGCTGGTGATTCGTTTAATGGAGGATTAAGGAATCAGTTGTGGCATAAATTGTGGTTAGCGCTGGAAACAAACAGGTCTGCTGCCAATGGTTGCAGCTCTGTTTAGTGTTTATGCCTTTTTAGGTTTTAAAAAGTTCCTTGGAGATTCCCGGATCCTTTGAGAATCTAAACTGTTTGGATTTGTTACAGGTGGATGGCTTGGTGCGGTCAATGGAGATGCCACAGAAACAAGTCTGCCTGAGAGAAGTGTAAACAACACCGGAGCTGATTTAAATTCAACTCAAGTCAATGAGACACCAACAAAGGTGAGTCACCATGTCTGAAGCTCATTACTTTTTAGCAGTGCTTTGCTTTCTTGTGAAAATATCATTTAGAGATTTATGTCAGTGTTAATTAAACAGCTCGATCCCAAGATCTCTGGAGACAACGGTGAGGAGAATTTCGAACACTTCATTCTTAAATGAGTGTAGTGACTGAAATGTTGTATTTCACAAGCAAGATGACATACATTTACATTATCTACATTATTGCATTATTACATTGTCTAGAGCATCAGTGGAGAAGATACTGTAAAAATGTATGACATTTTTACTATTAAATAATTTTTAACTAATGATTTGTTGAGCAAGTTTAATATTGTTAACTAAAACTAGCTTTGTTAAAAATGTTAAGCTGAAATAAAAATATTATTAGATGAAAAGCTTAAACTTAAAAATAATTTTTCTGATATATAGAAAACTATCTGTAACCAGACAGTTTCTGGTCTCATTGACTACCATAGTATATTTTTTTTCCTACTATGGAAGTCAATGAGACCAGAAACGGTTTCACGTCTTCAAACACGAGTCTTGCTCTCTCTCTCTCTCTCTCGCGCATATTAATCAAATCAATTGACATAATGGTAAAAGGTTGGAAGACTGCAGTTTCACGTAGAGCATTTGGAGATTTAGAGATTATAGACTCAATGAACAACATCTCAACACTAAATTATAAAGGCCGGTCTCATATAGACGCCTGTCTCAAATACAAGCCGGCGCAGTTTGACGATTTGGGAAAATAAAAGCCTGGGCTATTATTTGAAGTTTTACAATATTAAGAACCTTGATCCTCACCTGACTATGGCTTTGTAAACTTTATCCATGATGTGGTTTATAATGGACTGTGGTACAGAAACAGTGACAATGTTACACACTCTTGGCTTACTCTGGCTATTCTCTGCTGTCTTAGACGATATGTTTGTCCTGTTTTAGCTACCATAGCTTCTTCGAAAAGGAGAGGTGAGCAGTGGGCTGAGTGCAACTTAGTGCAACTCACAACCGAACGGCTAGATGTCGCTAAAAATACACACTGCACCTTTAAAACTAATAAACCAAAAAATGCACAAAGTATTATTATTACAACACTTAAACTGGAATTCATTCTAAACAAAAAATAGTAAAACACTGCAAGCATTATATAAATATTCTTAATAAAAGTTATTATAAAGTATGGGTTGAATACTCCTGGTTGAGATGGCCTCTTCAAGACAGAAGACACAGTAATGAGAAGTAGCCAAAAAAAGTACTGTATTGTCTTCTTCAGCATCATAGAGGAATCTTTGCAATAATCGTTTGTTTGAGAGAGATGTTAAGTGAATGCAAATTCCATGCAAATTTCTCAGAGATTCAAAGTTGTCTGTATTTCACAAACAATATGTGACACCAGAGTCAGTGCTTTTGTGTGTCCTCCTCAGGTGGACTTGCCTGTAAGCGAGAGTCAGTCTCAGCTCACATCCTGCCTTGATCATCCGAGTGCTATTACCTCATCAGCCAAAGTGTCCTCTTCATATCCACCCACCAGCAGCGTGAACCCAACAATCGTCTTGCTGCAGCACAACAGAGGTAAATATTAGCCTCTCAATATTTCAGGTGGCATCAAAAGTAGAATCGAGTATCAAGCTAATTAAAAAGCAAATCGCTGTCATAATATCGGAAAAAAACTGTATAGAATATTCTCTAACATTCACATGTGATTAGTTTCCAAAGTTAGTGCTTTAGTTTCGTTTAGAGAGATTACCTTTATCGAACCGTTTCAGACACTGTGAGAAAAGAGCAGTGTGAACTTTGTCAGTGTGTTTTGTCTTTCAACTTATCATGTGAAAGTGTTTTTTTGCTCTCGGATGCACTTAAAAACCATTTAAAATTGCATAATGGGGCACTTTAAGGTGGGAGTGTCTGTTGGTCGGTTAAGTGCATTGTGTATATTAATTGTATATAAAGGACACTACCATTCAAAAGTTTGACCTCAGTATGATTTTTTATTTTATTTTATGGTAATAAACACTTTTATTCAGCAAGACACATTAAATTGATCAAAAGTGACAGTATATTCTATTCATCAAAGAATCCTAAAAAAAAATGATCACGGTTTCTACTAAAATATGAACCAGCACAACTGCCACCACAAAGATTAGCAGCAGCTTTTGAGATTGGACTCCTCATATTGATTACTTGTTATTTTTCTGTCAGATAGGATGTAATTGTCAGAAATTCTTGCAGCATCAACTGTCATTTTACCCAGAAAATTGGAGCAAAAAGGATTAATAAAATAATAAAATAATAAATAAAATAAATGTGTTGCAATGCTAATGGATCTGACCTTCCTAGGAAAACGGTCTTTTCTAATAGATCTGTAGCCATGACTTATTCATTTAAATTTAAACATTAAATCATTCAGTGATCCCTAGATAAGTGTTGACTGAAAGTACCAGATCAGTGTGTTCTATGATCTGACTTTGTGGTCGTGTGTTTCAGAAGCTGTTGCGGAGCAGGGCAGTGGCCCTAATCGGAGCCCTGCTGTCAGCCAGAATAGATCTTTCTCTGAGAGTCCAGCAGACATGGAAGGAAAGACAATGAGACTGTCTGAATATTCAGCTGTCCCGGTACCCAGAGTCCCAGTACGGGTAAAGAAATAGGCCATTCTCAAGATTCACCTGTGTTTACTTTGACTAAAATAATTTCATCCAAAAACGTATATAAATAAAAGACCATCTGCATATTTTTCTCTTCTAGAACACAGAGCTATCAAAGGACTGGTACAGAAACATGTTCAAACAGATTCACAAAATCCCAGGTAAAGATCCTGCTTGAGAATTACAATGCCATCTTTTTGTGTATCGATTCCAGATTTGAATATGTCCAGGTCACATCTCAGTACAGTATATGTGTGTATTCATCTTTGTCAGTGTGTTTTGTCTTTCACCCACCTTATACTCAGAGACTGTCGAAGAAAATCCATATCGTCCCACCTACATATTTCCAGAGAGCAATGACAGGCCACTGAGAGCCAGAGGTACCATGGTTATAGTTATAATCCGATCTTTGATGAAACATTCCTCCATGCCACTCTTTTCTGTCTATGCCATTTAGCAACACCTTTCAACCCTTTGTATGTGTTACGTAATTTTATATCCAGTTCATGAAAACCAAATGAAATGGATATGTACTACCAATGAAAAGTTTGGGATCGGTAATATTTTTAAAAATGTTTTGGAAAGAAGTCTCTAATGTTATGTTTATTTGATCAAAATAACTGTTCTTTTTTTAATATATTTTTCAATGTAATTTATTCTTGCGATGCAAAGCTGAATTTTCAGCCGCATTACGCCAGTTTTCAGCATCACATGATCATTTTAATAGGATGATTTTCTGCTCAATAAACATTTCTGATTTTACTGACCCCAAACTTTTAACCAGTGTATAGCCACAGTGTTTAGGCTATAAGGTGTTAAATAGGCAGGGTAGTTCGCTCCATATACAGTCAATTCTTTGACAAATCCCAATGTGCAATAGATGATGCTTTATATGCACATGGTGTCAACACATTGATTGTCCTAAAGAGGAAATTATAACACTCAAGGTGAACTGTGGTAATGGAGCTATTTCCAAGACCACACCACCATGTATTTAAAACTCATAGATTGATTACCTCCATTTAAGAGCTTTCATACCACTGTGATGTGTTTCATACCATGGCTGTGCTTTTAGAGAACGATTCTGCTGAATTATTAAAGCAGGCACAACACAACTAATGGGCTTTGTGCAATAATGGGCTTTTCTTAGCGATGCCACTTCGGCTTTTATTTGTTGCATAATCACTAAAATGCCTAATATCTGTAGATTGTGGTGAAAATGTCTTATTTCTACTGTAATTTACCAGCTAGTTGAATATTCCAGCATCAGAAGAACACACTGCTGTTGTCATAGCGCCATCTACTGGTTAGTTGTCCTGGAGCTGAATGCTATTTAGTGGATCATTACTGCTATGTCACTCTAATCTAATCCCTGTCATTTTTTACCTCCTATACATTAGATGTTTAGAAACCCCCAAGTTGCTGCTTTAGAGCACAGGCTACGCTAAGGAGAGCACAATAAGAAAACAAGTTACAAACTACGTTAGAAATACATTTTATATGTGAAAAAATGTTGTAAGTTCCAGTGTTTTTTAAAAGTTTCGCAAAAATATGTCAGCTGTATTGCTTCATCACTCATTATTATTAACTATTTGCATCTAATACGTATTTTCTGACTCTTTCAGATGACAAGCCGGCTCATGGTGGTGAGGATGGTAAGTGTTTGTGTGTTAAAAAGAATTACAGTTCTGTCATTTACTGACCCTGAAGTTGTTCTAAATCGGTATGATTTTTTTTCTTCTGAACACAAAAGATATTTTGAAGAATATGGGTAATCAACCAAAGGGGCCCTGGGCCTTATTGACTTCCATATTACTGGTTAGATTAATCTAAGGATTAATCACATTAAACGCATTAGTGTGTTAAACACACCTCACTTACCCTTGCACTATGCTTTATTAAAATGTGTATACTGTTATTTATATATATATTGTTAATTGTACATACATTATGTTGTTATACTGCTACTGTATGTTCAGAGAATTTCACCTTCAGTACACTTGCGTATATACGGTGTGTGACAGTAAATAGAATAAGATTAGTATTGAAAAAAAAAATCAATGTGGCCCATAAACTGTCTGGTTACTGGCATTCTTAAAAATATCATCGAGAAATTGATACAGGTTTGGAACACTTTACGTGAGTAAATGATGGCCGAATTTTGAGTGAACTATCCCTTGCATTTAGCTAAGGGATAAAAACTACATTATGTATTCTTATTTAAAGGAAAGCTGTGTTTCAGTTCTGTTAGTATGTTATTTGCATTTATTCTGAAGTGCGGCCAGTCCCTCGCTCCAAGAGTGCAGTAGACATGGGGAGCTCAAGAGGACAGCTACCTGTGCCAACACGCACATCTTCCTTAAAACCTCAGAGGTGAGCCATGACACTATGAAACAAATATGATTTATGGAGGAGATTCTAGCACATTTATTGACTGAATTCTGAAAACTTTCATATTAGAGTGTGAATTCTTGCACATTGCTAGTGTTGCTCAACATAGAGATGATGACATTTCTTCACAGGATCTCAATGTGTGAAACACTGTATTTTAGAATTTGTCATGCTGCTTAACAAGCATGTGTTGGCTTTCTAGATGTTGCTGTTTGCTGCTATAAATCATAATGGAGACCTGTTTTTTTTTAGCCATCGGTGTTAACCAGCAGAAAATAAATTAAGTGCCTTTACTTGTATCCTTGTAGATCATTTTAGGTTTTAAATATACAGGTGAAACTCGAAAAATTTGAATATTGTGCAAAAGTTCATTTATTTCAGTAATTCAACTTAAATGTGAAACTAATTAATTTATTATATAGATTCATTAAATGCAAAGTGAGATATTTCAAGCCTTTATTTGTTATAATTTTGATGATTATGGCTTACAGCTTACAGCTAGCTATTAGCCATAATAATTAAAATTATAACAAATAAAGGCTTGAAATATTTCACTTTGCATGTAATGAGTCTATATGATATTAGTTTCACATTTTTTGCACAGTATTCTAATTTTTCGAGTCACCTGTACATATAAATATACAGCCCAAAAGACTGGATCACACTAAAAATAATGGATTTAAAATGTAAATTAACACTGGTGGTACAAATGGTTTTAGAATTTGGAAAACAAAACGTTATGATATTTAATGAATAAGAAATATTTAAGATTCTGTTGATAATACCAGGATCTGCACAAATAAATAAATAAATACTGAAGTTAATGTAATTTTTTCATTAGTCAATGTCTTAGCAATCTTGACCTAACAAGTTTCTGTACTTACAACATTTATTTATCCAGGTGAATTTTTGTTTCCTCTAATTTATTGGATAATTAGTCAAAGATTTTACCCTAATTGTTACAATAACTTATAATGGAAATTTTGTATTAAATCAAAATCATGCAAAATAGGTTACTCAATATGTATGTATAACACTACAGAATATTTCTCCAATACATCATTGTTCTAAGTGCTTTTATATATACACAAGCTGCATGTATGGGAACGCTTACCTAAAACTTGCCCTTGTTGGTTGCCATGGTGACTCTCCACCTCCCTTGCTGTATCACTCCATCTCTCCCTCCATGCATCCCTGCAGGAATGAGTGGGAGCCCCCTGACAAGAAAGTAGACACCAGGAAGTACCGCGCAGAGCCCAAGAGCATATTTGAGTACGAGCCAGGAAAGTCTTCAGTGCTGAAGCAGGAGAGAAAGGTATGATGCTCTTTATACACGCATGTTTTGTGAGTGCTGTTGCTGTGCATGACGTGTGATGCTGCAAGAGCTGATTTCTGCCTGTTTCACTTGTAAGGACACAGCACACTCACAGCTTGGTAGTCTTAAGTGACCTCGGTAGGTGACTTGTGCGAGTAATGTCTTTTAATGTTGTGTTATATGCACTGTTACTGTGCATAGCATATGACATGATCATAGCGTGTGCTCATAGCAGGGCACACACTACAGTAACGTTAAGTATAGAATATAGAAAGTAGGTGGACCTTTTACTGAGCTATAAAAAGACCATCAATAAGTGACACTTGCAGTGTCCAGACCCAGTTAAGAATAGAGACTCCTGCTGGGGCTTGAGTGTGTCTGCAGTCTGGTCATTTTCATGGGAGGTTTGTTACCATGACATTCAGTGATTCAATCTTTTTAGCATGACTCATTCTGGGAGCTGCTGGTATTACATAATGTGTTTCTGATGACATACCGCTGAAATGGGTTTATTGTAGAATACTTTGCCAAGCAAAGCACGTTGGATCCTCGACAGTGAAACAACTGAAGCAGAAAAGTGCGAGATGCGGTAGTTCTTTCATTTTCTGCTAATTGTTAGGGAAAGTAATTAAAATGGCTCCAGGTCAGGTCCTATCTAGGGCAGAAGATAATGTGCTGCCTGTGTCTTTTCATTGATTTAGCTCTGCAGAAACAGTCCTTTTCTTTTGGGAAATTTTGTGTCGTGAAATATTTAAATTATTTTTAAATGATGTACACTACTGTTCAAAAGTTTGGGGTCGGAAAGACTTTTTAATGTTTTCTAAAGAAGTTTCTTACGAAGACTGAATTTTTTTGATCAAATATAAAGTAAAAGCAGTAATATTAATATAATAATAATATAAAATTACTACTAATAATTAATAATATAAAATGAGATATTTTATATATGTAATTAATAATATAATAATATAAATTGTTACTCCAGTCTTCAGTGTCACATGATATGATCCCTCAGAAATCATTTTAATATGTCTTATTTTTATCAATGTTAAAAACCGCTTAATATTTTTATTTGATGCACTGAATATTTTATATACATTTTTCAGGATTCTTTAAAGAATAGAAAGTTAAAAAGGAAAAAAAAGGATGTCCTTAGAAATCTTTTTAACACCATAAATGTTTTATTCTCACTGAATAAAGTTATTTATTTATCAAAAAATAGTATTCATTAATTAAAAAAAAAATAACCTTACCGACCCAAACTTTGTACAATTGTGTAATATCATGGTAAATATAGCATAATTATTATTGATTATTAAAACAATGTAGAACATATTTTGCAGGATTTTATAAGCAAACATAATGCAAAAAGATTGATATTCATTTCAGAAGTGTGAAATTTTGGATTTTGAGTGTATGAATATGTGTTTATTTTCCTTGTTTGCTTGTCACATACAGTAATGTATAAGACCTATGATCTATGGATCCCTTTCCATCATTACTTTGTCTTTGTGAGATCTTTATTTTCTAACTCCTGTTCCTTTGCTGAGATCAACCAGACGCTCTTGCAATAAGTCATCAAGCTGTAAACAAATCCAATTCATGTTTCCTCTGCTGTCTCAGCCTGGAGCCTTTTTTACTGTCTGAGATCACGACATAAAGAGAGAGTTCATGTAACATCATCATTCAGCCTCATTGTCTTTGTATTCTGAAACTTCCTCTTTCTCTTTCTCTCTCTCTTTGTCCTCCTTTCCTTGTTGCCATATTTCTGTAGACTCAGGACGTAAGTCCAGAAGATGTAGATTTAGTGAATGAGCCTTGGTATAGGTTCTTTTCTGAGATGGAGTTTGGCAAAGTGGTAAGTTGGCAGTATATTTAAAAAAAAATGCATGTCATCCTTTTTTATTTTATTTTTTGTTTTGTTTAGGACCCTAAACATATCTATTTTTATATTTTATGTCTGTCTGTTAGAACCATTGTTTTGTCACTTCCTTTCTGCACTGACCTTTCATATGTATGTTCGTTATCTATCCCACTGTAGCTCAGTGCATAGCAATTCAAAAAGTAACATTATAGTGAGTGGAAGAATTCTTCTAAATGTGCTTCAGAAGCCACATCAGAGAGTGATAGGTGATAAAAAGGTGCAAGCACCACCTCTCAAATTCCCAGATGCTTCCTGATCTTCTTCTGAAGTCGTTTTTCACCAACTTTTCCATCTCATAATTGTTTTTTTTCTGGCTGTAATTCAATTTGAATCTCAATATCATTTGCACTGTTATTAAACAATGTGTGACAACAAAAACTACTTTGAGGCTTCAGTCTGTGCGTCGAGAAAGCACATCTTTTTTGAGACTTTGAGACTGCCACTTAAAAGGCAGTCATTCTTGGTGTTGACACAGATGACTTTGAGAACGTTTTCATTTTTATGTAGTGCCCAGACTGGAAACAGACAGCAAGCTGTGATGATGCAACTGGTAAAGATAATGCTCAACACTGGCCAACTTGTTTCTCCTGTGCCTGTTTTCAGTAACGTTCCCTGGCAACATGGACTGAAAAATTGGCCCCTGCATCATCCACTTTCTGGTTGTCAGATTTGCTACATCCACCTAATCCAACTAATGCCAAAGTGCATAACATCCTGCTGGTATCTATCCAGTCATGGCGATTACATTTTTGCCGTGTAAACTTTTTTTGTCTGATCTTGACGCATTAACTGAGGAAAGCACTTTTAAGTACCACTGGCCTCCCGTCATTAGGTTCAGTGAGGGATAGGAAGGCCGTCACTAGGTTATCAGCGGCACAGAGCCTGTGCAGCGTTGTCATCAACTCAACACCTGTGAGTAAATGGCACATTCGTTCACACTTATTTTCTTAGAGACACGTACCATTATACACCCCAAGGTGATCGGGTTGTTTAGCCTTTCTTTTTTTGGGAGTCACTGTGATTGCTTCCATGGATGACAGTAGTAAAATTATAACTTTTATTCAGCAAGGACGCATTAAATGAATCAAAAGTGAAAGTAAACAAAAAAAGTTTAAATTTAAGGGATAGTTCGCCCAAAAATGACAATTCTGTCATTGTTTACTCACCCTCAAGTTGTTCCAAACCTCTGTGTGTTTATGTGTTCTGCTGTACACAAAGGAAGATATTTGGAAGAATGTTTTAATGAAACAGATCTCAATCCCCATTGACTACCATAGTATGTATTTTTTCCTACTATGGAAGTCAATGGGGAATGAGATCTGTTTGATTAAAACATTCTTCCAAATATCTTCCTTTGTGTTCAGCAGGACAAATAAACACATTGAGGTTTGGAACAACTTGAGGGTGAGTAAATGATGAAAGTATTTTCATTTTTGGGTGAACTAACCCTTCAGGTGCTACTTTTGAAATTTCAATCCTGAAAAAAACGTTATCATGGTTTCCACATAAATTTTAAACTGCTTTCAACATTGATAATAATAACAAATATTTCTTGAGGAGCAAATCAGCATATTAGAATGATTTTAGAGGATCGTGTGTCACTGGAGTGAACATTCAGCTTTGCAATCACAGAAATAAAAGGGTTATGATACTATATCGCAATTTCTTGTAAGACATCGTTGCAGGACAAGAAGGTTTCTCAAATCTAGTCTAATGACATGCTCTCTAGAGGGAAAAAAAGCACAACAAAATTATCACCAGACAAATCATCACAAATCTAGGGTCAATATTCAATATATGACCCAGACCTACTCTTACTGCTCAATGGATGGCTTTTGGGTATGACAAGTCTTCAGAATTAGTTCTTCTGACAGTGAAACCAAACCCTTGAGAATGAGTCACTGAGTCACAGGCTGCACTCCTGAGATGGGTAGGCTCATAAATCTGAACATCAACGTCATGGCACAAGTTAATAGAAGGTTCCTGTCTCTTTCCAGATATCCTTGTTTAGAGCTGAAAGTGAGGAGTCACCTCCCTTGAGAGCGGGCATCTTGAGTCAGCTGATGCGGCCCAGTCAGTCGCCCTGTTGACGAGGCAGTGATAAAATACTCATGGAGTTCTAGTTTCAGGAGCCAGTGTGAAATTCTCATTTGCTTAGTAAGACTACCATACAAAGTCAGATGAAAAAAGTAAAATTAAACACGTTTCTAAAAGTATGTAAACACTCTCGCAAAAAAGGTTGAGATATTTTGTTAGTAACAACATTGTCCATCATATATACCATCTTAAGCTATGAGACTGAGGTCACAAAAAGTTCCAGTAATAGACTTGTTGTGCTCGTTGACTCCTATCTGGGAGCAACTTTAAGTATGAAGCTGCGTGCGTTTCCGTGTCTAAGTGGGTCGAAGGTTATTGGAGACTGCATGTGACCTGGCTTCCTCAGTGATAAATACGCCAAACCCTATGACAGTGACAAACACAATCAGCCCATCTCCTATATCCTGTGTGTGGAATGAGACATATGTACTGGCCTAGCAGTCCATATCCATTATGTGTTTGTTTCAGTCAGACACAACAATGTTCACAAACTGTGCTTTGATTATAGCAGTTTATCAAAGAATGGAAGAAAAAGGTTGCATGTAAAGTTCTTTCATAAGACTTCCATAAATGACTACATAAGCCCCATTTGCTCATGCGGTTAAGTTGCACAGCACCCTCACTCACATTGTATGCTATTTATAAAATAGAAAAGTTGTAAATTTTCTTGAGTCATCTCCTGCACCTGTTAGGAAACTAGCACATGAAAATGAGCAAACATTATGATCACACTGTTCCACTGACTAGCCTTAACAATCAGGGGAAAGGAATTTACATCCTAGGAAATACTGTGGTAAACATCTCTTGATCTTTATTGTGGCCTCCTTAAGAAAAGCACATTGTGACTTATCTTAAAGGGACAGTTCACCCAAAATTCATCATTTACTCAGCCTTATCGTTCCAAAGATGGATGATTTTACTTTCTTTTACTTTTTCAGAAATAAAAATGACAGAATTTTCATTTTTGGGAAAACTGCCTTTTTAAGGATGGATTCAGTCAAAATTCAACACATTTAGTGTAAGTTTAGTGTAAAGGCCTATATGCTGAAATTAGACCCTGTATACCCTGTTGTGACAAATGGACGTGCACCAGACGAGACAATGGGAAATTCTCAGCATTATTACTTTTAAGACTGAGATGTCATTTCCTTTAAAGTGAATCCCCTTAAATGAGAAATTCTATTTTGGTTGGCATTTCATATAACGTAAGGCTTTGAAACGGTATCCTCTGTGACACACTGTGCACGTCACTTTCACCCACCGTCTCCATGGGTCATGTCAAGAATCTCAAATACCCGGCTTAAATCTCACTTTACTGCGGTGGCTGTTTGTAAGTGTATTTCCTGTAAACTCAAGGGCTCTTTAGTCCTTCTCAAAGACAGTAAATGATAGGCATAGCATAGCAAAATCATCTTTTTAGTCTGTTTACACATTTTTTTTTTGCACCATATACTTTTTCCTGCTGTCAGATAGAGTATATGAAGCTTCCTGTACTTTATAATGTACAGAAACAGTGCTCTAACGTCATTGCATTTATTTTACTTTCTTATCTCCTCATTTTAACAGCTGCATCACACTAAGGTATTGTACTGGCTGTCACAAGTATTTAGATTAAGATGCGTGGCACTTCAGATAAGGCTTTCATGCATGCTTCCTGTTTGCTTATTCTTCGCATTTGAGCCAAGTCTCGTGCGAAAGCCTCTTGGGATGCTGTGCCAGCTGTTTTCTTGAGAGAAAAAAAAATGGTATGAATGGAAAAAAGGGACGAAAATACTAGAGGTCGCTTTGCAGACGTAATTGCAGCTTATGTCACTGGGTGTTCCTCAGGAAACAAAACTTCTAGAACATGACGCTGTATAAATAGAGCCATATACTCACACAAAGCCTGTATTCATTCGCGAAGGTTATTCGTGATCCTCTTTACCCAGCAACCAATGGGATGAGCATGTTGCGGTCAGGAACTGAACTTTTCTTCTGTCGGTCAGAAGAGGGGGCCGCGGGGTGCTGGCACGCATGTGGCATACCTCTAAAGGGACAGCAGCGGGCTGGGATTGTGCAATCGTATTTGCAAACACCACTTGTGCTTTTTTTTTTTCCTTTGGAGGTGTGCTGTCATGCTATTTTTACCATCTGTGACGTGCACTTTGGGAAAAGCAACAGAAACAGCAGCCTAAAATTAAACTTCTCTAAACCATTCCAAATGCAAGGGGGGGTACAAGCCGTCGCAGTGAATGGCTCTTTCTGATCTGCCATCGGGAGTTGCTGCCTGGCAATAACAGCTCCTTATTGACTCAATGCATGCAGTGTTGGGTATTTACTTACAAATGGTAGTCTGGTACTGATTGCAAATTACATGATGAAAATTGGTAATTAGTAACGAGATCTGTTGGATTAGATATTTCGTGTAATCTAATCTGAGTACTTTTTTATTACTTTTAGGTTACCTTTGACCTAACTCATATATCACATCAATTTTGATTAGATTATTGTGCACCGCATGGATATAAAAAATACAAAACGAAAGAAAATGTATTCTATTCTTTACTATCATTAAATGTCAGGGTTTCCTGAAGGAACTGCAGTGGATATGCGAGCGATCTAATTAATTAAATAATAAAAATGTAAGCTTAATGAAAACATAATTACTTAAAAAACAATACCCGAACACTAGAAATTCCATTTGTTTTCCTGCATAGTGAATGAATGTGTTGTTAAAATGAAATAATTCTTTAAAATCTCTTAAAATCATATAATTCATTAAAACTTTAATGTGATTAAGAGATAAAAAAATGTACTATAATTACAAAGACTTCCTTTTTGGAATCTGATTACATAATCCAGATTACATGTAATCAGTTACTACCCAGCACTGGACGCGCATTATGTGAACTTCCTTTGACGTACTAATAATATCAATCCTGTGATTTCGTACGGCATGTCTGATCCGATGCTCATGATATTCTTAATATATGTGTGTAAATCCGTTTGTGTGTGTGTGTGTGTATGTGTGTCTGTGTCTGCCCATGTAATTTGGCCCACTTCCCGCACCAGCTGGTTAATTGTCTCCCTGTCTGGCCGGCCAGTAATGAGAGTGACTCAATAGAAGACAAAAGAGAGCCTCGGTGAGAGACAGCAGCTGATTGGTGGAAGCGCTGACAGCCCCCTCCCAAAATGGGCGCCCCTCACAGCCCCTGCTAATCCCACCCCTCGCTCCCAGTCGCTTGTTTTCCCCCCTAACTTGCATGCAGGCCAAAATACTTGCTTACTTCTCCACGCTACGCTTCATCCAGAGGACTTAAGAGTTTCAGAGCTTTGGACGCGGCAGACGTTCGCAAGCCTGACTGACTAATGCGCCTTCTCCCTTTCCAGCTGCCAGAGAGTCAAGCCTTTGGAGCTATCAATGACTTCTTTGTTTGGTTTGTTGCAGAGTGCCCCCTCTTTCAGCCCATTGGAAACATCTTCCGACCTCCAGGAATAGTAAGTCCATGCTTCTTTTCCCCCCTCACAAACGTTCCTTTCCACCATTTTCTGATGGTGGTGTATGCCTTGTTGTTTGTGTGCCTGTCTTGCTCTCCAGCCATCTATTCTCAGGCAGAGCTGTCACGGGGCTCTGGAGATTTCCCTCGTTTCCTTTTTCTGTTTCCTGAACGACCATTTGCAATGCAGGCTGTCCAGTGTAGGCGTTCGTGTGATGTATGTTTGTAAGCGTGTGTGTGTGCGCGTTCGTGGAGGAGAGGCCACGGATGGTTTTGTTTCGTGCTGAAACTAGTGTCTGAAAATAAAGCCTGGATGTCTTTTTAAGAGAGATAAGAGACCTTGAACATCCACCCATTCTGTTAGTAGAAATCCCCCAAATGTTAGTGTGCCGTTTTGACAGCTTTCACTGTGGCATTTACGTGATCATGCCTTGCCTTCACAATACTGACATAACAGTCATATTATGTCATTAAATTTGAAGGAATTTACATTTGAACATTTTTTTTTTCATTTATTAACTTGATTATTTTTTTTAATTATATGATTTATATATATATATATATATATATTTAAGTTTCAAACAATGTTTAGAATAGTACAAGCTATAACATGGAGAAATATAAGCATAGAAGAATAAACAATTTATTTATTTTGTATTATTTTGATTCAGAAAAAAACATCTGAAGCGTGCACAACAAAAATAGAATCAATTTAATGTCATGTAAGCTCTCTTTAAAAGCAGTCTTTAACATAACTCCTTTTTAAACAGTACATAACCTTATTCATTAGTTAAATCCGTTTACAGAAAAATTCCATGCTTCCTTTGCCAAAAATGTAACAGCAAAACCTACAAATGAATGAATCTTTTGTGGTATTTACATCTCTCTTAAGAATCCGTGGCATCTTTTAGCTTAGCGGTCTTCACTTTGATGTGAGGATCTTTGTGATGTTTGGATGTGGTGTTTATTGTTTTATCAAAAGCCACATGGTTTAGCGATAAACCAGGAGGCCAACTAGTGTTCAGCCAAAAACACTAAACCAAAAATATGCTCTCATGACTTGAGGAATGTCTGAGAGACAAACCCTGTGTAAGTGTAATCCTGGGAGAAACCGTTTCGCCTTATGGCCAACAGATCCTTGAAAAGGAGCTGAACAGCATGAAAATACTTCAGCTTTACTGATGGTCAGATAAATCTGGTAAGACCATCTCCGCTCCAGCAGTTGTCAGGCAGCTGCTCAGGTTCCTGAGTTTGGAGCCAGTGGCGTCTGGAATGACGTGTGCTTACTTCTTCTCACTTCTCCAGCGGAAAGCATCCCATGCATCCCAAGGGTCATGTCATTCGTGGGGACTTTATTAAGTGAACAGTATAATGGAATAATTCATAAAGCTGGAGTCACAAGAACAGTGTCTTGTACACACACCTGTTTTTTGTTGAATAATGGGTATTATATTGTTTCCAACTATAAAAGAGTAGGAAAGTATGCTAAGGCCCTTAAGGTTTTATTGGCGTGTTGGCTGTTACGGCCCATAACTGTAACTGTTAATATGATTCCCTCCAAAAAAGAGCTGCCGATGTATAGGACCATTGTCGTGGATGAATTCCCTCTCAAATCACTTAGCATGTAGGCCATGTGAGTCTGTTGTGTTAACCCTGTTGGAAAAACAGTGTCATTCTGGACAGGCTGGGATGGGTTGGGGTTTTTTTTTTTTTCTTTTTTTGTTTTTTTATTATTGCTTTATTGCTTACAGCAGAGTCAAAATGATAAGCAAGCATAATATACATTAAATTTTCCTATAGCTCATTATATGGGGAGACCTAACAAAAGACAGGGTATTAAAGGTATGCATCCTTAAAAAACAACTTACTTTCATGTAAGCACATACTTTAGGTTTATATGACTGCTACATGTGGAAATCTTCAAGCATGTTTTTTTAAAGGATGCCACACAGGCCTCTGAGGAATGTTCTGATAAGGGCCAGAGCAGCTGGCGCTGTCCCATCTATATCAAAGAGCAAACACTGGCTGGCACACTGAAGTTTTAAATTGTTTGGCAACATTAAAAGTAATTTGTATATATATATATTTTTTTTTTAATCATGTATTCATTCTTTTTTTGTAATTAGTAAAATACTGTAAATATAGATCACTTTAAAGTGATTTTTTTATCCACCAAATATTTTAAAAGTATGAGCAGGTTTAGTTAGTGTGCTCAATAAATCTTTTTAAAAGTATTCCAAGGCAAAGGATTTTCTATAGTATTGTTTTCCATAGTATTTTATGTTTCCTGTTTCTGGTTTTAATAAAAAAATAAATGTATTTTCATATAAACACAACATTAGAATTCTGTTCATACATGTTGTATGAATATGATGATTTATTTAAGTCACAGCCTATCTCTATTTGTGCCCAGCTCGACCTGTAAATCAGACAACAGTGAAGCAGAGAAGGACAGCTTGTCTGCCAGCGGGCAGTCAGCTCCAGAATGTGATCGACACACTTACAAGAGTGTCCTGGAGGGCGGCGACATCCCACTGCAGGGCCTGAGAGCGCTTAACAAGCGCCACCCCAGCACTTCTTCTAAAGGTAGGCTTCCACTCCGTTTAACTCAGGTTTGAAATGATTTTGGTTTAAGGATTTCTAATGGAAATAAGATTAGAATCATTATTGTAAAGCTGGCCCATTTGTTGCCCGTTGAGCCCTCTTCATCAGCATTTTCTACATTCCTTCCTTCACAATACCACACAAATAACACAGCTCATTTGTCTTTCTGTGTTTCGTTAAAGCTGGTCATTTTTCACAGTTGACACTTAACAGATGTCCGGTTTGACCTTTAGTCATTCACTCGATGCCGGCCTGTTAGACAGAATGGGCACATGAGGTGCAGCTCAGTTGGGTGTCCAACTGCTTCAGAAGTGGGCCGTGGTGTGGACAGTAAGGAAAGGGGGTGGTCGTAGAGATTAATAGGGGGATCTGATGCTGGACACTCACCCTGAAGAGGAGATAAGCATGCAGGATGTTCAGGGGTGGTCAGGTATGAGGGGTCAGCTGTCAAAGTGAGGTCATGAATGGAATGCGAGCACATTTGACCCGAAGGATGGGGGTGGAAAGCGGAACACACAAGGGTTGAGGATGATGACTGTATCCGTTAATAGTTAACATGACCCACATGTTTAGACAGAGGCTTTGTTGACCACTGTGTGAAGATCTTTTTTTAACTCTTGACTTTCCAAGACAACATGTTTTGCATACCGAATATACAATGCAGTGTATCTTGTTGTGACTTCATGAAGTTATGTTTCTAAATGCATAATTGAGTATAAAGAGATCATTAAAGCACATTGTAACATTTTGTTTAATCCAAATTATGTGAGTTTCCCAATTTCCCCCTGCTTTTAAGTAATCATTACTATCTATACCATGTTCCTGCTGCATTTTTGGCAATATACTGTAAATATCTATTAACATTCTGCCTGTAATTCCTGTGGATAGCAGCTGGTAACTTCACAGCACACTAGAGGTTTCTTTGGTGAGAATTCCCAGTGCTTACATAAGTTTATAACCACAACGGGAGTAAGTGGCTGTCTTGGAGCAGTTTGGAGGAGTCTGCGATAGGTCAAAAAGAAAAGCATTTCGGCACATTTGGACAAACCTTCACAATAGAAAATAAATGGTGCATTTGATTGGACCAAAAAACATATTGGAAATCAGAACACAAGTAAATGCTAAATTGTAGATGCTTTGTTTTCAGCACATATGACTCTTTAAAACAGTTATTAAACATAAAATACTATGTATATTATAGTCACATAAATTACCATGGGAGTCACATGCATATTGGAGGGGACATTCCAATTGGTTTAGGGGTACAGTATTTTGATTCACTGTCAGTTGTAAGTTAAAGCAGAAATAATTCATTTTCTTCCTTTTTTTTACTAGGCCATACTAGCATAATGGATTTGAAACTCTGCTCACACTGGACTCAATGAATATTTTTGTTTTGCAGTTTGCCAGGAGTAAAATATTTTAGTTGTTATATGATTTATTAATGACTTATGCCTGGTTTAGATTACACGATTTTAGCCCGATTTTGGCACGATCCACTTGACGTAGGGTGTCGGGGAATTCGACAACGGGCGTCGGGACTCAAGATTCGATTGTATCGTCTCGTATAGTGTGTCATAGTGGGCGACAACCTACGATGCGTCTGCGATGCTTCATAACATCACGACAAAAAGACTAGCATGTTTCATTTTTTAACGGTCGTCCACGACGGTTCCGTCAGATGTATGAGGTTGACCAATAGGAAATCTGCGAAAATCGCGTAATCTGACACAGTGACTGTCGTAACGGACAAAAAAAATCATGTAATCTGAATCAGGCATTAAACAGTCTCCTAGACTTTTTTAAAAATTGCAATAATAAAATAAAATATTCCAAAAATATTATTCTTTTTAGTACGTTATTAAGTTTAGTTTTTATTTTTCATTTGATATATATATATATATATATATATATTAGATTATTTATATTTAATATTTTTATTTAATATTTAGTTTCATGCTTCATTGTAATAGCGATGTTTTATAAGTATTTGATGCTCTGCCGTGATTTAATTTGGAGTATTTATTTAGTAATTAATGTAACATTTCTTACATTCTTTGCCAGTTGTGTGATACTGTTGTGTTCGTGCTTGTTGCAAGTGTAATCTAATGCACTCTTTGTTCTGTTACCCTGCATGCCTGCCAGTGGATTATAAAGGTGGGAATGGCTGTATGATTTCACCCTGCTCTTCTGTAAATACTCACTCAGTTCTTGTCACTAATGCACTAGCTTCTCAATACAAGACTAAAAAGTCCTTGTCAGCCACCAAAGCCTGCATCCCTCAAATCCTTCCCTCCAAGTTTAAGCCCAAGTTATCACCCTCTACCGATGAGAACCTGGAAAGACGGACCGAGCAGACACAACAGCGGCCCAAAGCGCACAGCTGCGAGGATCTGCATCCGGAAGCCTGTGGCTCGCAGAATGGAGATACGCAGAATGCCGATCAGAGGTTAAATTCAGCTTGTAAGGGCAATGGTTTCCCTGAGAGCAGGAACCTTCATAAAAATGGACCTGTTGTGGGATCTGTGAGGAGCACTGCCGAGTTCTCTGCCCTCTATCGAAACATGCATAACATTCAGAGGCCGAGCTCCTTGGGCTCTAGCCCCAACGGTAGTGTCCGCTGCCTGGCTTCCTTTTTCGAGAAGCGGGAGGGTGACAATTCCCTGGATAAGACTGAGTTCATCCCCCGGGATGCCGTCACTTTTAAGGTGATGGAGTTTGAGCGTATCATTCAGCGTTCGAACAGTGCGCCCACTCGCTCCTCCTCCATGCCCATTCTCCCTAGTAGTCCAAGTCCTTCCCACAGCCCTGCGCCGGCCTGCTTCCTCCAGACCGCTCTGTCAGCTGAGACTCTAGTCGTGCCAGAGCCTGCACATACTGAGGACTGTTCAACCATGAATACACCCAAAGAGGAAGCTTCCGTGTCAGACCAATCCCTGAACTTCTCAAGAATTGACTTACCTTTGGAAAATGAGGGCAAATCGGAGGAAAAAAACAGTTGCATTCATGATGCTGCCAAAGAAATGCCCTCCAGCTGTACTTCAGAACCCACAGGTAACCATCACCACGATCACTTTCCCTTCCACACCAAACAAAGCAAGTGTAAAGGCTCTTGCCCGGCTTCCTACACACGTTTCACCACAATCCTCAGGCACGAGCGGCAACAGGCCAACACCCTACTGGAGAAGAGATGTGCTCCCCCAAGAAACTTGCTTCTGATGGGACCAGCCCCTTTCTCCTTACGGAGGTCCTTACACAGTCAACAGGCCAAAAAGACTTGCGCTCTCTCCGCCATGAAGCCCGTGTCCGGAGACCTCTTCTCGGCTAGGCCGAAGCCTGTGATTCCCCAACGCCTGTCCTCTTTGGAGGTGCTGGAGAGGCTCAGTAACGGAGAGAGCTCTCCATGTGAGGGGTGCAACTCGGATGACCTCATGGATGTGGAGGGCTCAGAAGCCAGTAAAGATCACTCTGAAGGTGGCTATATTGAGAGTGTCATGAGTGTCAGATTGTCCACACTCATGTTCGGGCATGACTATGTCTGTGATCACTCATCTTCCTCCAGCCTTTCTCTCTCTTGTCTGCTCTTCTGTCATCAATGAGTGACTTTATTTTTTCCATTTCTTCCGTGTGCACTGTGTGGCCAACTTTGTGTGGTTTGCAACCACATTAGCATTTTTTCTGTTGTGTTGTGTTGTGTTTAAGTGTGTTTTTTCACTTTTTTTTTATTCTCAGACTTTCACTTCAGCCATTTAGTATGATTTTTGTATTGCCTTTGTAATACATTGTCCAGATTACTTTGACCAGAAATAAATATATAAGAAAAACAGATCAAAATCTTGGTAAAAAGCACCACCCATAGAGTGCAATAGTGACTGAATCTTTCAGCTGCCTGGGTTCTGAAATTGTTCTTCTGAAAAGGCATTCTTCAATAAAGTATAAGTAGTTCTTATTTGTTTATTTAATACTTAATTTTAAGCAAAAGTGTATTTGAAATTTAAGTCAAAACGACAAAGGTACCGCTCTTAAGTTTTTTTTTTTGTGAGGAAATAATCTTCTACGCATTCCATGAAACATTGAGAATTATGTAATCGAATCATAAACAGTGGTATGAAATGAAATGAATCAAGTATATACAGTTAAAACAAGTTAAATATATTTTTAAAGGATAGTTCACCCAAAAATACTTTCCTCACCCTCATGTCATTCATTAAAATGTCTTCTTTGGAGCATAAAAGAGAGTTTTTGAGAAATGTTCTTCCATACAAGTCAATGGTTACCACTTTTCAAAATATTGTCTTGTTCGATTTAAGAAAGACAGTCATACAGGTTTAGAATGACATGAGGGTGAAGAAATATGACAGAATTTTTATTTTGGGGTGACTATCCCTTTAATGTTCTCTATAATCTTACTTTTGTAAACGCCAGATTCTATTAATCCACTATGAAGTTTTACTACAGTACATACCAGAAGTTCTGTTTTCATGCTAGCATAGAATAATGATAAGAGTTGGAAACTGAGAGGAATTTTGGCACAGGGTTCACCCACTTATTTGGCTCTTGTCAGCTTGAAAAAATATTTCAGGCCTCAAAAGTTATTGAACAGATGCATTTTTGTACATTAAACAGCTATTTAAAATTTTTTCACGCACATACAACTTTCAGCATCCTGCAAAGCCTTTCTCAGATTTGATCTGAAATTAACAGACAAATTTCATAGAATAGTGTTAACATGAGTCGGTTTTTACTATGTTTGAGGATCAGGACCAGTGCATTCAAATGGCTATGTTTTTTGTTTTGTTTATTATTATGTTGTTGTCACTTAATTTTCTATTTTTTTTTTAACTGCATTATACATATTTTTCTGGACATTTTTTGAAAGGAATGTCAAAATGTGTATTTTTTGCATACTTTTTCATGATGTTAGTTTTGATGCATGCAACTTTTTTTTGACTGACCATGGCTTATGCTTATCCTGCAGATCTCAAAATACTTGTTTTATGCATAAACTATTCTTTGTTAAACTGTAAGATGTGTAAGCCATTTATGTTCATGTAGTTTTCTTTATATATTTTAGATAACATCTTTTGTTATATTTGTGTTGTTTCCAGAATGTCTCTATCATCCCCATTGACATGCTCTATAAATGGAAATTTCAGAGATATATAGTGTTGTGGAATGCTTGATCCTAGACTGACTTGAATCCTTGCTCTTACTCTTACTTAATGTAATTTTGGCAACAGAAAGTGAATCCTATGTTTTTTCAAACAGACTCGGATTCCTCACATCCATTAGGCCATGGGGATCATGGAGAGAACCCAGATGAGACTGTCCGGAAACGTTATGGAGATAAAGAGGTGCCATATCTGTTTTGACATTTTCTTCACACTGCAAACAAATCATTTTCTTAATTGCTATGTTTATCTTGTTTTCCAGGAACATATAAACATTCTTAAAACAAGATAAATTTACTTGAGAAGGAAAAATTATAACATGACTTGTTTTCAGAGAGTATATCTTAAAAGAAGTTCCCAGCCCCACGGACATACTGTAGTTTTTTAAGCATATCTAACACTAAATTATTGAGGTTTGTTAATAAAACAATTAAAAAAAAAGTTGTTTAGATATTTTTGCTGGTGAATAAGACAAAAAATTAATGTGCGTATATCTCTAATGTATTAACATTAACAAAATAAATATCTGTTCATTTGTATATCTTAATAATATAATATAATCCTCTTTATCCTGGTCATGAGTTATTTAACAGACATGGGTGGTTTTAAAGCATGTTTTTTGGAGACTTATTTTGCTGCTGTACAATGTGTTGAATTTGTAAAAGGCTTAATGAGTGAATTAAAATCCTGTTTCTTTTTAAAGAAAATTCTGGAAGAGCAGAGACGGTTAAAGCGAGAGCAGGAAGAGGCAGATACAGCCGCTCGGAGACACGCTGGGCTGGTCGTGACTCATCAGCAGTTCATTACTAATGACCGCTTTGGCGACCTGCTGGTTATTAATGAGAAAGAGAAGAGAAAAACCATAGAGGTGACATATTTTCTCTCGTTATGCTTCAAACGATCGCTGACTGTCTTTTTAACTGACAAAGAGAGTTCCTGTGATATAAAAGATTCATTACTGTAGAAATGATGCTAATGGCCTCTTATTGTCTGCAGAGAACTCCTGCTTTGGCACGATTTGACTTCAGAGCAGAAAGTTTAAAGTAAGTGTCTCACAGTTCAGTTCTAAGGATGCTAATGAGATCATCATGTGTTTGTAAATATCAGCATGTCTCTTGACATGTAGAGTTCTTCATTACACAGGTCTAACCGCATTTGTTTCCTCTTAACCAGGGAACTACCATTTCAAAAGGGAGATATTGTATACATCTACCGGCAAGTTGATCAGAACTGGTTTGAGGGAGAACATCATGGAAGAGTTGGGATTTTTCCACGCAGCTACGTTGAGGTACATTCTTTTTTATCATTTAGTATTACATTTTTTTTTGTTTCTAAAAGAGTTTTCAGGTGTGAAGTAGCATGTCTTACTTCTGTTGTGCTGTTTTTCCAGCTCTTGCCGCCAACAGAAAAGGCTCAGCCCCAAAAAAGTGCTCCAGTCCAGGTGTTGGAATATGGAGAGGCTATGGCTCGATTTAATTTCACTGGTGACACTGTTGTTGAAATGTCTTTCAGAAAGGTACCTCAAACTATTTCTGCAATTTAATGAAGTTTGTGCTTTAGTCCAGCAATCAGCACTTACCACTGTTTATATACAAACAACACAAGATGAAGAAATTAGTATTACCATATATGTTGTGTTTAGCTTTTTATTTATATGGAATAATCATTCATTGTCCAGCAGCCTGTTTTATAAAAAAATGTCAGTTGACTAAAATATGCTAAAACTGCAGTGAATACAAGTAATTAATCAACGAAATGATTATAGATGCAGGTGGATTCACATATGCATGTCTGCATCAGACTTTGCTTTAGCGATTTTGTTACATGTAAATTAATAATAGAGATTACAAAAGTCAGAAAATGAAAAAAAAAATCTTATTTTTAAGTAAATAAATATGTCTGTGTTATGACTGCAGGAGCTAACTCCAAATCTTTTGTGTGCCTGTAGGGGGAGCGAATAACACTGATTCGCAGAGTAGATGAGAACTGGTATGAAGGCAAAGTTTCTGGCACTAACCGGCAGGGCATCTTCCCGGTCACCTACATAGAGGTGCACAAAAGACCCCGAGTGAAAAATGGAGTGGACTATCCTGATCCCCCTCTCAGCCAGTCGCCTCATCGGAGCACAAATGCCTCTCCACAGGTAAAAACCTGACAAAATCCATTTTTATTCAACTTATGTGAAGCGCTTTCATTTTCCCGTTTGTTTTTTATTTATTGATTTTCTCATGCAGTTGTTTTCGTCATTTCACCTCTCCCTTTCCTCCTTCCTCTTTATTGTTTCCTATTATTCCCTCCAAAAAGCCCATTCGTAATCGGCTCACCACCTCCCCTCTTCCTCTGCCCCGGTCTCCCCGCCGCTCGATCTCCCCCGAGGTCCATGCCATCTCCAACGAGTGGATTTCTCTCACAGTGGGCGGAGTCAGCAGCAGCCCCCCAGCCGCCCCCACTCCGCCACTCCCCCCTCTGCCAAGCACTTCCTACCGCTTGGGCGAATATCTGCCCCCCTCCATGTCAGCCAGTCCTGTGCCTCCCATCAGCGGCAGCCCCTACTGCATCTCCCCCATGGCCTCTCCTTCCTCGTCCCCTTTACCCCCGCCCTATCCACCCCGGCCCTGCTCGGCCACCCCGTTCCTCACCTTCACTCCACCTCAAAGTGAGGACTTCCTTCTTTCTCCTCCATCTCCCCGCCTCTCCCGCAGCCTGAGTCCCTGTGGGGGTGCTGGGCTTGAGGGTTGGCTTACTAGGGGCAACAGGCTGGATCAGGAGTTTCAGGAAGGGGATGGGTCTGAAATAGACAGGGCTGGCAGCCTCCGAAAGGCTCCTTACAGCAGGAACTATAGCCCAGCAGAGGTATCTTCTGCATGGTGTGGTGTGTTTGTTTAAGGTGCCCATCATAAGATGACTAAGTTCTGTTTCCACAGGCTGCAATAGAGGACAATATCTGACCCATCTGATTATGCGTTATACTTTTAAGGCTTTCACGCTGTTGAGAGAAACACCGTTAAAAAAGAAACTGCTGCATGGACCTCTAACATGATTAGCATGAAGCTGGGTTGTTGATAAATGATGCATGCGTGATGCAAATCTAGAGATTACTGTGTGTATACCGACTTGATTACCCTGTCAAACCCAAACGGCTCGTTGAAATTAATTAAAATTTAAGAGAGAAATGTAAAAAACGACATTTAGAAAAGATTTATTAAGATAGTCAATGTAACTTGTTAATTCAGCAAAAAAAAAAATTAAATATAAAAAGAATTTGAATTTAATCGTGCCTCCCTACACTAAAGGATGCATTGCTGTGGACTGTAGGCCAGTGAAAGTGTTATATTCATTGATAATAAAATAAATAACACTTTGGCTTCTAAAGCCACTTTCTATTTGGTGATTTATTTGGAGGTTTGTCTTAGCAAATTGATTAATTGATTAATTAATTTGTCAAGTTTTTATCAATGTTCAAGTGAAAATATGTGTTAGCTTAAACAAATATATGTTTAAAGTTAAGCACCATTCAAAAGTTTGGGGGGATTTTATTTTTTAAAGAAATTAACACTTTTATTGAGCAACAAAACCTTTTACATGGTTACAAAAGGTTTCTATTTTAAAATAAATTCAGTTCTTTTATCTATTGTCTATTCAACAAATCAAGCACTGCTGGTTTTAACATTGATAATAATCATAATTATTTCTTGAGCACCAAATAAGCATATTAGAATGATTTCTGAAGGACACTGAAGGCTGGAGTAATGATGCTGAATATTCAGCATTTATGGAATAAATTACATTTTAAAATATTTATTTTAAAAGAGACTTATTTAAAAAAAATGAAAAAATCTTACCAATTCCTGAAACTTTTGAATGCTAGTGTATAAGTTACATGTTTAGAATGATAGAAGGAGCATCCCAGCATGATGTGACACTCTTTTAATGATTGTTTGATGTTTTATAGGATATGTGGTGACTGCTACTAACTCACACTCTCTTTCCCGTTCATTATGTGTTTGATGTTCTGTACGGTTGTGCTGCCGTCCTCTACACGGAGGAAAATAGAAATGGACTGATCAAATGCCAACTGTACTGTTGTTTGTGCATACTTATTTCAATCTTGAACCCAGACCTCAGGGATGAACATGAATCGTTGTGCATGTTTTAAACATGTTTTAAAAAGAGGCAGATTATTCATTCATGTTCTTTCCCCCCCACAGCCATTAAGAAATGATGTAGAATATTACGGGCGATCTTCAAGAAGTCCCGTCATGCTGTTTGACATCCAAGACAACAACATGAATGCCAATTCATTTACGGTAAATTATTTTTCATGACATTATTTACTCTTAGATGCACATACTGCTCCATAATTTTTTTTAAATGTCATTTGTATTGATTATGAATAGTGAGTATGAGCAGTTTAATATTATCAGATGCTTATGAGACGCATCACCTCAATGTTTTATTCTCTGTGAAATCTAATCCTGTAACTCACCCACATAATGCATGACATCTCTGTACCCTGCAAGTAAACCTGTCCTATATGATTGTGGCGTATGTTTCACTCCTTCCACATGCACTCACTCTGTTGTCTCACTCTTCCATGCTTATCCTCTGGACACTACCATCCTTTCCGGCTTTCCTGGTATTAATGGACATTCCCTCCTTTCTGTCCTGTTACTATCTTCTCTAACCACACTGCCCCTTCCTCAAACTCAATTTTCCATCTGAATGACTGACCCCACCTCCTGGTTTGTGGCCGCATCTTGTGCCGACCCACTTCCACCAATAGGAGGCAGTGTGTAATGAGATCATGAATATTGCAGAGACCTCAGTGAGGTACTGCAGCACTTTGTCACGTCCCATAAACTCCGCCCACCGACTCCTGCCTCCTCCCAGTAAACACTCTCTCATCATTTCCCAGCAACCCCTGTCCCAGAGCAGCAGTCCTGAGCCTGGACGCATGAGCTGTGGGATGTAAGTATGATCTACAGTGCTTTTCATTGACATGCACCTAAAAAATCGGCAGGACATCCCTTACATGACTGCACTATGAAACCATATTTGCAGATGTATAAAACTTGAGTTTTGAATGATGCTAAATGTTAAGCATTGTAGTCTTCAAAGTACTTGATGTTCATTTCAATCTCCCATTGAAAGAATGCAATTCTCTCAAATAATTGTGCTATGCTCACCAAGGCTGCATTTATTTGATCAAAAATACAGTAAAAATAGAAATATTGTGAAACAAAATTACATTAAAAGAAAAAACGTTTTTCTATTTTAATATATTTTACAAGTAATTTATTCCTGTTTAAGCTGAATTTCAGTCATTACTCTTGTTTTTTGGGTTCTTTGATAAATGGAAACTTCAGTATCTATTTGAAATAGAAATTAAAAGTCTTTGGTGGCATTATTTACTGTCACGTTTGATCAATTTAATGCAGCCTTGCTTTATATATATATATATATATATATATATATATATATATATATATATATATACATACTACCGTTCAAAGTTTTGGATCGATACAACTTTTAAATGTTTTTAAAAGAAGTCTCTTCTGCTCACCAAAGCTGCATTTCTTTGATATAAAATATGGCAAAAACAATAATATTGAGAAGTATTTTTACAATTTAAAATAACTGTTTTCTATTTGAATCTTTTTTTTAAATGTAATTTTTATTCCTATAATGGCAAAGCTGAATTTTCAGCATCATTACTCCAATCTTCATAAATCATGATCTACATGATCCTTCAAAAATCATTCTAATTTATTATTATTAGTGTTGAAGACAGTTTTTTTAGGATTCTTTGAGGAATTCAAAGCTTGAAAATTGCAGACAACTGTATTTACAGTATATATATATATATATATATATATATAATATACATAACATAATATATGTATATGTATATATATATATATATATATATACATATACATATATATATATATATATATATATATATACACACACACACACACACACACACACACACACACACATATGTATGAAGCTTTCATACAGTACAAAAACAATACAATACACAATAACTGTATTTCATGTTACTTTGAAGGGTGTCTGACTGCAGGCACACTGAACCCTAACTATGGAGCTCTGCCAGATGTGCAGTGTGACATCTATAATTGTGTCAGACAGACAAAATTGTTTGTAGTGCTTTTAATTTAAGGCCATTAACTTTATTTCCATTTAAACTGAACTGAAATACGTTTACATTAACATTTAGTCGATACAATGTGATTTGTGCAGTCGCTTCCTCTTCCATATGTAATGATTTTTTTGTGTTCTTGTGTAGATTTCAGGCTCTGTACAATTACATGCCTCAGAATGAAGATGAGCTGGAGCTACAGGAAGGAGACCTGGTCAATGTCATGGAGAAATGCGATGATGGCTGGTTTGTGGGTATGTGTTATTGATCAATGTGTTGATTCTCCTTAAAGTCATCTCTCTCATACTAAATCCATATATACAGCGCTATTAAATCAGTCTATTCTCAGCTAGTGTTTCAGAGCTCTGCTGTCCTTTTATTTGTATCCAGACTCTTATGCATGTATTGGTTTCTCTGTGCAGGTACATCTAAGAGGACGAAACAGTTCGGCACGTTCCCAGGAAATTATGTGAAAGCTGTTAATTTGTGACATGATACCGTTAAAGAAATGATGGTTTATATGAAGAGATTCTAGCACTATGCTTAAGCAGCCTGATCTGTTTGGGACACTGTACCTGTTGATGTCAAACTAAGACTTTTCCTCCCCTCAACAATTTGGTCTTTCCCAGAGGAATGTCCAGGTATGTGATCAGTAAGGTGTGCGGCATGTCAGTGAAGCTGTACTACAGTTGAATCACTGAGGGATTTAAAGGAAGAATCAAGGTCTTTACCATTTTTATTTTTCACAGTGTTTTTGAAAATGCTAAAAGCCATTAAAATATAATATCAGACTGGGAAAAGGTGTTTAAGTTTACAGCTGCGAATTGTACTGAAGTACAGCGCAAAATACTTCAACTTCATCACATACCTGACATTACTGAAAAACATGAGATTCTACTATTTATTTTTGCTATAAATGTTTGATGGACTTTCATTGTGGCGACAGTTTATCGAAAGCACCCGAAGGTGTCTGTATTAAGGGTTACAGGTCTGTGAAAAGGTGAAAGGATCCTAAAAGTTAGGTTTAGCCATTTTCAAAAAGTGTTTATATTACCATTTACACTCCCGTTACGTTTAATGCTGATTTATAAAGCACTCTTATAAAGAGTATGATTTCAGTTTCCAATGAGGGCTTAATCGATGAGACAGAAACTTAGTATTTGAAAAGCCATTTGTAGACATCAAAATGATGTGAATGTTAAGGTTAGTGTTAGTTGTGTTCAGGAGGATATCTAGACAGCACTTAATGTACTTTCAGATTTTTTACATTTTACGATAAACTCTAACTTGTTAACATTTGTTAATGCATTAGTTAACATGAACTAACTGAGCAATATATTTTTTCAGTATTTATTAATGTTCTTTGTTCATGTTAACTCACATTGCGTTAACTAATGTTAACAGACACAACTTTTGATTTTAATAATGCATTAGTGTAATGTAGAAATGTAGAAACATTAACTAAGGTTAATCAATTCCGCTGAAGTATTGTTCATCATATCATTTGTTAACAAATGATACAAGTGTTACCAACATTTCTGGTAGTAAAATTACGATTGAGTGACCAACTCAAGAAACTCCAGATCTAACAAGCTTTTTAATTGGTTGTGGCGAAAAAGAAACAAGCTTTGTTTGAGGCGAAGGGCTACAGCTAAACCCCACTAAACGGATCAGAACTTATTTTGATGCTTTGACTCAAAATGTACTATTTATTTGCTTGAGTGATGCATATTTTTCTCTTTCAGTCATCCATTTTGAATCGGTTGTTCTGAAGAGTGTATTTTGAGTCAGTGGCGCAGTATTTACCTCCATTAACATGAGCCTCGATAACATCTTAACCCGGGTACCGTTTGACAGTGACATTTATGACAGGTAAAATGGTTGAGTGTTGGGAATGGATGATCCATATATAAGATTGCCGTACCTCATTTTCAAAGTGCCATTCACAGTAGAGGATGCTACGTTACATGTGGACCGTTGTGTTCATTTCATTAGCTTGTGGTCTTCCTTAACTGAATGTAGTCCAGGATGTAGACTAGCTTTTGCTTCCATTTGAGAAGTGGGACGGCAAATTTGAAAATATAGGTTTGAATTAGTTCTTCTGATGAAAATTGTGTCTTTTTGAATCTCCCCTGTAGTTTTATACGGTCCATTCCATACAATGCCAGAGAATGTGCTGCTAGAGAGCATGAAGGTCGTCTCGTCTGCGACTCGCTTTACCAGCCTTCCGTCAAAACAAGAATTAGGAAAAGATCATTTGGACAGAAACGAGTCATTTAAAGTATCTAGATGACATATTTTTTATTTTTTAAACCAGTGGCTGTTGCTAAAACTTTTGTCAAGAAGTAATCACATAGAAGATCGATGAGGAATTCAAATAGATGCGATCTCTATATGGTGTATGAACTCGGAGATATACGTTTTGGCCTTTTGAACCGTTATATAATAGCGTAGCATATCTGAATGTAGTGCTCTGAGAAACTTTTAACTTGGATGTGAACAGAGTTGAAATTCACACACAGTTTTCCTATTCTAAGTTGTAAATATGTAAAGTATAAATGAATGAAAGTGATTGAAGTTACAGCAACCTCTATAAATATTACAGTTTATATTAAATGAAGAATATTAGGAAAGCACAGAGACTTGCGTAACACAGGCCGTCTCATATGAATGAACGAGTGATTCTGACACTGTGTTGGGATTGAAATGCCTTTCTGTCTCATGGCTTCATTGAACTGTGCCTCATTTTATTATTATTATTATTATTTTGCCTTGAGGTAAACATGTTACTTTTTAAGGAAGTTTAAAGAGTAGGCTACCATTTTGGCCCAAGTGTGTCACACAAGACAATTACCGAGTTCTTTACCGCAATCACATGATTGATTGAAGAGTGTGAGATGACACCTGAGATGTGTAATGTTTAATTATTACTTTGTGGTCTGTATGCAGAGGCGAATTTTGCATTTTTTTGGTTTGTTTTTGTTTATTTGCAGTGCTGTTACAATTACAATGAATTTAAAACACTATTTACTGCTGTGATTGCCTCATTATGCAATATTTAATAAACAATATTACAGCTTTTGACTGACCCTGTTTGTTTATTGTCATGATGTGCTGCCTGTCCAAATGCCACCTGTGATCATTTCATGTGGACTCTGTTATTTATTAATGAAATAAATAGTATATTTTAGTTATAGGCCTACCTAACCATATATCTTCTCAACAAAACGCTTCTAAAAACGATCAATACATTTGTTACAGTAGGCTGCTTATTCATCTTTATTAATGTTAGTTAATTAAAGTACAAATGTTCATTGTTAGTTCAATGTTAGCTTAAGTCCACTAAATAATATTAACTGATACAACTTTTGATTTTAATGATGTACTAGTTAAAGTTGAAATTAACATTAACTAAGATTAAAAAATGCTAAGTAATTTTTTATTGTTAGCTCCTGCAACAAATGGAATCTTATTGCAAAGTGTTGCCACAACATCTAATTAAAGGATGGAAAAAATTACAAATCTTTTACTTAAAACTTACTTATGGTTTTGAATGCCAGGTTTTCAATCAATGTAGATTTGTAAAGCCCACAGACTAAATTTCTCCACTCGCCACTTAATTTTATACATTTATTCCAGTACCACATATTACCAACAAGGGGCAGCACAAGTAAGGGGAATCTTTATCCTTTAATTGCACAGCAGTGCAAAAACAACCTCATTGAATACCTGTCATATAGGCCAGCGAAAACATTCAAATGAAAATCACAAATTACAATCTAATAGAAACACGTACAACACCATCAAAAAACAATAATGCAATGGGCTCCAATAATACAATAAGCTACATGTCGATCCAAATAAACCATAAACACGGGTGGAGTGCTATATTCTACTGTGAAAGCACATCTCCAGTCTAATGTTTGCAATTATAGATCTAAATTGAGATGAGGTGGGGAAAAAACGCTCATTAGGAAGCTGATTATGTGACACTGAAACACTAGCAACTCATTTTCCTAAACCACAGGAGGTCAATTCTGTTTGGTTAATTTAGTCATTTAACTCCATTGTGTTTCTATTGTTTGTTAACGAATGATTCTGTCGAAACAGTAGGAGGCAACCTGTATAAACATGTATGTTAGTTATAAACTAGTGAACTGTTAGCACTAACAATCAGCCTATACACTCTAAAAATAAAATGGTGCTAAATAGCACTAAAGGTGGTTCATTGGCTTGTAATCATAGGGGAACCACTTTAAGTGTCATATAGCACTTATCTTTTCATATGGTGCTACGTAGAACCATAAGAGGTGCCATAGAGCATGTTAACCACCCCAGAGAACCACTGAAGAACCGCTGAAGAACCAAACTGGGCTTAGTGGTGCTATATAGCACCATGAACACCGCAAAGAACCCCTGAAGAACCTTTTTTTTTAGAGTGTAGGGGATTTTCTCTTCTTTTTTGCAATTCTACATTTACATACTTGTTGAAAAGATAGATTATTTGAGTGTTGTAAATGAGTAAATGAGTGATAAAGTAGATAAATCGTTTATAATAAAAAAGACTATTTTTTAAATCTATTTTTACATAAAACTTAACATAATTACATTTTCAATTATGTAATATAATCTCTGGTGTCATCAGGATGTTTCTGTGAAGTTTCAGCTCAAAATACCACTTTTTGATTATAGCTTGTCAAAGTCGACCCTTTTTATGAGGGAAAACGCTCTGTTATTGTGTGGGTCCCTTTAAATGCAAATGTGCTGCTGCTCCCCTCCACTAATCTGTACAATGTCATTCTATATAGATCCATAGATATCCATAATAAAGGCTAGATGTCTCGTCCACTGACAATGGAGGTCGACAGGAAACTCACACACTCATAACATTGTGTTTAATGGTGTACTTTTTGAATAACCATAACTTGCTCAATTTACTACCTATTTTCAAAGGGTTTGGTTTGTTTTAAACGTCAGAGATGTAATTATGACACTGCATACTTCTGAATAATAAGTGTATAAATAAATAATCATCCAGAATTATAGCCATGTTAATAACCTGTGTAAAAAACCAAAACCCTTTGTAAATTCGTAAAGATTTCAACAAGATTAGAATATTTGTGTTCGTGCTGATCACTCGTCTTACATCAGGTACTACAGAGCCCGCCAAAAAGCTGTAACAAGATGGCCGACATTGATGACAATAGACTCCGCTGTAGACATCTAGCCCAGCTTTTATTCCCTGTTTCAGAATCAGAAGACAATCCTTTACATGTGCTTCGGATATGGCTACAATTTAACAATAATTTCTCTCAGGCAAAATGTCAATAATGTGTCAATGAATTTTCAAAATTACTGAATTCAATATCAAGTTCTTGACACATTTCTTTGACACGTTTTCACATTTTGAACCATAGACTAAAAAAATATGGACAAAGCGTCTGTGGCGTCACCCATAGACTCTCTGAAGAACGGGGATGAGGCTGTTTATGGGGGTATGGGCGGTGCTACTGGAAAATCTTGGGAAATACAAAATACAAATGTTCAGAAAGGATACAGAGGTATGATCATCTTCTTAGATTGTAATACTGGCTCAGATATAATTGATAACACTTTAAAGTTAATAATTCTTCTTGGGAAATTTCATTTACATAAAGCTAAAGTAATGTCTATAAAACCATCCTTTAATTTCTTTTGTAAAGATGTAAAAATATACCATGACTCTTTCAATTCAATCACTAGAAATAAGAAGTGCATGAAAACATCTCAAATTTTGGAAAAAATAGTTTGTAGAATTTAATGTTTTACTCTGTACAATGTAAGATCTGTTATGTGTTTTCCCCATTATGTGTTTGTCTTATGTTTGTTGTAAAATGTCTCTATAAGCTTTTATGAAAGTTGAATAAAAATAAAAGAGGATACAGAGGTGGTATGATGTGTTGTGTCAGATCATGGCCGCGACGTCAAATTCACTCGGCCTATATCTCGGTCATATCTAAGTCCATGAGACCAAACTGTAAACATAAGAATTTATGCTTTGAAAACGGACAAATGACGTCTATGGATATTTGCCATAGGATATTTGCTCCCTTTCGGGACCGGCCTCTAGCGGATTTGAGATGTATTGCAGTTTTTCGAACTTCCGGGTAGGCTTCGTTTCACAGATTAGAATGTTGCCGCTTGGTTTGAACCGGACACGGTCAGACTGACACGGATGGAGACTCACGCCGCAACTGTTTGAGACACTAAGGACGTTTCTGAATGGTAAGTGGATACATTTATGTAACTTAGTTGTTGAAGAGTTACGTTTATCCATCTCATCGACTAGTTTGTACCGACATGTTAATCTATAAACTGTTGTGTGTGAACTGTTAATCTGGCTATGGGCTGGCCTTAGCTGGCGTCGCGGCAACTTGGAAAACTGTTCACTTGTCAAGTTTTAACAAGGAATCCCAAATACTGACCTACTTCAGCTCTGCTGGAGTCAGAAATGTTCATTTAAACCTCAGAGGGGTTGCTCTTCGCATAATGTTTATCTTTTTTCAGTTGAGGAAGCACACTTTTGTGTTATGGTGCTGTGTCTCTCTCCACACTTTGTGCGATGCTTTGATCTAACAGCACGGCGCTGATCAAATACAGAGAATGCATCCAGGCTAATAATCTTTACTTCATTATTTCTTTTTTTCTTTTGTAGTCTGAATGATTGATCAAACATGTCAAAATGTTAATTGCTGTAGAGGTGCTGCACTCAGCGGGGGTTCGGGAATCACTGTAGGAATAATCAGCTCCCTCTACGTTAAAAAGAGGAGAGAAACTTTTACTTTTTGTAGAGGCAGAGAACTCTGTCCCTGAGATTCTTCTATACCTTTGCTTTGTTGCAATGGCTTTTACTGTTTTATAATGTCGAAGTAGGCCACTACAGTAAGCTAATATGTATTTGATGATACATAAATCTTGGAAGCTTGATGATGTTTAAAATGAATGGTGTTTAAAATAATATGTTAAAAGTGTGCAAATTTCAGGCGCAAACATTTAATATTAATGTCTGGCTTCTGGTTTAATTTGCTTTTTTAGCTGTACAAAACAGCTATTTATTCTGCTTGATATTGCAAACTGTATTTCTTACCGTATTATTTGAATGTAGCCTATATTGCCTTAATAAACTCGCTGGTTGTGTAAACAGTTTTACAGTTGACTGCACTTTGATATATTCTTCTCGTTACCATAGCGGCCAATAAGTCTCTCACATTCACAGTAAAAAAAAAATACTTCTGTGTTGAGAAAACAAGGTGGATAGCATCTGTTTTTGTTTGTAAACAGTAGGCCTAGGCAGCCAACCTTAATTTGAAACAAAATGTAAAAATAAATAAATATTAAGGAGAAGAGGAAAACTAGGAGACACTAACTAGGATCAGTTGCAAAAACTTTTCAAATTTTATTACTCATGCATCAATTCCCATGGCTTGAGTAATTTAACAGCTTCCGCCTCATTTCCATTTTATAATATCACCCGCTACTTTATTCACAAACAAAAGAGAAGCAAACAAAAATTCAAGCATATTATTAACAAATCAGTGGGAGTATTGTGAACTTTTTAAAACATACATAAGGGTAAATATGTCTATTTGTTTTATTCTCAAGATCCACCAATTACCCTTCACATACAAAATCTGAAATCTAAAGTAAAAACAGCACAATCAACATTAAATTAACCAAATACAGCTATGTTGTGGGTAAGCATTACAAGTAACATGACTGAGTTATGTTTTCAGATTACTTGTTTGCGGTGCTTATTGTAGACTACAATAATGTGAGCATGCATTTACTCATCTCACTTGCACAAAAAACAGATTCAGTATTCCTTAGAATTAATAAAAACAGTGAAATGCAAACTCAGAATATTAAGAAAATCTGCAATAATTATGTCAAGAAATAAAACAAATAGTCTACATGTATTTATTCTTACTTTATTAACCGATGTCTTTGCTGCTGGCATTTGATGATCCAATTCAATCATACCAATAAGAAAAATGACTTTTACTTAATTACATTTGCGTTTTATTTAATTGTTATTATTTTTCATTGCTGAAATAACACTGTTGAACTTTGTTCTTCTGTTGAGATCCAGAATAGAAGCACAGCTGAAATGTTTGTTTGAGTTGCGCCCTCTACTGTTCAGGCGTGCGTGTCCTTCAGCCCGAGGCTTATTTATTTCACTTTTAGAGGGAAGTGGCTTTTACATTTGTCAAAAGTAAATGTTTTACTTTCCATAAAATGTAACTAAGTAATGCAGTTGTATACTTTTCAAGGGAGAGTAATGCAATATTGTAACACATTTCTTTTAAAAGTAACTTTCCCTAACACTGGCTGTTATACATTTGTCTGTTATATTTTTCACAATATATATCTATGCAATAATTTGTAATGAATAATGATAACTCATATAATTGTGGGTTAAGCTTATCAGAACACTTAGATCATTTCTACAACTTGCGTCACTTACACAATGCATGTTTCAACACTATAATATTTTGATTGTTTGTTCATACGGATACTGTTATAAAAGTTGGTGACAATTTGTATAAATGTTATTAAAGGGATAGTTCACTCAAAAAATTAAACTTCTGCCAACCTTTACTCCTTCTCAAGTTGTTCCAAGCCTGTATAAATATCTTGTTGTCAGCTGTACACAAATAAAGATATTTTGAAGAATGTTGGTAACGGGCCATAGGAAAAAATCACTATGGTACTCAATGGGGCCAGAGATCAGCTTGATTACCTGCATTCTCCCAAATATATTCTTTTTTGTGCAGCAGAACAAAGACATTTATACAAGCTTAAAATTTGAGGGGGAGTAAAGGATGACACAATTTACATTTTTGGGCGAATTATCCCTGAGTAAGAGCTATATGGTACTAAAACGTTATCACACGTCAGTAGTCAACTTTTTTTAGAATCAATGACTATTTGTTTCTCATTACTACTGAGGTAAAATAACTTTTAGGTTTATGTAAAGGATAAATGGAATTAAACCGGACTAACTAATCAAAACTAACAAGACAAACGAATGAACTAGCTGAATGCCAATTCAATTAAAAATATAATTAAAATACAAAACAAAAAAGAAAATGCGTATTATTTCAGCATCTCTGTAAACTCTTCTTTGGGATTCAACCCATAGTGCAGGACGTTGTCTTTAATCGAGGCCCAAGCCATGCGTGGTGTTGTGAAGCTGGCCGCCCAGTCCCCAGTGGAGGACAGAACAATGGCACCTCCACATCCCTTCACTCTCTCACACATGTACTGTAGTGAGGCGGTGGCGGCCTCCATGGAGGATTTCCCTGCGTCACACAACACAACATTAAAGTATGAGGCAGTGTCAGCAAAGTGTAGTGGAAAACAAAATTCTATATCACTGAATCAGAGACAAACATTTCCAGTTTTCTTTGATGAGGTTTATTTTCTTGCAAGAAAATGCCAGCAGCCAAGGACGGCATCCTACCTTCTTTATAGTCCTGACTCCCCCAAGGTTATTTCTCTAGACTAAATGAACATGTCTCAGCCTTAACTAACACATTGTTACACTTGTTTATGCTACCCACGAGAGGAGGCCCTCTGTCTCAGTTGTACATTAGTCACACATTTCTTATTGTCCAGCCACGTATACAAAGGTAATACATGCATTCATAAGGGTTCTTTTTATTACCTTAATCTAATTACTGTCAAGTTTCCATGAATATAAGAAAATGCAAACATATAGAACATATTACATTTCTGCCACAATTCCCCTATTTTTAATACGGCAAAATGAAAGGAACTAATTTAAGGCTGTGATTACAAGAGGTAAAAACAATATAAATACTGTTCGTTTTCACACAAACCGCTCGTTTCGTGTCTTAGGCCATCAATGTGTACTTACATTTACGAGTCATTAAATCGTGTTTAATTTGGACTTCTCTGTGCATGCTCTTTGAGGTGGACCCTATTTACCTCCATTATATGACTGACAGACAAGAACAGTTTGACCTAAAAATATAAAAATTGAAAATACTGTGGAAACAAAGACACCTACATCTTGGATGCCCTTGAGGTAAGCTAAAACATATCAAAAGTTAATTTCAAAGTGAACTATCCCTTTAAGTCATTACATTTGTACTCTTCATCTCTGATTTTCATATAAATGATCACTCTCTTTAAGATTTTAAAAGAAGAAAGCTTAGGCTGTTTTTTCTTATGGGGATAGTCCCTTAAGTATTTAGCAAGCAAGTAAAGATTTTTATCTGAAGCCGGGCTAAATGAATAAACACTGTTATTGCATATCTGACAAAAAATCAGACCCTCAGTATAAACAAGAAAATTGTATAGATGTTCAGAATAAAAAAAAACACATCTTAACTCAATTAATACATTTCACTGTAACTCCCGCTGGTTTTGTCATCATCAAATTGCATTGGTTTTGGACATACATCATTACATTGATCTTCATAATTAGACATTTGAAGCATTTGCTATGAGATTGTTTTTCATAATTATCTCCGCTTAAGCTGGAAAAATATTGTATTACACATGGCAGGGACATCAACATTAGCACCGTATGTCATATCCAATATTCCCACCCTCCCCAGTGGTTGGTGAACCATTCAAACCAGTTATCACAGCCATTATCAAGTTCTCAATAATATTGGTTATCTTGTCACATATAGTCTGGAATGTAAAAATAACAAGATATATCCCAACGTTTTACACACTCCTCCTTTCTCAGCAGTTAACTTCTCTAACAGTAATCTATTCTATTCTAATACAACATCTCTGATTTGTTTCATTTCAGCATTAATCATTATCAAAGCATTCTCAATACTGTTTGCTAACACAGTCCATGCCAAACATACTGTATAGATTAGAACATATTAATTTTTTTCCACAAAGTAAGGTTTATCTAGCTGCTATCAGCTGAACATTTATTTTCACTGTCGTTGTACAATGTGAATTGCATTAATAGGATGAACAGTACAATCTTCAAGGTTACTCAAGTCTGTGGACATCTATTGATCTAACACCAGCTATTATCATATACTGTACACAATGTATTATTTTCCAAGTTCCATCCTTGTAATGTTTGACTGTATTCTCTGACACTTACACTACTGTTCTATATCAACATATGTATTCAGCAAGAACGCATTAAGTTGCTAAAAAAAGACAGACTTTCACACTATTAAAAAAAATATATATATATATATTTCAAATAAATGCTTTTCATTTGAACTTTCTATAAATTCATCAAAGAACCCTGAAATAATATATATATTCTGATTTCCACAAAAATATTGAGCAATATTAACTGTTTTCAATATTGATAATACAAATAAATGTTTCTGAGCATCAAATCATATTGTAGCATATTAGAATGATTTTTGAGTAATGGCTGCTGGAAATTCAGCTTTGCCATCACCGTAAAAAAATATTTTCATGATTTATTACGACTTTTTTCTTTTGTCAAAACAACTTACAGTAGATAATTATTAAACCAATCTCTATTGTAATATTTCTAATATTTCTATTACACTCTAAAAATGCTGGGTAGTTTTAACCCAATTTTGGGTAAAATATGGACAAACCCAGCCATTGGGTTACATTTTTAAATTCCATTTTTAACCCAATGTTTGAGTTTGTCCATGTTTGACCCAAAATTTAGTTAAAACAAACCAGCATTTTTTAGCGTGTACCTAAAAAAAATTAAAAATCAAATAAAATGTAGCATTAGTGAGCAAAGGAGACTTTTTCAATATCACAATTTCCATTGTGGTCTAATTTTCCTGGTATTTTCCAGCAGAACAGTAACAAAACTAAAACAAGAGCATTTGATCGCTGTGTGCCGTTAATGAAACACTGCACCCACAGTGTATGTGTCCTTGGTGACCCTGGCCAGGTCACACAGTGAAAAATATATGTTTCTCTCATGGTTTGCTCATTCCATCAGTCTTAGTGTTACAACTATGCGGTAAAAAAACTCTAACATAGAAAACATCAGTCTAGCAACAAGACTACAACAACCCTGCGAGTCTGCGACAGTATTAACATATTATATCATTTTTACTATTATTTAGCACATTACTTTTACTATATATGGACTAGAAATAACTGTTAGCTACAATGTAATATATATTTTTAGTTCTATATTTCATTCACCTCACTCCTTGTTCTTCAAATGTTGCAGAAATGTTGGGCAACATGCAAGACCCTGATAATTGATAAAATAATGAATATAATAAACAGAGTGGCTGTACTTGCAGTATCATTATCGCAGAATGCCGAAGCGAACGATAGTCTGCTGACCCTTCACACTTTTTCCACAGACAAATACACACCTCATTAGCATCTGCTTACTGTGGCAGCGCATCCAATCCTTCCTGTCTCGCTCTCTCTCTCAGACACACACACACACACCAATTAAAATGACTGGCAACAGCAGTATCCAGTTTTTGTGTGTTTGGACATTCATTCTGCTTGGTTATACAAAAACCTGATAATAATAGCAACACGTGGGTGAGGGTAAAGGAGTAGAGATGATCGAGACCTTGCAAGACTAAACAATGACCAAATTGCATTATAGGAAAAAAAAAAAGAAAAGGGAAATGACATATAGCTGGGGTTAAAGAGTTTTAATTCAAAATAAGTAAAAAATATTGAAAATGAATACTTATTTTGCCATCATTGTATAATGATTTTTTATGTTTGAGGTCTGTAAGATTTGTTCATGTTTTTGAAAGAAGTCTCATGCACAGAAGACTTCCTTTATTTGACCAAAAATACAGTAATATTACAATTTCAAATAACTGTTGTCTACAAATGTAATTTATTCCTATGATGGCAAAGCTAAATTTTCAGCATCATTACTCCAGTCTTCAGTGTCACATGATCCTTCAGAAATAATCCTAACGCTGATTGTGCTCAAAAAAAAAAAAAAAAAAAAAAAATCATATCAATGTTGAGAACTTTTCTTGTTTTTGGAAACCGTGAAACATTTTTTCAGGATTCTTTGATTGGAAATATTTTTTTTTGTATAATTAAACATATCCTTCTTGTCACTGTTCATTATAAGTAATTTATCCTTACTGAATAAAAGTTCAGTTCACTAATTTTTTCTTTAAAAAAAAAACAATCACACTGACCTCAAGCTTCTGAAAGGTATTGCATATTGAATTTCCTCTTTTGCAAAATGGATTTGGCACAAATTTAATTAAGCAAATATGGACACTTTTGTAGCCCTTAAAAGTAAACGAGCACACATGCACACTCGCACACTCGCCAGGATTAGTGTAAAAGTCTCATACCTTGCTCCATATAAAAGAGGATTAATCTGGCTAAGGTGACTTTGAGAATAGACTCTCCATGACCAGTACAGGAGACCGCGCCACTTCTATTGTCTGCATATCCACCAGATCCTTATCACACAGGAAAAGACAGCAGAGAGAGAGAGAGAGAGAGTCAGACGTTAATGTGTGTTACCCACTCTGACAATTGAGTATTGATCAGAGCTGACACCTTCAAACCGAAATGGCTCATTCAATCGAGACACTGCTTCAAAATGAATGTTGGTGTGACACTGAGATTATCTCTGTCCTCCATCTCTGATCGGACTCACCTATAATAGGAGAATCTCCAACTCTTCCCACCATTTTGTTTCTGATTCCTCCAGTGGATGTAGCGCACGCCACATTACCGAAAGAATCCAGAGCTACCGCTCCAACAGTATCATGGCCCCTACAATTATACAAAAAAAAGTAAATAATAAAGATTAGCTCTGAGATTTTCTTTTCTCAGATCTTTAATTTGATGGTTTCAGACATGCTATTTTCAAAAGGTGCTTTGAAGAGAGAGCATTATTATTCATCACACTCGAAATGTGCCTTTAGATTCTCTTCATCAGAAAGACTTTTGTCCCGGAATTCAACTTAATATGCTACATTCCCTTTTAAATTTAGCCTCTGTGCAATTACTATTGTTTCCTATGTGAACTTCAGTCGTGGGAAAAAAATGCATGTAGTTCTGTTCTGGTGATGTGAGAGATGTCTGAAAGGGTGGGTGCTAATGACAATCTCTCACATGCTTTTAAGAGTGCCAGCACACCTGAAAATGACTCATCATCATCATCTGCCTGTCAACAAAGGAAGAGAGTGACAATAAGTGCCCTTCGCCACTCTGAATCACAGCCGCTAGTCTAGCAAAGTACACTCAGAGAGATTGCAGGGAAAGTGTTATATCAGTCGCTATATTTCTGTAGACGCACGAGAAGTATGCGTTCTTCTTTTTCAAAAAAAACAACAAAAATAAATTCGTATGATGTGCACATCAGTCTTCCCTGCTAGATCACTTTAAAAGAAATAGAATAGAGAGCATGCAGAAAGTGGGATGAACAGAGGCCCTTGTATTTCACAGGCTTTATATCCCATGAAACTCTGATTAAGGCAGCAGGGCTGTGGAAAACAAGCGTGTTTTATGAGTTTGAAGTCACAATGCTTCAAGGTGAAATGAAAGAAAACTGCCTCCATGTCGTTCTCCCCAGAAATGGGAGAGCAAACATGGTGCTTGCGGAGAATATTTGTCTGAAGCAGATGGCGAAGAATCACTTGTCAGGCTCCAGATTCGAGGCATCAATCATTTTTGGCAGGCGCTTGATTGCTCTTTTAAATCACCGGCGATGGCTGGATCTTGCTCATCGGTTCAGGTGAAAATGTCTTTTAAAAGCAGCTTGACGGTGGACTGTATTTCACACTTCAAAGTGATCACAGAGTTTGGCAGTAAATCTTCACACATCCATAAACAGCCTAATGAAGTGTGCAGATATTGGAACAAAAGTTCTAACAGAGTTCTCATTATGAAGAACAAGTGGTTGTCTCAACTTTTTGTTGCAAAAGTGTATTTTCCTACATACTAATCAGTAAAACTAAATGACAGTTCTGTCCGAGTGTAAAAAATTAAGGTAATTGTTAGATGTTTAAAATAAGAAAGTCACATCGTGAGACATAGTTATGCTGTCAAAATATTCACAGTGTGATACAAAAAGTCATATTGTGAGTTATAAAATCAATTTCAAGATTCGAGAAGTCATATTGCAAAACATAAAATCACATTGGGACATATAAACAAAATTGTGAGAAACAAATTTGAAACAAAGTTGAAATTGTTTCGTAAATAGGGCTTCAATAAATTTGTCAGTTTTTGAATATTAAAATTCTGTCTATCCCATGTTAATATATTTAGAGATATCAGTAAGCATTATATGTTGATAAAAAAAAAGATTTGTAGGCCAAACCACAGAATCGAGTTAGCGTTTTAGCACTTCCAGTTCCATCGTGCCGAAGTCAAAGGGTTTTTTGAATGGGGTTTGGTTAAAGGGATTTTTGATATGTTTTAGCTTACCTCAAGGGCATTCAAGATGTAGGTCTTTGTTTCCACAGTATTTTCAATTTTGATATTTTTAGGTCAAACCGTTCTTGTCTGTCAGTCATATAATGGAGGTATATGGGGTCCTCCTCAAAGAGCATGCACAGAGAAGTCCAAATTAAACATGATTTAATGACTCGTAAATGTAAGTACACATTGATGGCCTAAGACACGAAATGAGCAGTTTGTGTGAGAAAACGAACAGTATTTATATAGTTTTTACTTCTTGTAATCACAGTCACGTCCAAGTACTCTGAGGGCGAGGGCACTTCGGTCTATGCAAGTGCCGGAAATTCCTGGAAGTGATCTCTTGCGTGTGTACGTCACTCAATGTTTACACAGAGATTTCAGAAGTGTTACCCTTCACTGTGAAGATCTAAACATATTTAGATATACAGGATATCGCAATGGAAGACGATTTCGATAATAAAAATATCAAAATTTAAAATACAATGGAAACAAAGACACCTACATCTTGGTTGGCCTTGAGGTAAGCTAAAACATCAAAAATGAATTTCAAAGTGAACTATCCCTTTAAGTGTAGAAATTTGCACCTTTTTTACATTTGTAACCACCATGTGATCACCATAGCATGAATAGGAAGTATTGACACATCTGTGGTTTTATAAAAGCCTGGTCAAACCAGTAGGGCAGAAGTAAAACTAAATAAAGGTAGAGGGTGGTTTGGCCATGGGGTAATTGAATTCTAGGGCCTGTGTGTTAAAAAGCCCAGTGATGGTGGTACAAGGCGAGCAGAGGGAGGCTATCAATAATGAAGCCACAGCGGGGTGGGATGAAAGGCAGTAGCTCAGCCAACTGTCACTTAGCACCTCCACAGCACTATTTTTACAGACTCCCTCGGGGGCTGAGGTTACACCCCGCCATGGCCCTGACTCCACTACTACTCAGCACTCAGCCTGGGGAAGTGGAGGTGGCAGGTAAGGCTGCTTTGCTGAAGCCCACACAGCTCTATCTGCACTGCCTGAAGGTCTCAGCGAATGACCCGAGCTCTGAGCAGGCCAGCATGAAAATATGCTGCCATTATCAACTCATGGCCTCAATGCCAAGGACAATCACTGTCCCTTTAAAACTAAACGATTAAGAACGTTATATCCAGACATCGTTAGAATCAGTATACTAAGGTAAAAGAATAAAGAGGGTAGATAATGATTTATCACAGTATACATTCCACAATATATTCATGCAAAATGGTCACAAAATTAGGTAAATTGGACAGCAAGTCAAGTTCGTTTACCATTAACTATTAAGACTGGATGGACAGGCAAACTCGTGAATCATCTTTCAAAATCACCATGAAATCATTTATTTTTTTCATGGGATATTGCTGGATTTATTATACATTGTCTATCCATGCACATCATTATTTTTTTTAATTCATATGCCCTTGTAATCCTAATAACTTCCCCTCCTTCCTGCAACAATAACCTAATTTCTTCTGTGATGTGTTTACTGCCGCGAGGGCGGGACAACCTGTCACTCAACGATCAACTCCTGTTAGACAAAATCAAGTCCCAAGCTACTCGTTTTCTTGTTTGAGAAGCAGTTTCAAAATAGGAAAGAAAAGGCTATCGCAACTTTCGTTTCATGTCGACTTTAGTGTTTTCAAGAGAGGAACCATTCAAGAGAAACAGTCATTTTATTTTTCTCTCCAAGCACACAAACAGTTCTTTCCAAAGATGCTGTTGTCAATAGACCATTTGGGTGTTTGCAAACAATGACGAAGTGTTATGTTGGCAGCAAATGCTCCTGCAATTCTGACTTTTTCCTCATATTTGTGATATAAACTCTCAATTGTAAGTTATAAATTCTGAAGTCTGAGATATAAATTTGCACTTGTGCGGGGGAAAAAACGTCAAAATTGTGAGGTAAAAATGTTATAGGTCTAAAAAGGGATACTCCACTTTTTTTTGAAATAGGCTCATTTTACAACTCCCCCAGAGTTAAACAGTTGCGTTTTACCGTTTTCGAATCCATTCAGCCGATTTTCTGATATTTAGTAGAATATCAGTAACCAGACCGTTTCTGGTCTCATTGACTTCCATAGTATATTTTTTTTCCTACTATGGAAGTCAATGTGACCAGAAACTGTCTGGTTACTGATATTCTTCTAAATATCAGAAAATTAGCTGAATGGATTTGAAAACGGTAAAACCCAACTGTTTAACTCTGGGGGAGTAGTAAAATTAGCCTATTTAAAAAAAAAAGTGGAGTATCCCTTTAAATGTTATCTATGTAGAATGTTATAGAGTTATTTGACAGTGCTTCATTCATCCATGGAAAACAGACTATTAATTGCCTGTGCAATCTCACTGAAATTGTACTAATATGACGACTCTGTAGCTATATGGTCATCAAAATCTCTGAAATCAAGTATGTCAAGAAATCAGGAAATTAAAAGCATTTTGGCGCATTAAGCGACTCAATTTGGCAAGAAACATGAAATTACCCACCAATGTGTGTTGAAGAGTGTTTTGACTCCGGCTTGATAGCTTTTGCTGTGTTCCCACTCTTTACGTTCTGGCTGAGTCACCAAATCATGAGCTACTGGAGTCCCAATGCGCTCTGCAAACATGCTCGCGCCTCTGTCTGTCAACATGACATGATCTGTCTGAATAAAAAGCACAAAAAAGTTTCAAAAAGATAATTAGTAGTCTAAAACGTTTACTTTAACCATTCCAGTTAAGTCTGACATCAAGTCACCATTTCCAAGTCCAAACGCTGCATCAGATCCCAAAAGCATACAACAATTGGTGCTAATATGCACTCACAGTGGTCTGTATTACTGAAGAATCATGATCCTAACCTTTATCTCCTTACTTAAATCTCAGCTGGACAGGCAATAATGATTTTTTTTTAGGAATAGTTTAAATCTTGGTGTCAGGGAAGCCATGAGGTTTAAAAGCTTCTGCTCATAAACAGTTAATGGGTTATTATTCTCAGTTGAAACAGAGTAGAGCAGGGGTTCTTGAAATACACTTTCCTGCAGAGTTTAGATCAAACCTTGACTGAACTCATCTATATAGCTATCTAGTAATCCTGAAGACGTTGATTAGCTTGTTCATGTGTGTTTGATTAGGGTTAGAGATAAACTCAGCAGGAAAGTGGACCTCGGAGAACAGAGTTGAGAACCACTGGAATAGAGGCTTGGACCTCGAAAGAGTATTCAATAAGTCATGACTTAGAAAGCAGCTTACATACTAGCTTTTTCAATAAATGGGTTCGCTATAAAAAATTCATGTTTGAGGTTTGACTTATGTTGTAGAACAGGGCTTCTCGTCATAAGAAGAAACATTGTCATATAATGTAACTTTCAAATCAAAGTCTTGTCATCATATAATGGTACTACGCACCTTACTTTACTCATAAATCATGTTTAGAAGGCATAATTGAGAATAAAAATCCTTTCAGTATTCCAGAGGAAACCCAAGGCAAATTACCCTTAGGGTTGACCTACAAAACATCTTTATAGCAAGTGTCCAGCAGTGCCTTAATGCACCTGATACTAGAGCCCGACAGATAAAGGATTTTGAAGGCCGATACCGATACAAATATTTGTTGGTTTTAAAATCCGATATTCCGATATATCGGTTGATATATTTTTTTTTTCCGAAACGCGCAACAAAAAATGAACAGATTTCCCCAACATTAGTTACTTGTAGTTATTTATGAGTTTTAACTAAAATAATATGATAATGCATTTTATAAAGAAACTTGTTTCTTTTATTGTCATAACAAAACAGATAGATGACTGAGTGCTCTCTGGTGGTGACATGGTTCAAACGTGTTTTGTCCGTTTTTAATTTATTTTTTAAATATTCATTTATCGGCCATTATAACTGCCGATACCGATAGTTTGGAAAATGCCTAATATCGGCTGATAATATCGGCCTACCGATATATCGGTCTAGCTCTACCTGATACATTGAATTTAGCCTTGTTTGACATTGTATGACATGTTTTGACATGGTTGTGCTAACTAAATCGGTTCTAGTCTTTTTGTTGTATTCTGATTTCCTTGGGTGTGCCATCATGTGTAAATCTCCCTCATAAACACCACAACTCAAATGATAAATATGGTGATATGCTTACAGCATAAAACAACTACTCTACAACCTGTACACTTTTGCATTATTTCCATATTTACTGTGCACATCTCCATGAGGAACTGCTATAATATATCGAGACAATACCCTGCTGTCTCTAATACAATTTTATCTCTCTGTGTAACTTTCTGAACAACATCACTATGGATTAAACCATAACTCTGACTTAGGAAACTTTTAAATATTAACACGTTATTAATGTCATTTTTCTTTGTCAAATACTGTGCATTTTAGATTACAAAGCAAGAGCATGAGGTCAGTGAAGCTTGATCGCAGCATTGATCAAGACCTGATGAATTTTTAATACTGGCTATTAAAGAGATCTGCCAATCCACTGTAAGGCCAAGGTCTTTTGGGGCAGTCAAGACAGGTGCTGCAGCTAATCGATTATCATGTATTCTCTTTGGGTTTTGTTTCCTCCATGTCCAACGCCTTGCAAGGTGAACAGTGTGAAAGGGACATAAGCTATGTGTTTATTAATATTTCTTTCTTTGTGTGAATCATTATTTAAATCCGATGCTCTTAGTTAAATGTGCTGTAAGAAATTTCTTATGGTCTATTGATATCCCTAAAATAACTGACCCACGATATCAGACTGATCTCAGTGACAGCCTTATTCTCTAAGTTAAATAAATATTTTTTTTGTAATTGTTATTGTTAAGCCAATCTGAGGCCTTTTGGGGGGGATTTCTGCTAAACATTTTGCATGTTCACAGCGAGTTTTATTGCAGCTTTTGCTCTACTTGATGGCGCAAGTAATAATCATTTGCATGGTCCAGTCGGGGTGTCTAAAGGCTTGTTTAAAGGAACATGCTGACTTTTTGTGACTTTAGCTTATTTATCGTATCTCCCAGAGTTAGATAAGTCCACACATACCGTTCTTATTTCTGTGGATGGCGTAACTCTGTCTAACGCTCCCACCACAATCCTTGAAGTGCTTCAGGTCACTAAATCCAACAACCGAACATTTTGACTTGCCCCCTCGTAACTTCTGCATCCTTAAGCTTGGACTACAATATCGGAGTGAGAAATAATAATGGCGGATTGCTCGAAGTGTTGGGCCGGTAGTCAATGTCCTTATTTGTCAGTTCTGCTGCAAATACTGTGACTTAATTGTTCAAAAAACGTCATAGAGAACAGAAAAATCTGATAAAGATAAAGATATAAACGAAGCACCCGAAGAGAATAATTTCATCTTTTCTGTACTTATAATCACTCCAAATATACAACAAAATGCATTTAAGGGCTAAAAAAATGGATTTAGCATGATATGTCCCCTTTATGGTTGTAGTCGTCTTTTGGCCGGTAAAGTATGCCTATTGATGTGTTCAGGACTAAATTCGGCATTGGGCGGAAGTGATCGTCTATTTTGAATTTTCGATAGATGTAAAACAGCTCCTCGAAATATGAAAAAAATGCAGCCGGGACCTGATTTTGTCTATCAGAAATTGAATGGATTGTTGTATGTCGATTTTAATGTGTTCATTTGTCCCATATATTTTAGGTTAATGTTCAATAATACCAATAAATAACTATTATTTGGGCAATAATAGTTATTTAATGTTTAATATAGGATATGTTTGTAGCTAAGATCATTCATTTTTAAAAATAAACCTAGCTTCTAAACCTGAGAAATAAGTAGAAAATACTGGCTAGGCTTTTGTCTTTTAGACATATAAAGGTAAATCATTGTATAAGACTACTATGTCATTACAAAGAGCACTGATTGAAATCAATCTGAAAATCAGCTAGCATGCATTTCCCTTTGAGCCTGTCATTACAAGGCTGCTGATGAAATGACAAATTAAAGCTCTGCAGTCATTGGAAAATCCTGAATTTATGGTGTCATATAATTTCACCTTTGAAGTCAACACAATGGCTAATTTTTTTTGGGGTCATTTTAATCCTTTTACAAGAATATAAAAAATTGGGTCCAATTCAAATTGCCCATATCTGGGTTTTACAATAATCTTCAAAATGATCCACATAGACCTTAATAAGGGCAGGCATTAAGAACTAGCTCTCAGATCATTTCCTTAACCTTAATAATTTTGAATACCAATTTTAGACGTATATCGGACATATTTTATAGCGACTATGTGATATTCTCTAACACCGGAAAATTAGTGAGTTGGACGAAATGAAACAAATCTTTATGATTGAGAAATGGTTGCTGAATTTGAATTTATGTTGGCACTGCCATTTATAGAAAAGTATTGAACGTATGTAAAATTGTGTGTGAAATTCAGTTTTCGCATCACATCCCCTACTCTTTTTAGTGCACATAACACATCAGTAAATTTTCACTTTTGTATATAAAACCCGTCTCGAAAATGTATTGAAGTAAATGGGTTGGATGAGAGATATTCACCAGAGAGAACACTAAGCTCAAATGAAGTGATATTTGAATTTGAGATATAATAGTTGATGACAAATTGTGAAGCGAAGCATTTTGAAAGGAAAACATACCTTTTCCATCACAGCACGCGCAAGACTAACAGGATTAGCAATGTTTCTAACACAGGACACTGCTCCAGCGGCAAGTGTTTCCCCATCCATGATGATACTGTCCAGCTCCACCTCCCCATCAACATTCAGCACTGCACCATGACCTGCACATGAAACATTTCACAGTCCCATTATATAGACCACATTTCCCATAAAGATAGATAGATAGATAGATAGATAGATAGATAGATAGATAGATAGATAGATAGATAGATAGATAGATAGATAGATAGATGGATAGATGGATAGATGGATGGATGGATGGATGTTTTTTCCCCACTGTCCTGCAGAGTTTAGCTCCAACTAGCCTCAACACAACTTCCTAGAAGTTTTGAATATGCCCAGGAAGAGCTTGATTACCCGTTTTATTTGGGTTGGAGCTGAACTCAGCAGGACATTGGCCCTCCAAGTGCAAGATTGGATACCCGTTTAATACAACATGATCTCATTCTCACACACATATCTTATTGTTATCTCTGTCATGGCACCCTGACATACTCCAGACTGTTATCCACTCTTAAGTCTAGCTCTCAGTTCTCTAAACAGGATTGCATTAGTCACCTATTGATCAGACTGTGCCTCTGGCTACCCCCAGTGTATAAAATGATCCTGATGAGCGCCGCTGAATGTGCAGCTCTGATATGAAGAGGATTAGCCATTTCACTCATGGTGACAGTTAGCCATCACAAATGAGATTGGCACAGACAGGCCGGGTGTGTTAATGAAGTGTCTTGTTTTACCCCGCTTTCCTCTTTGTAATCTGATAATTATTGGAGAACCTCTCACCTTACTCTCGAGATGATCATTAGCAAAGTGTCAAGGGTATGTGCTGAAATACTGTCCCATTCAGAGCCTAGATGAAGTCTCTCACGAACTACTTGAAGTCTTGAATAGAAAAAGTCAGTCAAGATAAAAAAATAAAAAATAAAACAAAAACACTACCAGTCAAAAGTTTGGAATAATGTGTTTGAAAGAAGTCTCTTATGTTCTCAAATACTGCATTTATTTGAATACACATTTTACATTTCAAACTGTCCTATCTGTAATTTATTTCTGTCTTATCAAAGCTGAATTTATTTGCAGCATCATTCCTCCAGTCTTCAGTCTCACATGCATGATCCTTAAGAAATCATTCTAAAATCATCTACTTTTGATCAATTTATTGCATCCTTGCTCGATAAAAGTATTAATTTCTTATCTATTTATTTTGAATATCTTTTTATAATTCTTACTTATCCCACACACATAATATAACCAAATCAGCATGGGTAACACTTTAGAATACGGTTCCTTCGTTAATGAATAACTACACAAGAACTAACGAGTAACACAATATTAACAATCTATTAATTAACAAGAAACTCTGATTAATGAACTAGTAAGTAATTGCGCACAGACGAAAGTAGTAGTTCACTATTAAGTAATCAATAACTACTATTTTTTAATACTTCCCAGAGAACTTCTGAAAAAGTTTATTAACAATCTAGTAACTACTATCAACTAAAAGAAACTCTTATTAACGAATTAGTAAGTAATAGCTCACAGATGAAAGTGTTACTAGATACTTCTGTGGGAATTACTAATTATTTGGATTCGTATTATAAAGTGAAGATCATTGGAACTAACTAGTAATTACTCAAGTGTTACTAAAGACATTTTCTAAAAGTATACTAAAGTTCACCAAAAATCTCAAACGTTTGCACAAATCATGACTAGATCATGTAGTAACACTTGAGTAATTACTAGTTAGTTCCAATGATCTTCACTTTATAATACGGATCCAAATAATTAGTAAGTAATAGCTCACAGATGAAAGTGTTACTAGATACTTCTGTGGGTATTACTAATTATTTGGATCCATATTATAAAGTGAAGATCATTGGAACTAACTAGTAATTACTCAAGTGTTACTACATGTTTTAGTCATGATTTGTGCAAATGTTTGAGATTTTTGGTGAACTTTAGTATACTTTTAGAAAATGTCTTTAGTAACACTTGAGTAATTACTAGTTAGTTCCAATGATCTTCACTTTATAATACGAATCCAAATAATTAGTAATTCCCACAGAAGTATCTAGTAACACTTTCATCATTGAGCTATTACTTACTAATTCGTTAATAAGAATTTCTTTTAGTTAATAGTAGTTACTAGATTGTTAATAAACTTTTTCAGTAGTTCTCTGGGAAGTATTAAAAAAATAGTAGTTATTGATTACTTAATAGTGAACTACCACTTTCGTCTGTGCGCTATTACTTACTAGTTCGTTAATCAGAGTTTCTTGTTAGTTAATAATAGTTACTAGATTGTTAATATTGTGTTACTCATTAGTTCTTGTGTAGTTATTCATTAACGAAGGAACCGTATTCTAAAGTGTTACCCAGCATGATTTCTGAAGGATCATGTGACACTGATCAAGTGTAAAATACCGAACTAGTTCTTTAAGGTCTGGACCCAGAGGTGCCAATTCACGTGTAAAAGATATTCTTCATGCTCTCTTCCAACCATTCTTTCACAATTTGAGCCTGACAAATCTTCATATTGTCATCGTGGAATATGGCCATGATGCATCTTCCTACATGGTTGTTTAAGAAATGAAAAGCTACGCACTCCATCCATTAGGGTCAGAGGGACTGTTGCCACATACGTAACATTCTAGAAACATAATAATCACTGCCATAATGATCCAGTCATAGACTTTAAATCAAAACAGTGATTTTTTTTTGTTTTTTTTTTGGGCCGGGCAGTGTGTGTATATGTGTACCTGCATCAAACACTGGGTCATCTTCCAAAGACCTCACAGCTTTTTCTACAGCATCAAGTGCACTCCCCCCATTCTTCAGAACAGTATCCCCTGCCCGCACAGCATTCTTGACTCCAACCATTGATGCTTCGGCTAACTCATCTGGGATGGCCCACGCGCCACCATGCACCACAATCACAGTCTTCATCACAGTCTGGGGTCTTCCTCTAGCCCAAAGGAAACAAACATGTGTGGTGTCAGGAGAGAGGATAGACTGAGAGTACTAACATTTTAATATATTGCCCTTGAACTTTACTGAGCTGTGTAATTTATTCAGATGAACACTGACAGAGGGTAAATGCAACTTTCACAGCTCATCTCCATGAGAGGGGTTTCTGGGGTCATTTACAGGAACCAGGTTCTCAGGCTCCTGTCATGTTTACTCAAGCTCTATTAAAGGGAGGGCTCGGTGAGATGAAAGGAGCAATTCTGTTTGGTTTACCTGAAACAACTTTCATTATGTTCTACTAACCAAAACCACGCCATGACTAAAATGAATACCACTACAAAAATGTACCATGGTAACCAGGGTCTTTGCCAAAATGCCACTGCTAAAGCTGTTACAACACTCTCAGACTTAATTGAGGAATGTGGAAGAAAATATGAATTCTTCTAATATTAGTAGGTAATGCTTTTTAGCGAACTTTTAGTCATATTTGAGTCTATTTGTATTGTTCCTGGTTGTAAAGAGTTCATAAAGTAAAAGGGTTTCCTGTGAAGTAGGCTGACTACGCGTTGTAGTCAGCTTGTTGCGAAGGCCGCGTTTCTAGTCAACATTTCAAACTGGATTAACACAAACACAGTGTTTAAGGCTTTTTACAGTCTATGATTTAAGGCCAAATTGGAAGGGAAAACTGCAGTTCTTTCAGTTCGCTTGAAACAAAAGAGCGTCGCGGAATAAAGTTAAGGTAAGCACATAAGTTAGCATGTTTTATCAGGGGGTGTTTCGGGCGATGCTACTCCAATCGATGTCGGGTGACGTGCACTGTAGGGGTCAAAATTATCGATTCTTTTATGGATAAAATGTTAGGATTTATGGATGTTAGAATAAGTAAAGATCACGATCCATGAGGATATTTAGTACCTTTCCTACCTTAAATATATCAATTTTATTTTTGTAAGTGGATGCAGCACAATCGCCAACATAAATGGAAACCAAAGGTGATGTTATCAATATTTTTATATTTTTTTGCACCCTCAGATTCCCGATTTCAAATAGTTGTATATCAGCCTATTGTCCTATTCTAACAAACATACCATACATCAGTGGAAAGCTTATTCAGCTTTCACATGATGGATAAATGTCAATAACAAAAATGGACTGCAAATGAATGAGGACGGTTATTTGAGAACGCTCAGCCAGAACCCATGATTCATTTTAAAAACACTGCACAAAAATCCGCTTCTTACCTTATATTATACTCGCTCAGAAAGCAAAAACTTTTGAAGCAAAAACGCGGAAACGAGGAAAAAACGAGAGGTCGGGGGTGCGTTTAGTTGAACTTATTTTTTAGAACACTGCGTCGACTCATGCGCAACGTTAACACGGCTAGTATAGCGGTTAACAGAAAAAAAAAATCGAAGACGAAGACGAAACTGAAAATGAGATTGTGGCTACTATGGTTATCAGCTACTCAAGACGTGAGAGAAATCAGTCAAATAGCTCTTTCAACTAGATCAAGCAAACTAGACAAAAACGTATTTACGATACTTTAAAGTTCAACAGTCGTTGTCTTTAAAATGAAAGAAATGCAGGCTAGCTGACTCGTTGTGTAACAACCGGTTCTGGTGGTTCTTCAGTTTTCTTTCAAATAGGCTGTTGGCTAATCTGAATTAATTGTGCGGTGCTGTCAAATGTTTTTTGTTTGTTTGTTTGTTTTGTTTTTACTGACTACGAACATTTAAATATTCAAATTAAATGTATACTCACTGTTCGTTTCGTCTTGTCTGCAAGTCTTTGTAGCTATTATCTGTTCTTAGGACGAACAAGCAGATTTAACGTTATCTGCTTGTCTTTTATGTTGTGTTATATAATATTGGACAAAGGCCAAGTCTGGTTTGAGACATTCATTAAAGGGCTGGTGTAAATTATTTACTGTGTTAATTCATGAGTTTCTATTTGGGACACGCACACCATGATTGGTGTAGACTACGGCCTACATACGTTTGAAAAGTTGGAAAGGGCAAATTTTTAAATTGTTAACATACTTTAAGGAGGCATGAAATAGCCCATAGATTAGGCATTTTAAAAATATCCAGTGATAAAACAATGATAAGAACAGTGGAAATAAGTCTGGTAAGGAAATTAATTCACTCCTATTAGATGTCTTTTCTGTTAAATCTCGTCCAGCAGGAAATATTATGTTTTCATCTGATATTTAAAGAGGTACATTAATGTTTCATTGTATGTAGCTGAACCTTTCCTATATCGTATAAACATATGCTTATGTGTAGACCTGAGTCTCATCACCTGATTTAACTTTGCCGCAATTTTTGGATTTGATCAGATGTCTAGACGCTAATCCTGTCATTTATTGTAAAGAGTGAATTTTTAGTATTTTACTAAATAGAACTCAATGTCTCAACCAATACCATATACACCATAAGTCATTTCTTAACTGACTGAAATATTCTTCAATACTCCAAAATTATTGTGTAGTATGATAACAAATGGTGACTGAGTTGAACAAATGTGTTCATTACAAACAGTGGCATGAGGAAAACTAAAAGATTATTGTGATCTATTTTTCATGTCTAGAAGTGAATCATCAGGCAATTCACGTCTTTCGGATTGAGTTTGACAGATTTCTCTGGTGAAGAAAAAAAAATTCAGGAAAATGCATTTTAGAGCCAAAGGGCACGTATTAACCCAATCTCATTGGGTTAATGATGAATTAACGCATCATATTTCTCCTAGTGGGCCTTGCATATTGATCTGAGCATTGCTCATGCATTTAAGAAGACAACTGGGAGATCAAACACTTAAGCTATGGATTCTTTATTTAGATGTGGTTTGCAACTAATGAGTAGGGAAACACTAGCTGTTGTTTGTCCCTGAGAAAGCTAATTTCCTTTCCACACTGCAAAACTAATGTGAGACACTCCCAATGACTTGCACTATGATGTATGGGGAGGGATATACTATGTGATGGAATGCTCTCCTCCACTTACACTTTCATTTGTACCTTACAACCTTTTGTTTCTTAAAATCAATGCCACATATTTCTACAAACATTCTGTATGTTGTGCATTTGTGGCAATTAAATGTATTAGAACACCCCCCCCCCACCACCACCACATGTGAATAAGAAAAATGTCTGACTACTATTTCTTGTATCCATTGGTTAAAGCTGCTGTGATTTGTAATGTCGTTGCATTGGTAATGTCCATTCATCATTTTTTCGACCTCTTCATGCAGTAAATTCCACTGTGATTTTACAATATAGTCCATTCGTCATTTTCCCTGGGCATTATTCCATGTGTAGGACCCAATATGTCACAAACTGTACTTATGACTAGTGTGATGATGATGAAGCTGAAGGGTCTGATGGAGTTCATATACGTTTTATAATCACTTTTATCATTAATTCTAGCATTCATCTTAACAGGTGTTAACTATGACAGCCTCAATTATAACATCTAATATCATTAGGAAATGTTTTTCTACATCATTTTGTAAATATACTCATAAAGCTAGATCAGTCTTTTTATGTTTTAATATTTTTATATTGTAAATTAATTTACATTTCGAAACTGTGTACAATTCAAAAGTTTGGGGTTAGTCATTTTTTAAAAATAAATAAATAAATAAATAAATCAAGATGGATTCAATTTATCAAGAGTGACAGTAAAGACATTTATAACCTTGCAAAAGACTTCTATTTAAAAATCACACCAGCAACAAATAATTGAATGGTAGTGTATATCTTTTTTTCCATGACAGATGATTAGCACTCTTTGAAAACACAAATTGTTTCATATACAGCAAAAATTTCAGCTCTTAGGGTACTGTTTTTCTTTTTCTCAGTAGTGGTCCTCAAAAGACAAGACACGTCCAGCATTGTTTACAAGTAGCCTGAGGAGCAATAAAATGAGTTCATCTTAATTGATCATGGAGAGCACCCTCAGTAGAATAGGCAAACTGTAATAACTGCTCATATCAGGATGCCCTGTGGGTCAAAAAAGCTATTTCAATTAGTAATGTAAGGTCTTTTATATCCACTTTTTTTGTTGCCCAGAGGCTCTTATTAAACTTTCCTTTATAAGGGAAATTATTGTGGATGACAAAGGGTTTGGGCTTGTCAGGATACTGCAGACTCACTTTTTAACCTTGCTGGCTGCGTGGACTCTTGTGGCCAGGGGCAGTGTCAGGCATTATCTGCTCTGTCCTTCACTATCACAAGCCCGTATGCGCTGTCCTAACATTTCCTTAACACGTTTTGCCTGAATGCTGGACTTAATGAATCATAATCTTCAAATGAACTCTACCGAACAACTGTGCCCACCACTCACACATGTTCTACCGCCCGATTTAGGCCTAGCATACATTGTGCTGTAAATAAATGAAAAACCAGTATGACCAGTGCCTTTAGGCCCCTGATGCCACACACTGTAAAAATGAATATGCTTTATCTAATCAATAGAATTGTGGCAACATATTACAAGCCAACCCGGTCTCATCCCAATTCGTCATATAACTGACGTTTTGGGACGTCTTTTGACCATTCGTCAATATACGACTTTTTAGGGCCCCCTTAAACGTCGGTAGATGACGTTATGGGATCCTAACTCTACCCCATACCTAAACCTAACCCTAAACCCAACTCGTCACCTAACTGACGTTAAAGGTAAAGCGTCAGTTGTATGACGACCCGGGATCGTCATCTACCGACGTTTAAGGGGGCCCTAAAAAGTCGTATATTGACGAATGGTCAAAAGACGTCCCAAAACGTCAGTTATATGACGAATTGGGATGAGACTGTGTTATACAAGCAATATTATAAAATGCACCAAAAAATGTAACAAAAAATATCTCACTAACAGACGTCAAAGATTAATTAAGAACTATTTATTTTATATTGCCAACATTGAAGACACCTGATGTTAACAAGCAGAATCACTGAGGGAGAAAACCGTCATTTTAAAACAAACCTAAAACAAACACCGGTCACCATAACGGTGACTTAAATTTATGTTTTTTGGTTGTTGTTGTAAGTTTTACTCATTTTAAATGGTTAACTATTAATTGTATTAATTATTACTTAATTCTAATTGGTTACATTTAATTAATAATATTGCTTGTAATCTGTTGCCACAATTTTTTTTTTTGATTAGATAAAGCATATTCATTTTTATAGTGCAGGCTTTGACCTGGGAAAACAAGGTTTAGTAAAATTGATAGACAAAACAGTACTTGAATATGTTGTTAACATTCAGTCCTGCATCTATTTGAGTTTTATCAGCCACTTGACTAAAATGCGATCACAAAAATAAGGTCCATTGTCCAAACAATAGCATAGAGATGTATGAAGCAACTCTCACACTGAAGTCACGTTTAAACCCAGCAGCTTTTTTTGTTGAATTTGCGTGACTAACTTGAACACGAGTCCTCACCTGAAACTCACGGTTGTGCAGATTCGTAACAGTAAATATGGCTGCACATTAACATTTGGAATTGTCGTAATATCTGGCATACACTTAATTCTGATTAATTCTTGCTTTCTTAGTTCATAACCTTTATTATGTTAAAATATTTTATACAAATAATGGTCCCACTTTATATTAAGTGGCTTTAAGTACTATATACTTACATTGAAATGAATAATTTGATACAATGGACTTATTGTGTATATACATGGTTTTACATCGTACTTATATTTTTAAAATACCAGCATGTAATTACAGCTATAATTACTTTATGTAAGTACATTTGTAATTACACAGTTGACCCTCCCCTCACACCTTAACCTACCCTTAAACCGACCCATAGTCCCTAACCGACACCTGTCCCTAACCTTACCCATATCACACCTCAATAGCAGCAAAAGTGTTTTACAATACAACTGGAACACAATAATACATTGTATTTATTGTTCAATGTAAGAACATAGTACGTAAAGCCACTTAATATAAAGTGGGATCCAAATAATTTATATTTAACTTGAGATATTGGTCTTGTGTCTTAGATTGTCATGAGATCTTTTTTTAGCAAAATTTAAATTTTTAGAATTTTTATGAATATTTGATCGAATTGCTTCCTATTAAGATTAGGTCATCTGACCTCTATCAATTTCAGCGGCAACAAAGTTTTATACTACAAACAGAATGCCCTACAAACTAAGACACTTACCAGCATATGCTGTTTATAGCATTATCTCAATAGCTCTCTCCATGGATCTGGGAAGAATGAATTGCTTTGTGTGAAACAGAGAGCTTGTAAAAATAAATAAATACATAAATCTCAAGCGATGAAGCAGGAGGTTGATGTGACACAAGGGCCTGAGATGTCATGTGAACCCTTAGTCCTCAAATTGAGCAAAACTTAATATCCCATTACCCCGTTTCCTCCCCTCTCCCGATTTCTCTCCCAATAGTGCTGCTTAATAATTCACACTGTGGGCTATTGCATTTCCACAATCTGAGACTCTGCTGAAATACCAAAGCTGGTTACATTCAAGTGTTTGAGAAGCACAAAAGTGGCTCTTAAAAGTGCAGCTCACTACTGAATGTGAATTGTGTTTACTAGTTGTTGGGGAGCTTGCTCTGAGGTGTAAAGGCAATGTACCATAGCTCTACTTATTTTGACTATATAATAAAGATTGATTATTCCTAACACATGGTGCTGTCACAGCCTTGCAATTCATCATGCATTTTCCCCTGCATTTTTAAAGTCTAATTATCCTTCAGTGCTTAATGTGTCATCAATCCATAATGAATGACTGGATCGTTTATTTTTTTTTCTAAAAACAAAAGTGCTTGAAATACAACATAGGATACATATTTGACGGTTGACTGTCATATTTTGAATATTAAAGGCTTTCTCTAAAGTTTTAATGACAGATGTTTTTATTTTGTTTTTAAAAGATTATCTATGAAAGCTAATATTTTTTAATTGCATCACTCTGCCAATTAAAAACTGTCCCATCTAGTGTTGATGATACACAAGGGAAAGTGACAGCAGGAAACAAAAAACAAAATTTCAAACAACAAATTGTGTGCTTGGGGCCAGTTTGTTTTATGCTGTAAATTATTATCTGCCAACAGGATAGAAATGATCAGATTCCTGTTCAGCTTACTCGATGTTTAATACATTTGCATAAATGTTTTTATTTTATTTTTTACGATTAACACTTGGTGCTGTGTTGAGTCACTGCTCAGCCAATGTAAAATCTGGGTCTTGGAGCCAAACAAGTTTCGAAGTAGTTTTATCTCCTGTTGTGTTATTCTTGGCCACTAGAGTGCTGCAGAAAGCCATTCTTATAAGTCCAATACGTGATGCAAGAGTAAATTATGCCAAACTGTTAAATGTACCTACAGAGTTTGATCTAATTGTGTTTTATCTTATATAATTATTATTTATTTATTATTTAACAGGGGCAATACAGAAACATTGCTATAATTTCAAGCAGCCTATGCTCCACACACAGGCTTTTAACTGAAGGCTAATTTGCAGCTCCAGATTGTTTTTTCACACAAAACTAAGAATAAAAAAAAAAAATCTAACAGTAATAAAAGAAAGATCATTTTCTTGACCAGTCGCATCAGAAGTTCAATATTAGCAGCATTTATTTATTTTATTTCATCACTTTATTTTAGAGTGATGGTGTGGTGTTGTGTAATAAATACCACATTATCATCATAAATTGACATCCTGCTGATGTTCTCTCCAACATATATCAAAATAAAGACTTTCATTTTGTAAAAGTTAGGACACACAATCAACAAATTAGCCTAAGTGAGAGACTTTTGATGTATCACGATCTTTTGATGAAGCCTTAAACTGTAGAAATGTGACAAAAGAAGCTTATATAATTGCAACTGATAGCTTTTGCCCTTCAGAAGCGTTTCATTATGTTGAGTGGTGGTGAGTGATGTATGGAAGGTGTTGATCCTCCACAAACCCTTAATTCTTTTTCCTCAATCTCTTCTCATTCACTACCATCAGAATCAATATATAACCCCTCCAAATCCATTTGATTATCCTATTGCCAAGCTGATTCCCTCCGGAGTGTTAAATCGTAAAATACAACATCGGTCAGCTATACATGAATTGGAAGTCACTTGAGGAAACTAAAATGTGGGAACCCAATATTCATATATTTTTTGTGAACATATATTTTTTTTTTAACTTGCATGGCTTGTTTTTTTGTGACACATCACACTATATTATTTTTGCATAAAAAACTATTTTATATATGCATGAGCATGCTTTAATTAAACACATTTTACATTATGAATTATTTTGGATAAATCAGTATTCACTTTTTGATTACTTATTCCAAATGTATTTTTATTTTATTTGTAGCACAACCGCTCAACACCGTGGACTGGGATTCTGTAATTATGTTCACAGTTCACAGGCAGACAGTAAATATGACACTTTGGGTGCAGATGTTTGCCAACAGCACTGTAATCCATTCAGTTATTAATTAGGCAAGCTGGTCCTGTCCCTCTTCCTCCTTCAGTGCCCCTCTTTCTCTCTCTCTCTCTCTCTCTCTCTCTTTCTGCGTCTTCTCAACCCTTCTCCTCTGTGGCAATGTCTCCTTCCCCCTCATATGTGCCTAGCTGCTTGTCTAAGTGTTAGTGTGTGTGTTTGTGAGTGTTTGCACTATCTGTGACTGTCTGTCACAACAGCTTAATCCATGTTGGCAAACTGAGGCAAATGGGAAATCCACTAATCAGTATTCATGGCCGTTACCAAATGTCCCTTCCAACTCTGCCGTCTGCAATGGGAAACTTATATATGTTATCGATATTTATTATTTTGCATTTCCAATTAACAAAACAATGTTTTACCACTATATTTACCTGTTCATATACATTTGTTGTCGGATGTCTTTCCAAAGCAAATATGCAAAGGATACTGACGGAGAGTCAAAAAACAATACAGATTTGCACAGAAGAGTAGGTGTTCAGAACCATGGACAGGGGTTGCAGATCAGCGGTTAGTTTACAGAATGTCCCCAAATTCATATACACAATATCTGACATTTGCATGCAGTTTGCTCTCTGCCATGACCAATCCAGATGTAGATGGGCGGAGTGAGAGTACAGATTCGGAGTCTGAGGTGGGAGGTTTTATATGAGAGACTCGAGGAGATGGGTACACTGCATTGATATCTTCCACGTTGTGCGCGAAAACCACACGTTCCCTCCCCGATATTACGCAGTCTATTTAAACGCAACAACCACACGCCCATTCCATCACTCACCTCTGTGGTCGTCTCACCTGCACTCGCGGTGTTCAGGAGAGGAATCCAGTGATGGATCAAGACAAGTACCTGCCAGAGCTCATTGCCGAGAAGCAGGGCTTGGACACGTCGTTCGTGCACGCGATGCGCCTTCTCGCGGAAGGTAAAGTATGCCGCCTTCTGCCATCATTTTTAGCCTCGTATCTGTTTGCTGTGGTGTCGCTGCTGTACATTTGCTGTACATGTTTGTGTCGCTATCGCGTATACGATATTCATTAATCATGTGGACACCCGTTCTTGAACCATGTACGCATGAATCAGGCGTGCCAGGTGTTTTATTTTTGTTTCAGGTGATCATTTAGTTAGTAAAATTAGGGAATTGTCCACAGACAGGCTTGGTCGTTATAAATATTTTGTGTGTGTGTATAGGGTTAGTGTTTTCCAGTTATTGGTAGGCTATGCTCAACTTCGTCCGATCAGAAATGTAGCAACACCTTTTTTAAGCACCACGAACCACATAATTTATTTGTTATTTTTTCTGTCCATGTCGTTCAAAAAGTTAATGTGCTTCAACGATGTGTCGAGTCTTAATTTATCACAGAATTTAAACCCTGATTTCAAGCAAAGGCAAACGTGTAAAATAGGAAGAGACCCTGAAGCACATTAACTTTTTGAACGGCATGAACTGAAGAACAACCGCCTCATATTTTTTTGGTTTATGGTGCTTGAATAGGTACAGTAGGTAGTGTTAATGTAACCTAATACTAATTCGTTTTACAATTTATCTGATGTTATCTCTCATCTTCATTTAATAGCCTAATCAATATGCTAATTATATACATGACTTTCAGGAAAGTCTGGTATTTTAAAGCAATTTAGTTTTTTGAATGAAGTGAAACGTGCTAAATAAGTAGTTTAGATGTTCATCTCGACCAAAATCGTCACATCTTAAATACAATTTGATCAAAACATTAAATACAAAACACAATCACAAAGTTATGACTTGTAATGCTTTGCACGTACCGCCCAAACCAGCGTTTTTTAATAATTACCTCCGAGATTTTTTGCTGTTGTTGTTAACGTTGTATTTGGCTAAATTCCTAATTTTATTCAAACTCTCTGATCATTAGCTACTGATTCGTTTGAAAAGCAATTTTCCTCTGATGGAAAACACTATGAACTTGTATGAAAAGGAATGTTTACTCTCCTTGGGGTAATTCTGGCTTTAATTCACTTCTTAGGTTATAAATAGCTGCTCAGTTGATCAAATGTTAGGTTAGCCTATCTCTATTGATTTAATGTCCAGCACAGGGAAGTTGCTTAAATATTGCATTACCAACCCCATTTTTCACGAGTGTAAGGTTATGACGACAACCAAACATGGTAGCATTGATATGATCTGAAAATATTATAGTTGTGTAAGATAAAAGCAGTCCTTGACAGCTCATCAGATAATAAGCAGAGTAATTAAGAGGCAATTACGGCTATTACAAAGTACTCACACTGGCTCAGATTATCTCAAGTGCAGGGAAGCACAATGGGGTGCATGCTGTTGAATAAGCATGCATATAATTAAACGACAATCGTTTTAACTGGTCCAGGTTATCAGGAAATTGTAAACATTTTTTAAACTGTAAACTTCTGTTTGTTTCTTAGAAGTGTACCTGCAGCACATGCATCTGTTGTGTTGTATTAATTCATGAAAGTTAGATTCATCTGCTTTCAGAAACAAAAAAACATTATTCAAGCTCATGATATAGCATAGCCTAGTCTAAAGGATTATTAATATCATTCATATGAATTTGATCAGTAATCTATTCCATCTGAGAGTTAAAAAAAAGAGTGAGCTGATAATTCAGTTTCTGAAGAATTGGAAACTAAATCTGGCTGTGCATTCTCAAGAAGGGGAATGCTAGGGGTTTCTGTAACACATGTGTCCAGTAACAACCTCAAAATGGTGCAAAATAATTAGCCGTAATCTTAAAAACAAATCAAGATATGTCTCTTCACAAAAGGGATAAGTCATTTGTATGCGATCTTTCAGAACTAAATTGGCCATGGTTGTGAAAGCCTGCATATATCTTATTCAATCTGAATATTTTGCCTCTGCACAAAAAGGCTTATTGAACTGGAATTAATGGTAATTAGTGGCAGCCTAGTAAAGATACTTAAACTTCTGTGGGTCATATTTAATCTAAGTAGACACCCACTTTCTTAAAAGACTTAATTTTTAGTGCCCCAAGACAGACAAAAAAAGAGTTTGTGTATTTATTTGAATCTGATTATCTTTGTTATATTTAGCTATTGTCATGTTCTGAGTTATATAATTACGTCATAATATAAAGTATGCTATTTACTCCAACATACATAATTTTTTTTTATTGTATTATCTCTCACCTTGGTAGCACATTAGTGAGACTGTTTCAGTAGTGGCAAGGATTAAAAAAGCAAACCTTGTGATTCACTAAATTTCATGCTGAGCCTCTGGTAGCAAGCCAGTGTTTATTTACCCAAGCACATATTTTATTTATTTCAGAATGTCGAATGATAGTCAGGCCTCTTGGCACTGTATGTACCTTTAGGTATTCTGGCTCATGCTCAGGGAACATTTTAACTTAGGTTTCCGGTTAAAGATTTAAAACTACCCTGTTTTCTTTGCTGTACATTTTGGGATATTAAAGGAATTTATATCGAATACTTTCACTCTCAAAGTTTCTGGGTTTAAGAAGAGTTTCAGGCAAGGAGTCTCTCACAGCTTAGTTATATTGGTACAAAATTTGTCACACCCTTTAAGAGGGAAGTGATTAATATTACAACGGCGATCAATACAAGCGTAACTTATCCTAAACACCAGGCAGCCTGGAAACAACTGACGACTAAGCACTTTAGCTAATGGCCCGTGCCTGCTGTGTAACTCTAATGTCTAGACCTCTCTGAAAAGTCACAATTCCAGTGCAGTATTCATTGCGAAAGAACTTGCACAAATGATTAGAATAGTTAATTTTAGATATTTTTTTTAAATGTGAAAAAAAGAATGGATATTTATCAGCATATATTTTAGTGCAACAATGCAAAGTAATTTTTTAGAGCTACAAAAAAATGAGATGATAAAGGGAAGCTTTTGATAATCTGCTCGATTTTTGGCTGTTATCCAGGAGATTATTTGCCTTTCAACGGATATAACTATGGATCAAATAATGGAATGACTTTTTTTTTGCAGTTAATCTGTATATTGATATCTAATAGTTAAAATTAAAATGTCCTATCCATTATTTAAAAAAAAATGTAATCAAAATATGACGTGGGCAAATAAAGGGCAACAGTTATAGTTTGACATCATCGTACCATAGGCCATGACGTCCACTGTTGGGCTGAATGATTAATTGCATTTGCAATAATATCGCGATATAACGAAACGCGATTTTGTAATCGCAAAAGCTGCGATTACACTGGTCACGTGACACACGATAGAAAAGCAGTCTTCAAGATCATGCATCAACTTGGCACGCTACGCATATACTATAGGTCTGGCATACAGGAAAGAACAATTCATTTTTAATGTGATATTGTGTTATTTATTCTCTCTCCAACAATTCTGCATCGATTCAGAGAATTTCAGACAATTTCTGTAAATGACAGTTTTATGTGAATAATGTTTTTAAAGCATTCATACTTTGCAATGACGGTAGCCAGTCATAACAGTTAAAAACTAATCATTTCAGACTGAGGGTTAGAATGAAGGTTTATGCATATGTCTATTTGTTTTTCTTTGTGCTAAAAACTTTATTAACATTATAAATGAACCTCACAGGACTTATTATAATAATAAAAAATTATGTGTCATAACCCTTTTAAGTTCATGATATATCATGACTTATAAGTGGTATATAATACCCATTATAAAGTGATATATAATGGGTTGACAGGTTTGTCTCAGAAACTGCAGAGAGATAGGGGAAGTTTAACTGAAGGAGACTGTTTTTCATCGTCTCCGTCCCGATGCTTTGATTTCCAGGTTAGACAGTCCTCTTCAGAGAACCACCAACCTGGAATAAGCTGTTCCTCTTGGGGGAACAAAGAGAATGCTTCAAATTCCAGTCTATCATTTTGATCTTGTAAAGCACATTGCTGAATTGCTTTTATAGAGGTGACTCGATGCAAACTACTTACTTTAGAAAAGGACAGACTGCCACTGCATCCACTTCAGAGTCCGTTTTTACAAAATAGAGCCTTTTGCCTCATAGGGACAAAAAGTGAGGGACAAAAAAAATCTGCTTAGCAACACATTTTAGGAATGGATATTACGAGGTGGTTTTAAAGATGAGGCAAGATTTTGCAGAAACGTGATGTCAAAGAATGCTTTCAAGAGCCCTCAAAAAGTACTAAATGTACTAAAGTGAGTTGGGGTTTAAATGTGTTTGCATTTTTTTTTTGGTGCTTTTTAATGCCAGATGGTGTAGTTACAAAATCTACCAGCAGAGGCTAATAGGACTATTTGTTAATCAACAGTTTATAAACCATGCTTATGTCTAACAGAGATTCATAACCCATTGCTTTGAGTTTAGTGGTTATAGAATAACTGCACATTATTGCAGTCTGAATTAGCCAGGATAGAAGCGAATCTATTTCCGTTTGAGGTTTAATACACACGTCTATCGTAGGTCAAATGCTTCCAGATGTCTTAAATGACTGATAATGAATGCAGTTGATCAAATGTGTGATCTAGCTATAGCCTTGTACTGACAAAATGAAATCATTAGGCCAGAGTACGTGTCTAAAGATAAAATGAATGTTTAATGATATGTTTCTACTTTCATAAGCAGCCTTTTAACTTGATTTAGTCCCCCTGCAGAATAAATATGACCTGCGGATCGCATAGTCACAGACATTAAACTATCGCAATCTTCCGGACATTAGTATGTAGAGTGCGAGCTATTTAAAATGGGTATGTTGATAGGATCAGCTGTTCTTAACAGCTTCCCATTTGAAACCTTATCAAGCCACAGCTCTCTATCACAGAGTAATCATGTGCAGGCTAATAGGTTAATGCCAGCTACCTTAATATTTTGATAAATATGTTGATGTTGTTCCACAGCTGAAATTGATAGATGGCTTGATACCCTGTTCTAAATAATAAGGGACGTGCCTGGTCTGTACAGTTTGTAGGTATTGGAGGCAGTGTTGTGTACTCGGTCTCGAGACCATATTTTAACGGTCTCGGTCTTGTCATGGACTTGTGCGCATTTTGACTCGGAATTGACTCGTACTCGAACATATTAGGACTCGGACTTATTCCCGAGTCCACTCGAGTCCCATTCAAAATATGTCATGATTATTACTGTATGTTAATATTGCTTTAAATTGTTGTTTGATTGAAACATCCAATGATTGCTGACTTTCTTGTGTGCAACTGCGCATGACTTGAGACTATAACGTTCGTGGCACGCAAATGCAGCAGGACCCAGGTCAGATGTGATGGGGAGCCTCTAGCTTAACTATGTCTGCCTTATCATCCATAATTCAGTTTGCATATAAGAGCCACGCAGAGTTCATGTGCAGTAGTGTTATGTGAAAGAGCACTTACTGATTGTAATAATTGTAAGTCATAATCATGATAAAATTACCCTTACAACCCCTATGTGACCTTATTACCATCACAGTGTACATGATTCCATGGTATATTTGGTTTACTGTTTGAGCATGGTTCCAATTTTATTGTTACCACCAAATATTTTACATATTCTTGAAGATAGTTTTAAGTCTGGTTTGAGACCCAACCTTAGGTTATCCAACCTCTCTGGTCTCGACTCGGACTCGACTGTCTTTGGTCTCGGTCTCGACTTGGACTCGACTCACTTTGGACTCGGTCTCGACTTGGACTCGACCCTCTATGGTCTCGGTCTCGATTTGGACTTGACTGTCTTTGGTCTCGGTCTCGACTCGGACTCGACTGTCTTTGGTCTCGGTCTTGACTCGGACTCGACTGTCTTTGGTCTCATCTCGACTGGGACTCGACTCTCTTTGGACTCGGTCTCGACTTGGACTCGACTCCCTTTGGACTCGGTCTCAACTTGGACTCGACTGTCTTTGGTCTCGGTCTCGACTCGGACTCGACTGTCTTTGGTCTCGGTCTCGACTCGGACTCGACTGTCTTTGGTCTTGGTCTCGACTCGGACTCGACTCTCTTTGGACTCGGTCTCGACTTGGACTCGACTGTCTTTGGTCTCGGTCTCGACTCGGACTCGACTGTCTTTGGTCTCGGTCTCAACTCGGACTCGACTGTCTTTGGTCTCGTCTCGACTCGGATTCAACTCTCTTTGGACTCGGTCTAGACTCGGACTTGACCTTCTATGGTCTCGGTCTCGAATCGGATTCGACTGTCTTTGGACTCGACTCTCTTTGGACTCGGTCTCGACTCTCTTTGAACTCGGTCTTGACTCAGACTCGACCCTCTATGGTCTCGGTCTCGACTCGGACTCGACTGTCTTTGGACTCGGACTCGACTCTCTTTGGACTCGGTCTCGACTCAGATTTGACCCTCTATGGTCTCGGACTCGACTCTCTTTGGACTCGGTCACAACTCGGACTCGACTCTCTTTGGATTCGGACTCAACTGTCTTTGGTCTCGGTCTCGACTCGGACTCGACTCTCTTTGGTCTATGGTCTCGGTCTCAAGCTGGTCTCAACTACAACACTGATTGGAGGCCACAGGAAGACCTAGTGAGCTGTGAGCTACTAGAATTGTTTTTATTTTTGATACCTTCTCTCAGGCTTATTGATGGAACAAACGATTGCCAGCCACATCACTGTATATTTGTGCCTCAGCATCATGATTCTTTAGCATGAGTGGTTGGCTGTGAAAACTGAATAATGACGCCTTCGGAGGCAGTATTTGGAGTTAAGAAGGCATCAAGGATAAAGGCACTGTTACTCATTGTTCCAAGTTGTTTTTTAAAGCCAGTGTAGATTTAGATCCTTTGCTGTCTAAAATATCCCACAATCTTGTGCGGTTCACAGTTGTTGGAAAGAATAATGGAGTTGCTGAAAATAGTTCTAAATTTTTCATTTTACATTTTTTTTCAATGTTTGAACACTTTATTTCTTCAGGGAAGAAGGTACAAAGCTCACATTTTAAGTATTACTTATGAAAGGTATAGGCTATTGTCTCATTTATAAATTCCACCAGGATATTTTTACCACGATTTTTATTTTTCCTTGGTTTTCTCAGTAGCATAACTGGCACAGGCAACTTGTGTTTGCTGGGAGATATATACGTACAGTGAAGTGCATTCTATAGATTGTGCCTGAAACTCCAGCTGGAACAAAGGGTTCCCAAGTGCCTTTGTTTCTCTGGCTGGATGGCAGGTTTCTTTTTCTTCTTGCTGTTGCAGCAACACATTCTAAAAATGGGATGCCTTTACACTTGCTCTGAGAGCAGTCTCATGCGAGTATGTTCGGGTGTGTGATGAAACGCTATTCTTCGGGGAGAATAGGAGAAGGCTGACAGCAGTTCGAATGGACTTGTCATTGTGCTCCTGGAATAATTTGCATGTGTTTGCTAAATATTATACATATGACAGATGTTAATGTGCACTTTAGCAAATGAAAATGGATTAAGTATGTGATTTCATTTTGAAATATGTTGGAGGCTTTACACAGGTGAGGGAAATGTGTGGGATCTAAAAGCTCGCAGTCTCTGTCGCTGTGCTCTTCTCGATGCTGATCTGTAGTGCCGTGTGAAAGGAGACTGAGCAAAGCTGGAGCAGACAGAATTTTGTCCTTTTAGTGCATGACAACCACACACTCATTTTCTTATTCATGCATAATATGAGCCCCCCGGCACAAGTTCAATTAAGGAATCTTCTTGTGATTTAAGGGAGCCATTTAAATTGTAATGGAGAAAAGAGATTTGCTTAAAAGCATGTCAGAATGATTTTAGGCATGTTTGTGTTTTTGTCTCTGTGTTACTGTTATTGAGATGTCCAAAGCTGCGTGAATACAGCCCAACTGTCTGCAGTCTGTTATATCTGCATACATGTGTGTTTAATGAACAAATGAGTCAGTCTTTTCTCAAATTAATGAACATCAAAACACTTTGGTTCCGTGTGTGTGTGTGTGTACAGTATATCATTAAAAAGTTTGGGGTCAGTAAGATTTTTGTTTTTAGAAGTAATTAATGGTCGTATTCAGCAAGGGATTATTACATTGCTCAAAAGTCACAGTAAGCCATTTATAACGCATGTGTACAGTATCAGTATGGCATTGTCTTAAATTGACAGATGCAAAAAACAATCGGGCCAGTATAAAAAATCTTTAGCGTTGAGCCCGGAAGGATCATGTGACACTGAACACTGGAGTATATCAATATATAATATATTCTACCTGCTGGGTGAAATTTGACATTCTGTTGTAAACAGGTCTGTTTATTATAGCTGATATTTTAAAAACATGATTAGATGATAATTACATTTTAAAAACCCTTTGTAATACATTAAATCTCCTGATTCGTTTAGCGGAACTCTAACTTTGTTATGGCCCCCCGAAATGTGCAGAAACCAACTGTGCTGGCATCTGTCAACCAGCTATCCTTTTGACCTGACAGTTTATTTCCCTACTTATTAGAAGTTTAGAGAGCAGGGGAGAGGAATGATGCAGCACACGTCAGGCTCACCTTTATTCTAATTATGAAGACAGGATGTTCTTTACTGTGGAGGTTAAACATTACCGTTTGGTGTCTTTTCCTGCCCCCTAAGAAACCTCCGGGAGAAACCGTTATCATTCACCCTGAATTGTTGTTCAACCATTACAACAAATTTGTTTCAGAGACATGAATGCTTAAAGCCAGTGTTAATATTTGACTTAGAAGCATCAATTTTGTAGAAGTTTTTTGTGTAAAAGATTAATGGTCCAGTGTGTCGAGCTGTACGACATGTAAATATTACCTCTGGCTAAACTATAAAGAAATATCTACATTCCCGCTGGGCCAGTAAGGTTAATTAAGTAATGTAAATTAGTGTGATGGATGTTGCAAGGTGATGTATGATGGGGAAAGAAATGAAAAGAGAAGAGGTTTCTAGTAATGTCTTGGGTTTGAGATCGGCAGAAGATGGAACGGCATAATATTCAGAAACTGAAACGAGTTTCCCAAACTCATCTGAAACAAATATTATGAAGCCCATTGTAAAATCATAGTGCTGGAAAGTGACATGTTCAAACATGTCAAATTATAAACGGTTAAATGGCAAAGTATTACATGAAGATCTCACTCTTTGAATATGACTGCATTTACATGCACAAGAATATTGATTTAATCAGAATTTGATCCTATTTTGACATACTGTTACGGTAGAACTGTGTACACTTTTCCATGTTACCTGCACACATATCTCCCAGTTTATTAGTCAGCTAAATACTTTTACAGCTCCATGACTGAAAGTGTCCAAATTGGATTTTAATTTTCATTATAACTTATGTTGTCTTTTCTGAATGGGATTGGTACTATGATTATTTTCCATGGTACATTCTTAAGAGGGCTGGTTTGAGTAACATACAATTAGCCCAAACTAGTTGTGTCCTCCATATCCTGTCAGTCATCACCTTTAGCTAGTCCTCCATATCCTGTCAGTCATCACTTTTAGCTAGATTTAATCTTTCTTAAAATACAACTTTGCAGCTTTGAATGAGTGCGTCCGAAAAGAGAAGCAATTGTGGGCTGATTCTGTTACAGATTACAGAGGAAAAAGTGAACACAAAGGAATTGTAATGAATAACCTTGAAATGATTTTAGGTTGAAAAATGCATTTTACTAGAACAAAAGGGTGATTTACCTCCCTTTTTCATAGCAGTATTATCCTAATATGGTTGATTTTGAATTTCCATGTTCCACGGGGTCCTGATCAAGAGCTCAGATGATGTATTTTACAATGTGAAAGTCATTTTCAGTTAAAATTTTTATTTTCCAGCCAGTAGGATGATATCTTCAGATTTTCAGGGTTCACTTCGGTTGTCTTTTTGATGGATTGTTTGAAAAAGGTGAATCAAGGGGTGAAAAATGTATAATATATTAGGGAACAATACTGCGGGCTATGGCAATAATAACGGTAATATTTGAAAAACCATACCAGCCTGTTTTTTGGTCAATTTGTGGTAATGGATCGACCTCAGATTGTTTAGGCCCAAAGGTTTTTTCACATTTTCGTTTGTCTTGAGAACATTATTTTGATGGATCAAGCATCCAAAAATTGATTCAAGCTGAACAAGGATCATATAATTCAGTCTAGAATCTTCTTGTGAACTACAACCATAGAGAAACTTCACAGAGCCCTTAGATGAGTGAATAAATTTGTTTCATTTCAGTTTCATTCTGTGATATGCCCATTATTTTTCCTGCTTATTGAAATGTCAAGAGAAGATTTGTTTTGGATTTGAATGCTTGAAGCTTTTTTGTTTTTATCTTTGCCGGTGACCGTATAGGGCACTCCTTAAACAAGCTGGGGTGAACTGTTTTTGGAAATGTGTAACAACAGATAGAGAAAGATGCCAGACCAGAATTTAAGCCTGAATCTTTCCTATTATGCTGTGATAGTCATTCCACAAGGCCACTCACCCTTGAAATTGTTAAATGGATAAACTAAAAGGCCCATTTGTGGACTTTTTGGTCTTTTACTCACTCAATAAGATCAGATGACCATCTCTTAAATAGCACCCAGAGACATTTGTTAGTTAGGGCTGTCATGCATGCTTGCGTGGCATACTCAAGAGATGACTTTTAGTAGTTTTTAAGGCCATCCAAAATCAATGAGATCCAAAAACACATGAGGTCTTTCAGCACTGTTGTTACTTTCATGTTGAATTTGTTTGTTTTTCAGCTCACTGGCAGTTCGTCTGATGCAAAAAGTCAAAGGAATACAGCAGCTTTGTATTTTGAGTGATCAGATCTTTTCTGTGCAAATAAAATAGCATTCCCTGTGCATTACAATGAGATACATTTGCAGTTACTAAGTCTGCGCTGAAGTGCTTTTCATGTATCAAATGCATATATATATATGCATATATATATATATATATATATATATTCATAAGCAAGAGGACAAAGAGGTTATACTTTCCTCACATTCCTATGCTGCAGTTTATGTCTATTTTTGCAGAAACAAATATTATTTCAGTATGTGTCCATAGGTACTTTCCCATAAATAATTTCTTTGCATTTCATATTGTCAGATCTCCCTTTTATGGAAGCTTGTTCCGCCACAGATTAAAACATTTTAAAAGGTAATTGCCACTCTTTATCACGTCACTATTTTGACTTTTAGATTAGATTTATTATTTGAACATATTAAAAATAATGTATAAATTTAAATATCTGCACGGCCTACTTGGAATTTTGCTAAGGCCCCCAAGTGAAACCTGGTTTCCTGGTTTCCACTGAACCACTGCTTTAAACTTGCCCTTACACTTACTCTCAGGTGGCTGTAAGTGACTAATAGCAAAGAATCAGCAAAAGGACAACAGCAAGAAAGGGTGCAGTTCTCCAGACTAACTTTTTTTACTAGGAGTGCTGAAAATTTTAGAAGCACAAGTAGAAACACCTTAAGATGCACATAGCAGGTTGAGGAGCATCTTCTGGAACCACAAAAAAATTAATCTTGGTTAATTAATTTTTATATATCAATAAAACGTTTAAAAACAAGCAACTTTGTCTTAAAATTGGAAATATCTTTCAATACTGAAATTTGAATATTGGGTTGGACGACAGGAGACATTTGAGTAAAAAAAGTTGAGATATCTATCGATATGCTGAAAATTGAATTTTTAAAGGACACAAAGTTGGCCTACCTTCTGATTTTCATTAATGTGCTGAACTAGGCCTACACTTGTGGTTAGTCTGATAGGATGCCTAGGTTAATCCTCTGTTTTTGCACATAATTCCAAAAGATTATATTATAACCGGCAAATAATTGTTTTCTATGTATTGCAAAGCTTTGTTAAGACAATAAGCAGTTTATTTAGAAAAAAAAAAACATTCTGCGATCATTACAGAGGAACCATACAAAGAGAAAGTTTCCTTTAAATGTATAAGGCTACAAGAGACCCAATCAGACCACCAAACCCTCCAGTACTTGAAAAGGCATTGGGATGAAATTCAGACTGATTTCCCGCTGGTACATGCATAGAAGTGAGAGTGAAACAATATGGTTTTCAGCAGGTATAAGCATCTGAGAGTCTCACCAGTGGGGAGCTGAAATATAATGGTCTCCCTTCACCTGCTGACTTCCCTTCCCTTCCTTTTCTCGCTCCATGTTTTACACGAGTTGTACAGGTTCATAATTCTCAATTCTGCTGAGCATTAATTTAGCAGCGACAGAAGGGGTTCCCTGGAGGAAGCCAGGTGACAGCTTCATTTCAAGCCTCTTTAATGTTGTGTGGCTGCTAAGTCTCCGGCTCAATTCTCAAAAGCACCATAAATTCCTCAAGCACAAAATATTACAGTTGTGCGCAGCAGCTTTTCAATTTGTGTTTGTCATGCGAATGAGGGCTTAGTAGGCTTACGCCGTCAAGTTACGTTGATACGTTCTACGCTGAGTGTTTAATTGTTGTTAATAAATGTTCCACTGGAAGCTAAGAAGATCTGACCACCTTTTTTGGAGTTTTTCTGAGACATTATTTGACCTCAACACTGTTTTTCTTTCATTTAGAGATTGAAAAGTTCGAAGGAGACGAGTTGAGGAAAGATGGTGAGGTGAAGAAATACTTGGATATCATCAGCAACAAAAACATCAAGCTGTCAGAGCGCGTCCTGATCCCGGTGCAGCAGTATCCTAAGGTAAGACCTCAGTGTTCCATGCAACGTACAAAGGAGTGATGACGTGAGTGCCAAGTCAATGTAATAGTCATGGAGATCAGAGAGGATCGAAAGCAATTCATTAGCTTTATGGGATCGCTGTGCTCTTGGTAATGACTTAAATGCGTTCTGTGTCTGGCAGGAGCAAACTAGATGGTGTCAGAATCTGATTTGTGCTGCACTGCAGATCTGCTGTTATTTACACCTAATATTTGTGTCGGTTCCTGGTTCTTGGCTTTCTCAGAGTAACAGGCATGCCACAACTGTTTCTAGCTGTCTGCCTCATCTTGTAATCGGGAAATTAATCTTGATTTTTTTTTTTTTTTTTTTTTTTTACGTATTACCAGCTGGCATCTCATGCATCTGTTAGGAAGTTTCAGCTTCTCAGTGCCAATAGAGTTGCATTTTATATACCAACATAGAAGAAAAGGTTCTATATAGAACCTTAAAAGGTTCTATCAGCGCTATGTATTTGGAACCCCTAAAAGGTTCTATACACTCTTAAAAAAAGGGTTCCTCTGGGTTCTATATAGAGCCCTGGGGTTCCATACTTGTCCAATAGAACCTTACCAAAAAAGTGGTTCTATATAGAACCATTTTGGAGTTCCATATATGAAGCGGGGGATGGAACCATTTCTGGTTCTAAATAGAACCATTTCTTCTAAGAGTGTGGGTAGTTTTGGACCAAGTCTGTTTATTTATTGAACATCCTGTGGGGCTTTGACTTTGTAGCAATTGTATTTATGTTGATCAGTTTTATTCACATTCAACAGCTGAGGGTATTTAAACGTGCCATAAAATAAGACGTGTAGTGTATTTGGCGCTTGGTGGTTAAGTTTGATTTCCGCTGATAGTTTAATTAGTGATTCAGTCATTAAAGTTCCAGAACTGCCTGGTTTGATTCATCTGGAAACAATGTTTCATGTTGCACATCACAGTTTTGCCATTATTTTAAATGGAAACAAAGTTTGTATTTTTTAGGTAACTAGTTATTTAATTCAGAGTACCCTATCGTTATCACGTTCGGTGCACACGGCACTCTATTATTCGGCATTGGGTTACTTTACAATGATGCTTTGAAAATGAGTGGAAAAAGCCCATGAGCATCACACAGACGGATTCATAAAGCTTCAGAGCTTCTCATATGTTGTCTGTTTTTTTACTGTTTCTGCTTTAGGAAATGAATCCCTGGAGCACTACAATGCGCTGACTGTTTGATGGGTTTAGTAGATTTGTGCTGTTGAAAAAGAGTACAAAGAACACGCCTTGGGTTTAGATTTTACATGTCTTGTTCGAATTGTAACAATGGAATTTTCCCAAATCCCTCTTTCCTGAGGATCTTGGCTGCTTTGTAGTTATGGTAATTTAATGGGAAAGTTCTCTTGTGAAATTCCTGGAATGTGAGAAATATCTGTAAAATGTCATAGCATTTATTAATATTAAGTGAAGTTTATATAATTTTTTAGGATTTTACTTTGTTTTTTGTTTGTTGTTACAAGATAAGTGGGTGTATTATTCTCGCACATATAAGCAGATAAAAGATGCGTGAAGTGTTATAATTTTCTGATGCAAGTTTTGTTGTGAAGCTTGACTGCATAAAATAGTGTTAATGCATTCAAGATGTTTTTTTGGAATCTAATCTTAGCAGTTTAGATTATTATCGATCTGAGACATGACAATATATCAGGATCATATCAGTATATATCGGTATCATATCGGCCAGTATATGTTTTTTATTTATATTTGTAAAGTTTTATATTGTTACATTTAGATGACCTTTGCTTTATAACTCACATAGTTACATAATCATTAAAAACACTAATAATTTAATAACACTTTATTTTATTATTTTATTTTGAGCAAATCTCAAATTAAATAGCTTTTTTCTATCCGTATGTTATGTTTTGATGCTAAATTCACTTGCAGTTAATTCATACAAATGTGTTTTTTAGGTTTTTATTTTTCTATTTATTTAGAAAAATTTGTAGAAATTTAAAAATATAGAATTTTAATTTCAGCCATATATCGGTTATCTGCCATAACAAAATAGAATACACAACAAAATAATTATCAGCTTATTGTGTCAGCGTATTTAATATCGGCTCATCCCTTAAAATAAGTCCTGCTTAGAAAACTTTTTTTTTACCATGTCATTGTACTTGATACAGAGCTTGTATATACAAGCTATTTCTCTGGTGTAGACACTGCCCCCCCCCCCCCCCCCCCCCCCCCCCAAAAAAAAAGGTTAGCTTAACACTCAAATAAGTTGATCAATGAACTTGTGGACCATAACAGATAATAGCTTATAGAGTCTAGACTTTATGTTATGCTCTCTGTTACAAATCCCCAGGATTTATCTATGTGCAGTTAATTAATCCGTGTGTGACGACAGCTCTGTCTCTGAGTTTTGTTAATCATGCTTGATGAGACTCCAAGGAAGAGCATCTCTGCTGCAGCTCAGAATAAGTGAGCTGGAGTCGATATTGGGTTTCTTTGATCCTCTCATTAAATCAGGCTAACTTTAGTTTATATATTTGCATAATGAAGAATAGGCCTTGTGGACCTTGAATGGCAATTTGTGTTGTGTCCTTTTTTCTTATTTGCTCAAATGTTTATATTGACCTTGACGTAAAGTGCTTGTTCTGAGTAATTACTCCTCTGCATCGTTTCAGATTGAGACTTTTTATGCGTTGCTCCATTGCTTTGAAGACTTTTGATTTACTTGACAAGATATTAATTGCACATCACTGTTGTGCTATAATGCAGTGGCGTGTTCAATATTCATGGCACGTTATTTTCCCCCCCAAATGATCACATATCACTTTATTTAACTATTGAGAAATATGAAAGAACAATTCATTTACAGTAGCTCTGACAGCGGCACTGACAGCAGACTCTGTTTAAATGATTTTATTCAGGGAATATTAAATTCAAAGGCTTCTCTGAGCTGAGAGAGTTTGACAAGGTTAGAGAAGACAGGGGAACTAAAACTTAATTCTAATTAAAGAATGCTGTTTGTTTTCTAAGATCTCCAGCAATATTGTCCACAATGCCCTTTATGAATTACACAATTTAGAGTCATCATGATCATAAAGATAGATAGATAGATAGATAGATAGATAGATAGATAGATAGATAGATAGATAGATAGATAGATAGATAGATAGATAGATAGATAGATAGATAGATAGATAGATAGATAGATAGATAGATAGATAGATAGATAGATAGATAGAGATCACTTTACAGTTTCTGTACAGTTTCTGCTACTGTATTGGAAAAAAGTCAGCAAATATGCTTATTTGATGTGGATGGTGTCCACCAAATGTTGAATCAATGGATATTTTTATCCTGGCTACTATTACTCATACAACTCTTCTTTATATCTCTTTGCACAGATCTGTATATATTTCATTGTGACATCACAAAACTACACACTGTTTTCATTTTTCATCAGTTGTCTGAATGCAAAAGTATTTGATTTACCATACTTTAAGTTTTCACAAAAGCACAGTCAGTGGTTTGCTATGAAATATAGTCCCTGCTGACATAGACCTCTGATACCTGTGAGCATTGATAGAAATCAAGAGATGGCACACACACACTCACACACACACACACACAGAGAGAGAGAGAGAGAGAGAGAGAGAGAGAGAGAGAGAGAGAGAGACCAAAAAGAAGGCCCAAGAGATGAATGGGGTACCTGCATCGCCATCTGTTAAAGTCAAAGACACTGTCGTCATGGAAACCACTGTATTTAGATTTAAGAGATGGATTTGGGCAATCTATCAAAGGGCATATCTGCACATCTGAGCATCGCTGCAAATTTGTTTTATGAGTGTCCATGGGTTTTTCCCCATAGGTAATAGTGTTTTTTTGATCAACAATATTCAGAAGGTATAACTGGAACATGTGCATAAACATTTGGGGAGTCTTGCTTTACACTGTAGTCTACTTCACTGTGTTTGCAAGGGTTTATAAGGTAGCCAGACCGCCTTGGCGTCTGATTTGTCAGAGGATTGTAATTAAGACTTAGCAAATGTCCTTTGGGTACATCTGTTTGTGCAGAGACTCATTAGATGCTATGCTTATTTGGTGCAGTGCACACTGATGAATCAAAATGGTACGGAGTGTGAGTTGTGTAGTAGGCTAATCTATGCTATCATTCACCTGATTCCATTGGGCTGAACGTTAAATTGACAAACACATGTCCGGGCCGCAGCACATGCTAGTGGTGCAAAAAGAAACTAGGCAGTTGCTGCATTGCCCATACTTACAGCTGTTTTCTGATTTTCATGCTGCATTATTTCAAACTCATGCCAAATCGTAAGCTAGAAATATTGTTGATTATACAGTAGTTGAATGGAGTAACATGACACATATCTAAAGAAATATTATAGGTAAACGATATAGGATATAGGATAGTTTACATAATACATAATTGCAGATATATGTGTGTATGTGTGTGTGTGTGTGTGTGTGTGTATATATATATAGTGTGTGTGTATATATATATGTATGTGTGTGTATGTGTGGGGGAGTGCGGTCCATATGCCGCGGATGCTCTTCATACCCAAGCCATTAATATTTGCTGTACCAGGTGTACCATAAACCTTACATTGTAGAATGTTGGTAATACATTCTGTATGTAACTGTATGTAAATTGTTTATTTATTTGCCAAACTGTGTTTTTTTTTATTTTCAATTCTGACAGTTACAGAGGTTCTTAGGTTAGCAGATCCACAGCTCCTTTGGCACCTAATATATGCTCTGTTGTTACAGTATGTAGTGTCACCATTGTCCTGAGTTCTTATTGGTTTACTGGAAAATGGTGGATTTCATGTGCAGGGAAAGCTGTCCTTGTGAATCGCTCACCCAAGAGGTAAAATGTGCTGTTGCTGCTAGATTTTGATCAATGAAAATCACGTTGCATATGATACAAAACTAACTAGACTATAAATCAAATGAAAAAAGAGTGTAGTAACTATCACTCTGTCTAAAATGAACAGGAACGTCTCTCTTTCAAAGGATCTGTACGGGGATATGGGTATATTTATCACATATCTTGTATAAAATATCTAATTTAGCTACGGTAATAATAATAATAAAATAGGCTATGCTAAATTAGATGTTGTTATTTCTATTAATTAGTGTTAGGTTTCGAGGCTTTGTATCTATTTTACATCAATTCTACACTGTATGTTGCTTATCATTTACAGTGTTGTAAATAAAGTGAACACATGAGATTCTGTTTTTAAGCATTAAACAGCAAGAATTGTAGTGTTTCTGCGTTATTACATTGAAATCTTGCATTCCGAATTCACAATTCTGTTTTTATTGTTCCAGCTTTACCTAAACCTTTCGTCAATACCAAGCAGCAACAAGAAAAGACGCTTACAGATCTACCACTAAGGTTTGCCTTTATAGTTCTGAAAACGCAACTAATCCATTGAGTAGTAATGCCGGTGGTTGTTGTCCCTATAGATTGTAGCTTATCTGTCTCCAGATTTATGACCTTTACATGGAGGTGTAGGCAAGCTCTGCACACAAAGATAATCGAATTGTTGTCTTGTTAAAGAATTCCCTTGTCCCAAAGGCCGACCAACCTTGTCAAAGGTGTTTAACATAGATAAGCTGCTGAACAGATTCAAAATCAAACTGAATACAGAGGGGGAAAATAAAAATTAACAATAGCAAGGAAGTTGTATCTTCTTAATGAATTAGAAGCCTGCTGAGGCACGTTTATTTGTTTTCAGGAAGGTTATATAATTGTAAGCATGAGCTCAGATAAAGTGGTTTTCTTGCTGTGCACAGTTGTTGGTTCAAGATTTGGAGAGCCAGGAAGTCATGGAAGGAAACACTGAGCCTATGGAAATATGGCTTCTTTCCTAATCGGTTTATAAGGCTTATCCCAGTATGTTTCAAATGACCAGCACCCCATGGGATAACACACTCTCTAAGCAGCCGGCGGAATGATGTTGGTGCCATAATCTTTAGCAAACAAATATTTTTGCACTTTGAAAACTTGTAAATGTGTGACTTTCCAATTTTTTGACCTTTCCAGGGCATTATGTTTGTTTTTAAGAGCTAACACCAAAGGAACATGGGAAATGTAGTCTGGGGAAGAGAGTGGATGCTCCTCATTTGTATGGGTAGCAGTGTTTTAACCTGTCAGCCTCCTGACTCTGAGATGGTCTTAATGCGCTGTTTGTTTACCCCGCATCTGTGCTGTCAGCCCCAGAGTGTCAGAGCTCAATATGGGTTCTTTAATGCAGGGGATCCATCATCAACTTTACCTCAGGCTGTTACCTTTTCTAGACCTGCACTGAACACAATGTTGGAACATGCATGTTTAGTTTGATATCAGACGTATTTGTTATGTATTCTGTTAATGTGCATTTAATTTTCTGCATAAATATGCTAATTCAGGCAAATATTTATAGTTTAAGCAAGAGCACATTAAATTAATCAAAAGAGAAAATTCTATAAACTACTGCTATTGTTTTAAACTTTTGAATCATAAAGCATATTAAACAGCAGAATTGTTTCCTAAATTGATTAGAAATGTTTCTTTAGCATCAAATCAACATATTAGAATGATTTATGAAGAATCATGTGACACTGATGACTGGAGGAATGATGTGGAAAATTCAGCTTTGCCATCACAAGAGTAAATTAAATTGTTGGATAGAAAACTTTTGTATTTTTGATCAAATACATGCAGCCTTGGTGAGAATGAGACTTATTTTAAAAATCCCAAACATTTGAAGAGTATTGTAAAAATATACTCTACAATTTTTGCAAAGCTCTTTGGCTTGTTCTGTTGTTAGAGGCGAATATTGCCCAGTGTTAAAGCTCTGGCTCTTTCTGCTAGCTCATTAGCCTCCACTAACAGCCAACGCTGGCTCTATGACTCTCATCTCTATTTAACACCATAGCACTCTGCCACTGTTTAAACCATTCTCTGTTAATCTATGTCCATTGACTGTGGCCAAGCCATCTCTCCTGGCCATTATTACATCTCTCTCAGTCCTAGTCCCCAATAATAATCCTGCTATCAGCCAGTGCTAGACCTCGCTAGCAGCACAGCTGGCTACGCTGCCAGTAGTCATCTAACTCTATCTGCGGATCTTATATGGTTTCACAGCTTATGGAAAGGGTGCTGTGTTTCAACCTCCAACTCAAACTGCACTAATGGTTATGTTAAGTGTTCACTTCGCCAGCTTTGTCTGGCAACACATTTTGTTGTTAAGCCTGAGGAGTTTTGTGCCATTTTTTGCTGAAACAGCCTTGAGGATATTTAGAAGTTTATTTGGCTCTAGACATCAAAGTCATTTATAGTGGATATGATGCAGACTATAGCTGTTTCTGCAGAGTTTATAATTGCAGGTTTAATTGCCACAGTCTGAAAACCAAATCCGTAAATAACACGAGATGGCGTGTGTCTTGTTCTTAAAGGGGTCCAATTATGTCAGTTTTTGCACTCAAACTGATATGGCAAAACTAATACCATAATTAGCATGGTTACAGTAGTGTTTACAGGGCTGAAATAAGGGCCGTTACATTTCTGTAACCACACTGTAAGTGGTAGTGGACCAATCACAATAGACTGGGGCCAATCTACCAGTCACAGCAGACTTCTTTCTGGAAGGCGGGTTTTAAAGAAACCAAAACATTAAATAACACAAACATATTCAAAATTTATGAACCTGTAAATGAGCAAAATTGGACCCCTTTAATCTCTCTTTAGCTCAGTCATTGTAAATTGGCAGCAGATCGAAACTGTGCCTGTATCCCTCAAGATCTCCTGTTCCATTTTGTTTTTTGACGTGATGAGGATCATCAAAAATAAATTAGTATACTATTGTTTTTTTTCATGACAGATAAGAATATGTACCTTTGCTGACTGAAAGTCCAGATTAAAATAGGTCGATAGCTATAGAGGAGCAATTTGCATCTGTTGAGATTGGGACAGCAGAAGAGAACTGTTCAAGAACAGCGCACCACAAAATGAAATTCAGCATTAAGTTCATAGAGGGTAGGAGATGGATTTTAAACTCTTAAGACTCTTTCTGAGGAAATTTGAATTAACAAGCAAAGCTGGTCTTAGCACAGGGATTCTCAACCTTTTAGGTCTGTGACCCATTTTTTAGAGTTAGACCATTAGTTTGTATTGGTCAGCTCAATCTGATTGGCTTGAGGAAACGGTGGGTATATATTTGATATATTTTTGTGAATATCTTTACTTATATTTATGGATCACAATCTATTTATTTGGAATAATGCAACCATTCTCACTCCATAAATATGAAGCTGATCAAGAGCTCAGTGGTCTTGAATGGCTTCTGAAAAGATTTTGACAGAGAAATCAATGTAATGCACATCAGTGAGCACTGAGCGCAGGTGAAGGTCCCTGTCAAAGGGACTCAAGTGTGAAAAGTCATTTGTTCAGCCAGCCACACACACACACACACACACACACACACACTAAACTCATTGCAGGTTCCAAATATAAGTGATTCTGCATGAAAGCACAGTGAATAGCCACCCGGGCTTTTTAAGTTATCAATAAACACTGCAATGCTTTCCCAGGATTTTTGCAGTGATTTTAGACGTACACACTGATCCACGCTCTAGAAGTGTGGGTTAGTGATCCATTCTCCATCACAACAGCACACCATGTGTACTTTTTTAAAAGTCACATTTGCTCATAATAAGCCAATGCGGTTTGACACTTATGCCTCCGGTTGTCAGGTTTATCATCCTCAGCCTGTCAGTGCTGCATAATGCCCATCATTCCGCAGCCTGCCTCTGCCGGGGACTGCGAGGGACAGCTTGGATCGCTTCAAACCTCATCCAACACTGAACTGTGCCCCCTAATAAAGCCTAAATTGCCCACCATGGAGCAGGAGAGTGACTCCAGACATTCATTAGCTTAATGAAAACAGGCCACTCCACTGCAGCCGCCCAGTGAGCATCTTCACACTGTAGCTGAGGCAACCATCTGCTCCGAGGCACCCAGCCAGCTGCAGAGTATTCCTGTCATACACACCCCACTGGAAGGGAAGCAAACAGCACACCTCCACTCCGAGAGAGTCGGTCAGCACGCTTTGGCGCAGTGCTGCGGTGTTGCTAAATATACTGCCCTACCCACACCTCATCCTTTCACCTGAAACGGTTTGCATTTGTTATGTGGCTCCAGCGAAATTTTGTGACAGTTCTTCTGCGTTCCACCAGCTCGAGTTCCCTACAGCTGCTTCTACAGCCTGGCTGGGAAGAGCATGTGTTGAGGAGTTTCCAGCCATGTGCTAGGCAGGGTATGTCAACATGTGTTATGCCCAACTGTTTCATTTTGGCCGCCACAAATCATCTAACCTTTGCAAATATTCAAGGGCAAATTCACTTCCCTTAGTAATGTCTGACTTACTGGTTTGGAAACTAACAGCAACTAGCAAACAGCCATTTCTCCAAAATGATGCAACTGTGCATGTGTTCCACACATAATGCTTCATGTATGTTATTGGCATGGACTGTCACAATTATTGACTAGTCATACACAACCTATATTTATTTATTTACACATTTTTCACTATAAAAGTGGGGAAGTTGCATCCTTAAATTCATCCCCACTACAACAGCCATGCACACCAAGACATTTTGCCCATTTCTGGACTTTTTTATCCTTTATTTCTTACACCATTTGACAAAACACGCTAAAAGGGAAGTCAAGTTAAAATTTGGTGAAAAATAGTGAGAGTGTATATTCTCTCTCTATGAATATCTGTGATATATATTTTAAATCATGACAACAATAAGCTTTGCATGTTAATGAATATGACAGTGTTAATCTATTTGGTCTGAGGTCATCATGCTACTGCAGAGCAATGGACTTGCTACTGCCAAAACATACACTGACACACTGTTGTGAGTATGTAATGCTATTGCTGCATGAATATGCATACATAAATCCCACAGCAGATCTAGACAGGTGGAGCTGGGGGTGGTGGAGTGTTTCAGGGAAACTCTGATTGCTCGCTGCAGGCAAGGCAACCTTACAGAAACCTGAACCAGACTATTTAAATGTTGAGCAAACAATCTCATTGGCTGTAGGATCAGCAGAGGCCAATCAGTTTGTGCCATGTGGTAATAATGTGATTGCTTCCAGTGCCTATCAGCCTGCGCCATCTAGAGTTTTATGACTGAACTAGATACATGTGTATATTACTGATATAGTGATCAGAAACAACAATGTGTTTCGATGCATTCTCAACATCCAAAAATTCTTATTCTGTTCTATTGTCCTTAGTAAAGACAATGAAAAATGCCTTTTTAAAAGGTTTCTCAAAAACATATTAAATCTAAAGTGAATTTAGAGTGGCTGCTGGCTAAGGGGATTGTGGCAATACATCAGAAAAAGTGATGAACACTGAACATGAGCAGACAGTGATGAAGTGACACTGTTATAAAGGGAATTTGATGCGCCATTTTATACAAGGGCACATTTTCTTACAATGGCAGCATTTATTGACTACTTACGATTTGTTGTTATCATGGGCATTAGACAATCCTCCGCAGCCCGAATCTGATTGCAATGTGCAAGACTCTGTAAATCCTTGAAGATACAGTTATGATGCACAGATGTGAGTGAAAAAAAAAATTGTGATGACCAAGTGTTCTCAATGACCGCTGATCTGCTGTGCAACCGGAATGTTAGTTGCTGCCCCAAGGCGGTTGCTGGATAGCTCATCATCTGGGTAGTATTACTTGAATCCCCATTGGAAATCAACTCATTACGTTATGCCTCATTCAAGCATGGACTCCTGGATCATTTCGAAGATCCCTTTTGGCATTTGGTACATGTTATAATATCTCTGAAATCAGTGGAGTCCAACCACTGACCCCAAACATCGATTAGACACATGAGTGGCTACAGTGCCCTACAGAAACAGGTGTAGACTCTCACATCTTTTTAAATCGTTTCTGACAAACTTAAAAATAAATAAATGTTAAAACGGCAGAAAAATACGTTTGATCGACGACTTCCACAGATTTAATTTTAAAGCAAAAAAAAGAATTTTTCATTCTCTCGCTCTAACTGGTTTTGTGCATGATGAGAAAAAACTGAATGTTTTTTTTATTATTGACTGTGAGGTAACTGAGGCAGAAGCAGGCAGTGCGAGAGACCAACCTATTGCCTTTTCTCTCCTTATTACAGTTTAATTTTGTTGGGAAACTGCTGGGGCCCAGGGGCAATTCCATGAAAAGATTACAAGAGGAAACGGGAGCAAAGATGTCCATCCTCGGCAAGGGTTCAATGAGGGATAAAGGCAAGGTAAGATGACTGGCAACAACTCTATTTTTTCAGCATGTGTACTGTATAAATGTAATGTTTTATTACTGCTTTGAGAATTGCTATCATTGACATTGATTTTTTTGTAAACATAAATGTCATAACTAAATCAGCATATTTTCAGATATTAAGGGCCAGATTTACTAACAGCTTGCGCCAGTGCAAACCTTCTTTTGGCTTTTAAAACTACTGTCAGGAATTACTAAAGACACCCAGTGAAATATTAGCAATACAGTTGTTTTTGCGGCGGACCTTATTGCATATGCATTTGTTTGTATGAGTTTCCATTCAGACACTAAATCTATGGGAGTGTATTTAAATGGATGACCCAAGGTGATTTCCTAAGGTTTGCTGGTCAGCTTATTAGGAATTGCACCAATTATTTACTGACCAAAAAAAGCATGTCTTAAACCAGACGCTACTTTGTGCTGTTCTTGATAGATTGCGTTGCTCATTATGAAAATGATCCGGGTATGTCTCTGTTCTTTAATTTGTGCGTCACCAGTAGATCTCGTGCACATCTTTCCATTCCCATCTTCGCTTTTATGGGATTTCGCTCTCACGCTAATTTGCCCTGTTTAGTAATCTGGCCTTAAATATACCTGCATTTGATAAGAGCTGGGTTAAACCATTTGTTGTTGTTTTGGTCTATGAGAAACTAAAATCTAAGCTTCAATTGAAGCCTAAACATGAGGAAAAATAAATCTAAAAATCTAAAAAATCAGAATTATAAGATTTAAAAATTATTAAAAAGTCAAAATTGTGATTTTTTTTTTAAATCTCATGCAGACTTTTTTATCTCGTAATTGTGACTAAGAGTAATTATTACCCTGTAAATTTTATGTCATGATGATTTAATATTTTTCCTCATGTGGAGGAAATGGGCTTCTGGAAGCTTGTACATGCCATGCACACTGCATTTATTCCAGAGAAGAGTGCTTTATCCCTTAAATCCTGTAAACCTTTCATTTCTGTGAGTGTAACAAGCATCAGAGCTGACAGAGCAAAGTGTGAGAGGACGCTGAGACTGAAGATCATTACCTGCGCATATGCCTCTAGATAGAGGAGGAACTGCTGTTTTAGCATTTACTGACGTTGTACACATTCTTGAAAAGAGAAGTATACATCTCATATAATAGCGCACTGACTCTAATTTGGCTGAAAATAAAGCCTGTTCTCTTTTATTCTGCTCAAAAGCTGTCATGAGCACACGTCTTTCTTGTGTTGGCATATTTCCTATTGAAACAAGTTGGAGACATATAGAAGGGCTTTAGTTCAGACATTGCAGTGAGGTATCTGATAGGCTGATGAAGATATAATGAGGATATATGCCTGTTAGTGGATTTTCCTGTGCATTTTACTACATTACTCAAATACTCATGGATTAAAATCAATTTTGATTTCATTGGATCTTTGAATGTTAATATAACAACTCCTCAGACTTGACAATAACCATGTTAACACCCTAACAGATTTGTGTTTTATGTTTTGGAAAAAAACAATGAGTGTTTGTTTGGAGGATCAAGTAAATCCCTGTTATAAAGGAGCTGTTGAGGCTATTCACTATAATATGGATCTTTCTCAGTGGAACTATTTTATACGTGCTTTGGATTGAGCGGTGGTGAGTGAAATGTTCAGCCAAACAGCTGCCCTAAGAGACATGCTGGTCATTTACCTAGCCAGAGAATCGTTCCAAATTTAATATTTCTCGGTTTGCTGCTCCTATCATCTCATAATAGGCCTTCCTAAATTCCCCAGTTCAATAAATTTTTGGTTTTAATTTCATTTTTATTGAATGTAACTCTGAATTAAAAACATTCATATCAACATTCATATCAAGCAAATATTAGTTTTCTTTCATAGTGTATGAAATAGAATGATTCAATAAGCAAAGCAAGGATGTGTGCTACATCGATTTTTCCTGCTGTTAAAGGAGTAGTTCACTTTTCAAAAAGCTTTTGCTGATAACTTTCTCACCCCCATGTCATCCAAGATGTCCATGTCTTTCTTTCTTCAGTCGAAAAGAAATTAAGGTTTTTGATGAAAACATTCCAGGATTTTTTTCCATATAATGCACTTCAGTGGGAACCAAACGGTTCAAGGTCCAAAAGACACTTTCAGTACAAACTGCAAACTGTTCAAAGGGCTTTAAACGATTCCAGAAAAAGGGTCTTATCAAGCGAAATGACCGCTCGTTAAAAAAATTACAAAGTTTAATTTTATAAGCTCAAATGCTCACCTTGCTCTGTACTGCGATTTACGTTCGTGACTTTCCTGTTTGAACTCGTTCATCAAAATGAACGGATCAATTTGTTCGTTTCGTTTGTTGAATGAACCAAATGACTCCGAAAAATATTATTTATTTATTAAATGAGCAATCTTTTCGCTTGATAAGACCCTTATTCATCGTCTGGAATCGTTTAAAGCCGCCAGTTTGCAGTTTGTACTGAAAGTGTCTTTTGGACCTTGAACTGTTTGGTTCCCACTGAAGTGCATTATATGGAGAAAAATGCTGGAATGTTCTCATCAAAAACCTTAATTTCTTTTCGACTGAAGAAAGAATGACATGGACATCTTGGATGACATGCGGGTAAGTAAATTATCAGCAAAAGTTTTTTTTCAAAAGTGAACTACTCCTTTAAGAGGTGTAGTTATAGGCAAAACTGAGTGAGACGTGGCATATTATTATAGAATTTGGTTGATGTGTGCATGTTTAAGGTTCAACCAAGAACAATTTTTTTTTAAATGACAAAGATAAGTTTTAAACGAATACATAAAAAACTTAAGAAATGTTTTCTGAAGGTTTCTACAAAGTCACCAGTAAATTTCTGTTTGTGCATTTACGTACAGTGACCTGAGATGAATTATTTACACAAAATCTGCTTTGTCCTCATTTAGAATACAGTGCAAAACCCTGTGTCTTGTTCACACACCACCTGCAATCTATTTTAACCAGGTGCTACAAGTATGCTTTAGCGCTGTGATTCTTTTCAGCTCAAAAAACTCCTTTCTATTTATATTAAGCTCTATAAAATGTGCCAATTTGTTTTTTTTTTAAATCATTCACATGCTTGTGCATGCTGCCCCAAGTTTACCATTATCTGATTTACATAATTCCTTTAAGTGAATTGTGTGCTCAAGCAATACAGATAGCATGCAAATAAACGATTCTTATATTCTTTTCTTTTATTCTTTTTATAAAATCTGTCGTCATTGCAATAACTTCATAGAACTAAACAAGACCAAGGTCTTATGGTCTTATTGACAAATGTCGTATATCGTTAAATGCTAAAAAGGTGAATTGAAAGGTGAAAGAAACAAATGAGACAGGAATATACATTGTTTTTTTCCCCAAATAGCTGTGTGGGGTTTCTACAAGCAGACAGAGTGTTCTTTTTTAAGCTTTATAAACACACTTTTCACTGGAATTTCACACTCTTAACAAGGTAGATGAACCGTGGTCTGAAATCTATTTAAATTTATGGCAGAACTCAAACAAGAGCCTGTTGGATTGTTTTAAATCCCAAAGGCAATCATTAATGCAAACATATTCTATTATAAAGAGTCACCTTGAGCTTGTACAGGTTTGTTATACATATGAAATTAAGAGTCTGCCTTGCATCTTTATGGCCCTTTGTCTGTGCAGTATTTGAGAGTCCTACTGAGGTCTTCGTATAAAAGACTGTCCTCATCCAGGGTTTAATAAAGCAAAACGTATTGCATTTGGAATGATACCCTGGGCAGGTAAATGAACAGCATGTGTCTTGAGTGCAACAAATTGGCAGGAATTTGGACATTGCACCACCTTGCAAAAAGACATCTGTGTATCACAAATCTTAATCTGGGGATAGACACAAATGTTTTAGCAGAAACATTCTCATATCCTTGAGTTTTATGTAAGAAAAAGAAAGGCCAGTGTTTATGGCCAACATTGCTTTTCCGTGCCTTTTAGGAGTCGATTTTATTATAGCTCTATGAGATTTTGTTTGAATGTTTCAAAACTGAGCTCTTTAACTCCGTAGGGGTACTGGATAACTGTCAAGCTTATAAGTGTCAGATTCACTATTTGTACTTTACTGGGAATAAAGTTGAGGAACCCTTCATTTTGTCATATTTGAAGAGGATTCTGCTATGCTTAGACATGCTTACTTGCGTGCCTTTTGAAATGCATCCTGGGAGACAGGCCTACCTTTTGAAACAACAGAACATTTTCTTCGTGGATTGACATGAAAGGAAAATTAAAGCTTTCTGACTTGAAACCGAACAATTGTCATCTGACGAGCAGTTTTCCAGGACTGGAAATGAGGCGGCAGCCTTTTCTCCGTCTCCTGCCTCCACTTCTGTCTGTCTGTCCGTTTTTAAGTCAATCTGGAGACACCCACAGTGCCAACGCCTACACACATACTGTATATTTGTGTCTGCTCACAAAATTACCGTCTGAACCATCTCATCTGCACAATTCGTCAGCTGGCATATACCGAAACCCAACAAAATATGATTACGCCTCTCAGAAACGTTGTGAAAGCTTAAGTGTCTCCTGACCTTTTGTCCATGCAAAGCATGATGGAAAAAGTGCTTGGGTCACTTTGACATGATACTGAGATGGGATCGGTAAGTGTTTATTAAAGCTGAAGGGGCTACAAGGGGCCGTATCAGTGATCAGGCTTCTATGTCATCAAAGCCCTTCTGTCTTTAAGAAGCCACAGCCGAGCGGTAATCAACATAAAACAGAAACGCTGTCTGCCGTAATTACAAGCTTTCTGAAGTTTCAAGTTTTGTGAAGAGCCACAGAACACCTTCAGCAATCAGAGAGAATTGAAAAACCCAATACCTCTGTGAAATATCACCCTTTTTAGCTTTTCCAATGGCTGGATTTAATCAGAAAGGTGACAGTGTCAATTTATTTCTGACAAAAAGCCCTCGGGCAGTTTTAAGCATAATGATTTGAATCAACGTACCCATTATCTGTGTTACAGAGTAAAGGTGTCGATAGGTTCCATTGTTCACACAAAAAAAAGACTTTGTGGTCTTGTTGAAATACATTACAAGAAAATCATTATCTTAAAAAGAGCTTCTTTCATAAGGTATATTTATAAAAATATAAAAAAAAATTCCACTGTCACTTTTGTGTTGTTCCAAACCAATATGATTTCAGTAAGTAATAATAAGTCAGTCAGTCAGGCAATAATTGTTCCACAAATGTCATACAGGTTTGAAAAGACATAAAGGTATAAGTAAATGATGACAGAATTTTCATTTTTAGGTGAACCGTTACTTTAATGCCTTTCCAGTTCACTCTCAGTTCAAAATATGCATAATACGGTTTGGAGGAAGAAAAGCTCTCTTTATCTAATTCATTAATGATATGATAAATTCTTCACACAGAATTCCTGACTTGATGTTTTTTTTCCATCTCTAGGAGGAAGAGCTGAGAAAAAGTGGAGAGGCGAAATACGGCCATTTGAGCAACGATCTTCATGTTTTAATTGAAGTTTTCGCACCACCTGGAGAAGCCTATTCCCGCATGAGCCATGCCCTGGAGGAGATTAAGAAATTCCTTGTTCCAGTAAGTTTATACTTGAATTCTTTGAAAGAGATGGTGAGCTGGAAGCCAGGATGAGATGAGTACACTAACCAAAGCTCAACTCTAGTACTCTCCTGCATACATTTGCCTATGTTAATGGAAGGGGAATAGGAGATTATGGAGTTATGCATATGATTATATATTAAAGAATTGGATGTTTAATATGTTGGAATTGGCTGAAAATGCTGCTAGTTTCCGATAATATCTTTCAACCTAGATTGAGAATTTTTTTTTTTTTTTTTTTTACTACCGTTTTAAAGTTTTTGGGTCAATATGATTTTTTAATATTGTGTGTATATATATGTATGTATATATATATATATATATATATATATATATATGAAGAGTTCAGATGCAAAAGCCTCTAAATGCCATTTGAAATTTTCTTCTAAAATGACCATTTTTATCAAGCTTGTATATTTAAGTTCAGTAATTTCACTTAAATGACAATTAATAGGTAATCTTCATTGCCATTTAAGTGAAATTACTGAACTTAAATATACAAGCTTGATAAAAATGATCATTTTAGAAGAAAATTTCAAATGGCACTTAGAGGCTTTTGCATCTGAACTCTTCATATATATATATATATAGAGTACAAAAGAACTGCATTTATTTAAAATAGAAATCTTTTGTTAAAATCTTCAGTAAATGTCTTGACTGTCCTTTTTGATAAATTGAATGTTTCTTTGAAGAATAGAAATATTATATATATATATATATATAATTCATACTTCTTTAAAAATATTAGAGGATGTAGCGCTGGAAGATCATGACCCTTAACGACCCTGAGCACTTGTGGTGTCAACCGCTCCATTGTTTTGACACGCTGCTCACTTTAAACTGTTGAAATGGTAAAATGACGCAGTTATATCCCACGGTCCAGATGGATCCAAGCCGGGATCCTTTTCGCCAAGTGAATACCACTCCTATAAAGTCTAAACTATAAATATTAATGAAGCAGTATGAAGTGTTTGCCTCAGGAAGGAAGTGCTCAAGGAGAGATTCCCTATTCGCCTCTTGAGCCACATCTTTCCGCACTGATCTGGTTACTTCCTCCATATGTATTTCTGTCAGTGGTGAACCATGTTTTATCTTTATTCCCACTATGGAATTCCAATTAGATAAGTTTTCAATCTCAATAGCTCTGTTCCAAAACATAGTGAGCTAATTCTGTAGGCACGCTTCTGACATAATTATGCTGCCTCCTTATTTCAGACAAATTCTGGAAAAAGGGAACTGCGTGTATCCATTTCAGTGAGCATACTGCAATAAAAGCAGTTGTGTATGTAGGCAGCTCATTAGGGTTTGAAGCTAATGTCTTGATGTCTTTCCTTCTTTGAATGTGTTTATACATTTATCTTTGTCAGAAAGCTTGATTCCTGTCACACTTTGAAGTGTTAATATTTTAGGCAGCCATGAGAATTAAAATATTTCTTGATATTTCACAGCATGTGTTTTAAAGAAACATAACATTACAAATTCACTATAGCAAATTTGTAATTAACAATCTTGCTATGCCCCTTAATTCCACTGAAAACAAACCTTAATGCTATGGGACACATTCTAGTGAATTTTGTGCTTCTGACTTTGTTGCAATAGTTTCAGGAAGCCCTTTTCTGTTTCAGCATCACAATGCCCTTGTGCACAAAGCACAGTCTATTAAGAAATGTTTTACTGAGTGTAGTGTGAGAGAATTTAGCTGACCTACACCAAGCTCAGACCCGAACACCCATCCACTGTGGCTGGGATGAATTGGAACACAGACTGTGAGCCAGAACACCTCACTCAACATTATTAGCTGTCATTGGTGATGCACTTGTGTCTGGATTGGAGAAAATCACAACATCCATGTTTTAACATCTGCTGGAAAACCTACCCAAAAAAGTGGAAGCTTTTAGCAAGGGGAGATTCAACTCCCCAATAATGCCCATGGTTATGATATTAAAGACTACAGCTTTAAAGGGATCCTATTATGCTTTTTCACTTTTTAAACTTTAGTTAGTGTGTAATGTTGCAAAAGATCTGCAAGGTTACAATGCTCAAAGTCCATTCCAAAGGGAAACATTATTATATTTACAGAATACCCTTTTTAAGAACTACAAAGCGATTTTTCCAGATCTTATGAAGTCACAATTGTACTAATTTAAATAATCCCGCCCATGGAAAACACAAAAAACTGGACGAGGCCTGGTTGAGCTGCATTAGAGAAGACATTGTTCAAAGAGACACCGTTTTTTTTCAAAATGAATTTTTCTGACCTTCCTAAGGCTAACGAACTTGATTGGTTAATACTTATTTCCCGAATATTATAACCCCAACGTTAAATTTTATGGAGAACAGCTTGTTTTCTGTTGCTTTTGTAAGCTCTCGATTTTATAAAGACAATTAACCATGTTTTTGTGATCGATTACTGTTTGTATTACCTTCGATTTTCGACAAATATCACGATTAAATGGTGAATAACATTCTAACATCGTATCTATAATGTATAATAAAAATACAAAAAAACATACCACTTTGAAACGTCCTATGAAATCCTTACTTGCAAAGTCTTTGCATGAAATCCGTTCTGCATGATCCTCTTGTTCGTTAACGATGTCAGGGTCTGAATCGGCTCGAATTGGTTTAATGCCATCCTCAGTATTGACACTAGAGAAGAACTTTTCTTGAATTTCTCGAATTTGTTTGTAAATCTATATCATTCTCATACAATAAAGCCGCACACAGATTACCAATAGCTCTGGATTAAATTGCATTATGAAATGTGAAGTTCCATTTAATGAGTTTTATAATTCCTGTTAAGCAATGGTTAACATGGTATAAATATGCCTTTAAAAACCAAACAAACAAAATGCCTTTGCAGCCTGGACTACTGATAGGCCCAAACCTTTGTTGATAAGGCCTACAGAAAGGCCATTATGTGAATAGGATTACGCATTGCCTCAGAAAAGGAGTGAATCATGCAAAACGCAGCATCTTTAGTAGGCGTGAGTGGGTTCTCCTCAGCGGCAGCGCACTGTACGTCTATTGACTGTAGTCTCATTAAGAAGGAAACTGGGTAACTGATTTTGTAGGAGGAAGACTTCTTCATTTACCATTAATACATTAGTGGATGTAGACACTCGTACAGAGACTTAGAAGCAAAAACAAGTTAATTCTAATTTTTTTATATATATATATAAAGCTTGACTGGCTGACTGTATGCAATTTGACCTGGTGTTTTTAAGACTCACTGTTTTTATTCTGAATCAATACATTATCGCTATTATTAAATCTTCACCACGAGACACTCTACGTAAGGAATCCATCAGAATGCTCACTATATCTGATCAGTATACAATACATTTCTGTCAGTCCGTGTGTTGCAAGGAATGCAGTCAGACTGTTGAGGTGCTACAAAATGGACTGCCCTGGCAACAGCTAATGCTGATCCAAGCACAAAATCCACCTCACTTACCCACGCCTCCCACCTTTCAACCTGGTATAGAAACTATCAAAATTCCTAACACTGGGTCTTGGATTTCTTTGGTGATCGTCTCTGTAGCAACTAAGAGAGTCTTCAGAGGACTGTGGACGGATCACCCCCTTAAAAAAAACATTCTCGTTTGTCCTGTTTTACCAATTAGCAGGTCTGATTATAATTTCCACCAACAGTAATTCTGGATTGCCTCCACCAAACAAGTAAATAGGAAATCATAACACTGCACTCTTAAACAGCCGTATGCGCGTACAGTTTTACAGTATTCTTGCTGCCATTAGCTCGTGGCCTGATTGGAGGTAGCTCGTCAATGGCCCGCTCACATATCGTTTGGCTAGGTTTGTCCATATTTGACCCAAAGTTGGGTTAAAACAACCCAGCAATTTTTAGAGTGTGTGTTAAAACAATGAAGCAACGCACTCATTTTTTCCAGGCGGAGCAAGATGAAAACAGCTCCACTTTTCAGAATGCTGCAAGCGCAACGCAGGTCATGTGACAAGAACCAACCAATCAGCTTCACCTTTTCGTAACTACTTTGAAGGCTTAGTCTATGTGAAGGATGGGTTTGCAACCAAAACACCTGGGTGTTTTTCTCTTTTCCGTAAATAAATCTTGCAGCAAGCGTTTATCGGTGGTGGAAATCCATTAGCTACTATATAACTTCTTTGTCATTGTGGAGAGCACGGTTGCATAGCCGAGTTCTGCCAGTGTGGTTTCATTGACCATTGTTGATAGAGTGAGTTTGCTGGATTATTCATTAAATATAATGAATAATTAGTGTGCGTCTGATTGGTCCAGACACTACAGCACTACCGTTTTAAAGTGTGGGGTCAGTAAGATGTTTTTTATGAGAGAAAATAAGGTTTATTCAGCAAGCATGCATTTAATTAATCAAAAGTGACAGCAATGGGACAAGAGATGCTGTTCTTTTATTTATCAAAGAATCCTGGAAAATATCATGATTTTTACATAAATATTAAGCAGCACAGCTGTTTTCATTATTGTTAATAATAAGAAATGTTTTTATTTATTTATTTTTTTCTTTTTTGAGCATCAAATCAACATATTAGAATGATTTCTGCCGGATCATGTGCCACTGCTGAAAATTCAGATTTCCATCACAGGAATATATTACATTTTAAAATATATTGAAATAGACAACATCCATTTGAAATTCCAATAACATTCTCACAATAAAGCTGTGTTGACTGTATTTATAATCAAATGAAGGCAGCCATTAAGAGCATTAGTAAAAAATCCTACTGACCACAAACTTATGAAAGTTATATTGATTTTTTTAAACAAAAAATCCTAACAAAGCAGTCAAAAGTTTGTTCTTCTGACCATTGCAATGTGATCGAGTATTTAGTATATCTTTGATCTATTAAACTATACTCTTAATATTACAATGTACGAGCATGTCCATTTAGTGGATACAGAAGCATCTCTAATGCAGTTTTTATTGATTGTTGAGGATATCTCTGCGGAAAGGCCTTTCTCCTTTAGCTGCCATGTCTGATATTTGCCTGTACACAGCTGTTGTGCCAAACAGGAAGGGAAATAAGTGGCTGGTGGAAATGAGGCTCCGTTGATCTGCCTGTGGCAGCGACATGATAATAAAATAAGCGCTATCCACTCTGTAATCGTCCTTGTGATTCAGGGCCCTGTCATGTTCAATCAAATGAGAGAGGGACTATAAATGCAGAAAGTGGAATTATTCTTTCACAACAATGCACTGATAGCTGATGTCAAACAAAGTTAATAAGCCAGTGCTCTATTTTTCTCCTGCCTCTTACTCTAAATGAAAGATATGTGTGCATCACAGTACCTCATTCTACACCATATTTTCAGTGTGTGTTGAGTGCGTGTCACATGGTGCCATTTTGTCAGCATGTATGCTAAACTATTTCTTGTCCTCCGCATCTGAAAAACATGCTAAAACAGGTTAAAACATTTTTACCCATATTTTCTGTTTGATGTCAGCTAAACTTTCTGGCAGTATATTTAATATTCCCGGCCAACGTTCTGGTTGTCGAGCAGTGCATTTAAAGCTCAGTTGCTTTGACGCTGGTGTCTGCAAGATGTGCATCCAACTGGATCATTTCTTTTTGCAGTGGTTGAAGAGAAGCACGTCAGATGAGATTCACCTACAACACTTTTGCCTTGGTATATAAATGTGTTTTTTATGGCAGGTTTGTTTTTTTCCTCCCACAGGATTACAATGATGAGATCAGGCAGGAGCAGCTTCGTGAGCTCTCCTATTTAAATGGTTCAGATGACCCAAGCCGAGGAAGAACCACGCGAGGACGTGGCTTACGTCTAACCTCCACAGCCTCCACCCGGTACAGTCGCTTCACCTCATAACCCCTCCTTAAACCTTAAAGGAATAGCTCACCCAAATATGACATAATTTATTCACCTTCATGTCGTTCCAAAAAAATGTATGACTTTATTTCTTCCAAGGAACACGAAACGACGTTTTGGAGATTCTTAAAGATATAAAAATCTGATTTCATTTAAAATAATATGATAAAATATCATTAAAAAAGAATCTCAATCACTGTTTCTGATGAAACCAAAGCCATCCAAACTTATTCTAACCGCTTTAGCTCTGACTGATAACAACTCTAACAGACGCCCAATTTTGACTCCCAAACATCTGCGCTCTGTTGGATCATGAAAGTGCCCTGAGGCTCAGTGTTATTAATCAGGTTAGCAGGTGAAGCTTTAATTGTTCTCTTCAAAAGCATAACTTATATATACCATCATACATTATTTACACCTTCTTTAATGTTTATTTCATAAATTCCACACTTCACTTGTTTTGGCTTGCTGGAGCCTCTGCAGATCCCTTTAGGATTCTCCCACAACAACGACAGCTTGCGTTACCTCAGGTAGTAATAATAGATTCAAAATATGATATTTCTGTTTACCGTTCCTGGCGGATAAAGCTATAAAGTGCCTCTTCCACTTGATGTGCTCCTTGTGGTGCCCTGAGAAGTCATTACCACACATCAGCATGGCAAAAACAACACTGATGAGGCCATTAGTCTCAGTAGGGTCTTTGGATTTGGATAGACTGAATGTGGATCTGGACAGACCGAAACATCTGCTATTCACCAGAGTTGCCGACTCCATCTGCCATGTTGCATCTGTAATCGGGTCGAATATTACTCTAGAAACAAATAACTCTACCCCTTGATTCATCCTAAAAACAGTAGCAGGTCCAAATAAAGCTGTCTCTCTTCATAGTGAATAAAACAATGTGTTCTACAGGTCGGTTTTTGATGCCATGCTTCACTGCCACTGTTATAGTGTGCAACCAGAGCAGTGCTGTAAAAGAAAAGAGCTGAGGCAGTGAATATTGCAATAGCTTTTAAAACGCATGGTTCACAGGGCTTTAATAGGCAGTCTGTGATAAAAAAAAAAAAAAAAACTCTAGCCAACAGCAACCCACTATTATAGCACTGCAGCAAATAACTGCACATTTTTCATCTGTAAACACTGGAGTTGCACTGCACTAATTTTGCACAGTGCTGTCACTGCATGTGGTTCTGCGTTACGGTTACATTGCGGTAATGTCAAATAATTATGGGTAAATTTGGTGATAGACTAGAGTCAAATTAACACTTTTACTGAAGTGCCTAAGATAATGGCTACACTGGAAATTGCAGATTCAGATGAATCAAAATGGTTACACATTGAGCATGTATTAATTGTACATAGACAAACTGTTTTGATTATGAAATTGAGATTTTTTTAATGCCATTCAATTATTGGAATATTGGTTTATGAATAATTTGTGTTGTATTTTAGCTCAATATCAAATACGCATATATACAGTATATATTAGGGCTGTCAAATGATCCAAATTGCATCCAAAATAAAAGTTTGTGTTTACATAATATATGTGGGTGCACTGTGTATAATTATTTTGTATATATAAATACACACACATGCATGTATATTTAAGAAAAAAATATTTTTTATATATACAATATTTATATTTAATATAAGTTATATATAAATCTTTATACAGTACGTGAAAATATTTCTTAAATATATACAAGCATGTGTGTGTATTTATATATATATATATATATATATATATATATATATATATATATATATATATATATATATTTATAATAATTATATACAGTGCACCCACATATATTATGTAAACACAAACTTTTATTTTGTATGCGATTAATCGCAATTAATCATTTGACAGCCCTAATATATATGTATGATATGTGAATATTTATATATATATAATACTAATACATATTTTTATGCTATTTTGTGCTTAAAATCATATCGTTCCATTTACTTTGTTTTTAGAGGTCGAGGAGTGGCCGCTCCACCCACTCCTCCTGGACGAGGAGCAGCAGCACCCAGAGGAACCGTGAGCACGCGCTCCTCCGTTACCACACCAACACTAGCCAGAGGAGTCTCTGCACCCCGGACCAGAGGAACTACAGGAACCCCTGGATACAGAGCCTCTGTCCTGCAGGCCACACACAAATCATATGATGACTACGTAAGTGAAGATTCAGTGTTTTTAATGTGGGTTTTTTTGGAGTGCTTAAGTGTTTTAGTTAATTGTGCATTTTCTAACGTTTGCTGATGTTCCACTGTATATGACCAGAGTTGAGTTGATGTTTATTACTGAAACCATCGCTTATACACCCACACAAAGACATATAAACACACTCATAAAATAAAAGGCTTGGCAGAAGAAAAGTTTATGAATCCTTAAATCAAATCAAAACTGGGGAAAAGGAATGGCCTTTCTATTTACCAAAGGTTGATGAATCAGTGGAGACAGAACCCATTTTGACAGATTGAATGCCTTAAGATGTTAGTCCACATGTTCACATGCTGTAAAGAACAGCCATGTGGTGCAAAAAAAGCACTCCATTGATTATTATTTGATGGTGGCAATGGGTTTGACTTTCACTTTCATTGTTATAATTATGATTATTATTAACAAATTGTGGATCCTTTTCGACATTTGTAGGACAACACTTCCACATTGCAGACTTTTTTGCACTCAGGTGTGCACAAGGTTATTTTTCAGAATTCTCAGCCAAGTGAACGTCAAACTCCAACCTAATGAAAAAAGCAATATCGCATGGATTCGATTCCCTCTGAGCTTTTGCCTAATGCAAAAGTCCTATATGTGCAGCACTGGGGGAGATTGGTCTGTCTGCATGGGGAAATGTTAGAGTACAGACTCATTACCAACGTGAATTGAGTTCTGCTGGAGAGCCTCTGTATTACTGGAGACATGGAAAATGTGGAAATATTTCTGAGTAATTGGGTCTTGGGTAGGCAGGTGGAGGAAAGTAGACCAGGAAATGAGTAGTTCACTATAGGAACACCATTCAAAATCTAACCTTGCCTATCTTCAACCTCAAATTTGAGATTTCCAATAGTTATTTGTGGATATTTGTGTTTAATAGTATGCATATCTTCATGTCTTCTATAATTCTCTATATATAATACACACAATTGCATCTTGTATCTAGCTTTTCACATTTCATTGATAAGAATTTTATAGGATTCAATATCTTTATGAATCATATTAAATGTGCAAGATTAATATAACAGCAAAAAAGTTATATTACAGTAAGATCAAACAATCATGGGAAGGGTTTGGTTCTGATATACTAATTAGATAATGAAAACACTGTCGATTGCATAATCATAATAATGGAAATTCTTCCAAGCTACATTTACAAAGACCCAACCTGTTTTAAATCTTAAGTTGAGTTTTGTTTTGAATGCCATTCAGAATATGTGACATTGATAAATACTTTCTGCTGTATTTTATTTTAATATTAAATAAATAAATATAACATTATGTTAATAATTATTGTAATATATAAATAATAAGCTTGGTAAACTTGGAGAGGATTTTTTGTTTGATAAATTAAAAAAACTGCATTATAGAATAATGTCTAAATCTGTGAAAACTATGATATGCATCCAAACCCTTAAAATAATATGCACTGCCAGTTATATTCTTTAATGAAATTGAAATTTATTCACTAGCTTAATAGAGTAAAAATCACTTATAAGGTTGAGAAAATAATATAATTGGATGTGTGTGTATATACTACTGTCTGTTCAATAGATAGAGTCAGGCATTTTTTTATGGATTTGCTGGCAGTTTTTTATGGATTTGCTGTCTGCTTTTATACACACTTTGCTACCATCCAGGTTTAAAATGTATAAATTGAGAGACACATGAATATCCACTGCTGTGTGCCAGTGTTCTGCTCTTTTTTTTGTTGGTGAGCATTTGAATCCAGTTAATAAGCGCATCACCCGAGCCGTGCCAGACATCATCTCCCTCTTAGCACAACAGCTTTACTCAAAGATCACAAGTGCTTTCTCAGAGGGCTCTTCAGTCCAAACCTCTGAATGTGGCTTAGTAGAAAACTAGTGGGATATCTGTGCTCTAACATTTTAAAATAACATTCAAAGCTGCTTGTTGATTTGCAGTTATCCAGCGTTTCTTATCTGTTAGCCATTGTTTGTATGTTGTTTGATGTTAAAATACTTTTTCCTATCCCATCTTAATATGCAGAGTGGCAATAAGTCATTTGTAGGTGAGTATGCTGAGAAGTGTAAACACTGAGGATCAGTGGCATTATCAAACATTGTTTTGTTTGTTTGATTATTCTTACCAGCCCGGCATAGCAACAGCGTCTAAACCAATAGTGTTAGATTGGGGGTGGAGCTATCTGCTTACTGTATCTTGATCAATGGCAGATGGGGAAAACGGTTTCATAACAAAATAATTACTTTTTCAATTTGGTTGGATAACACAATTGTTTAAAGGGATAGTTTGGTTAGTTTGCTGATTGCCCTTATCTTTTATCAGGTGTGAGGGTTTAGGGTTTATGTGAATTTAAAATCCCTTGATAAGTTGCTCTTATTTCCTGACGAAGACCTTGTTTGACTGAAACATTAACATTTATTTAAGTTTCCTGGGAGCAGATAACGCTTTATTTGGGAGCAGGGTGCCTTTATTTGAATTTTTCATTTCTTTGATTTTGACTTTTTCCCGACCAAGCACCTTCCCAATTTTCAATGCGCACATGCAAATAACTTTTAATAACTTAAAAGATATCCACATAATCAAGCTGTTTAATCTAAGTGTTTTGCACGTTTAATTAACCGTGTACCATTATTTGGATATACATGGAATGATGTGACGGTCAGAATAAATGATGATATATATTTCGTTTTTGTTTCATTTAAAATAACCCTTTAAAATAGGGACTATCACTGTGATATCACTATCAACTGCATTTTAAGGTCACAACCAGGGGTGCGTTTCCCGAAAGCATCGTTAGCCAACTATGGTCGCAAGTTCTGTCGTTATCAGCATAGTTCAACGAGTCAGTGTTTCCCGAAACCATCGTTCCAGCGAACATTCGCAAACAGCATCGCAGTTGTGTGGTTTGAACGACAGCTCTCGACCTGTGGTTAGAGGCATCGTTTCTATATTGCATGACATTTGGAGGTAATAAATCCTAATCTTGAGCAAAATAAGCAAGCTGACATTCAGTACAACCGGTGCCTTTTATTTAGGCCCCGTTTACACAAAGGGAAAACAAAGATATTTCCCTGCGGTTTGGCCTCTCGTTTACACAAAAACCCAGTTTTTATCACAGAAAACGATTATTTCTAAAAACTCCGGCCAAAGTGGAGATTTCAAAAAACGCCGGTTATGTGTTGTCATGTGAACTGGGAGAAACGACGTTAGGTTCTCCCTTCTCCCTACACTACACTGAACGATGTTATTTTTGAAAATGGAGAGGGGGAAAATTTTGTTTCGATAAATACCCGGCTTTATGTAAACGTGGCCTTAGAATACATATAAATGGAATTTACGTCTTTTAGTTTGTCAAAAGATTTAAAGTAATGTGTTTGAAGAGTGCGCATGTGCGAACGTGCTCTACTATGTAAGAACGAGCCAAATATTAAGTCTGTAATAAAACAAATTAACTGAGAACAATTAGAAATAGTCCTCAGATTACATGTTTGTAATTTATATAAAAAAATCTAGCGTTTCATTAAAAGTAGCTATACTCCACCACGTGTGAAACCAACATGGTTGAACAATACTTGGTAAGAAACAGTCGTGACTAGCTAGTAACGATGCATCGTACTATGGTAGTGAAGCAGCGAACTACGTCGTTGTACGGGAAACGCACCGCTGCTTTGTGTGGATAAATAAATGAAAAGGGTCAATGACTGTGAAAGAAGACATTGAGTGTCTCTGATATCACAGTAAACCTCTTAGACGCACAATCACACACCACTTCACATGACAAGAGCCGATTCAACATGCAGGATAGGATGTTGCAAAAAGGCTTCGCTCTCAGTTCTCACAAGGTTCTCACCATGACTGTAATTGTTTTTTAACAATGGGCTCGCTTACTCCGCTGACTTGACATTTTTGAGGTGAACTAATTATTGAAATGGAATTCTTCATGCAGAACTCCCTCGTTTAATAAAACAGATGTACGACATACACCTCGAGAAGAAGTTTAATAATTTCCTGCTGAAGAGAAGCATGCGAAATGCCTAGAGGCTCTGCATATTATTTCAGGTCTAAGAGCTGCATATAAAATAGCACAGAAAAGTAGAACTTCTGCTTTTGCTGAAAATATCAAGAGCTATGTGGCTTGCAGTGGCAGTTAATTTTTTTGTGTATAGTGCATGCAAATACCAGGCCTTATGCTTTCTATGAGCAATGGTATATTTACAGGTCAGTGATTACTGAATCAGAGCTCCTTGTCGTGCATAAATAAGTCCTATTAAAAATTATTCCGACATGATTCAAATGTGAAATAGATTGCTCCGTTACACGAATTGCAGCTGCTGAAGGTTAGAAGTAATAGCCTACTAGTCTGTCATCAGCTTACTGAATTAGTTATTTTATGTGGGTGATTGTAAAAGTTTATGTAACAAGTAATAAGTACTCCTATATTTCTACTGTGAGATCTTTGGCAATAAACAGTCTTAGTTTATTACAGAGCTCCCTGCATACATTTGTGCTACCACCTTCTTAGTACTGGCAAACGACTGTGCTTTCAGGCAAATCCTGTGCTTTCAGGCTTCTCTAAATTGTTATTTTAGCTCTATAAATATTCATGTGGTTGTTCTTGAGTTGGTGGAAAGTGTCTTAACAATTCAGTGAGCTGTTATCATATATGAATAGACATATCAATTATACTTTCCAGGTGGTAAGCAGTAAGAAATTTGTGGGGGTGCGGTGGAGGGGTCCTCTTATGCTCTTGAATATGTAATGATTTCTCCACATATGGATCAACACATGGTTTTTGATATATTTGCATGGAGATGTATGGGGGAACTCAAAGAGCAGCTGCTTACAAAAACCTATTCAATCAGATTGTCGTCAAATCATTAAATTTAACATTGCACATGTTCATATAATAGTTATTACCTGAGAATTTACTTTTATTAGAATTGGTTGATCATGCTGTTTTGACTAGCAAATGCTTACCTTAATGCCATGAATCCAAACACAATTTGACACCAATGATAAGAGCAAAAGCTCTAGTTGAGTCATTGTATATTAAAATATGCTGCCTCTTCTACTGTATACTCTGCTGCTTAGGATTGGCATAGCACTTTATGCAAAGGGTCAATTTTAACAAACCAGTCAGTTAGTGGAAGAGGACAGACCCCTGACCCTATTAGGATGAAGAAAAACTGATAGAAGGAAAATTGTATTTCTGTTTTCATTCTCCTTATTCGTATAAACTGTGGTTGACTGAATATACATAGTTGACTGTGGTTGACTGAATATACATTGACTGAATATACATATACATATATATTATATGTATATTATTGAATATAATATACATATAATATATAAAGGTATAGGCTAATTTTCAGAGAGGCTAGCAATAGCGAGTTAGCTATGAAAGCATAAGATTCCACCCTTCCTTTAGACCGCTTTCCAAAGCAACGCCTCATTCAAAACAAGACGCATACAGCAGGGGGCAAGCAAAAGTGTCTCAATAGACTGCTTTAAACTACCTCATGTCTCAAAGCACATACCATTACAGTAATAATGAAGCAACTTAAAGAGCACTGACCTGTATCATCTGACTGCTGCAGGTTAATTTCATTGTTGATAGTGTAGCAATTGAAACGTTTGAATTTGAATCACAAACTACTCCAAGTATAACGTCATGGGTTCTATCTCTTGCAAATTACAGTAGTTATGGCCTGAATGCAGAATTTGCTCTTTGTTTTGGTTCAGGTGGCTGTTTCAGTTGTGGTGTTTGTGCTGACATCTGTCTAAATCTGCATACTTGTTGATGATGTGTGATGTCTGCGTGAGCAGACTGCTTGGTCCTGTGACTTCCACAGGCGATATACATAAAAATACATTTAGACCACTTAGCTGTCAGGATGTGAAGAGATTTTCAACCTAGCTAAAAAAAAATCTGGAAAAAATCGCCTGCTTATTTTATCATTAAACCTGTTAGTCACTAAACATCATGATTTGAAATGCAGTTTCCCTTTATTATAAAATTGATGCACAATGAAATCCCATTTTGATAATGTTTGAAAGAATTATGTGTCCTTTTAACCTTTGCAACAATCATAACAGACTATTAAATATATATGGCCTGTTGAATGTCAGTATAATTCAGACTGCTTCATCCAGTCTGGCCTTAAAGGGATACTCCACTTTTTTTTTGGAAATAGGCTCATTTTAACAGTTATGTTTTACCATTTTCAAATCCATTCAGCCGATTTTCTGATATTTAGAAGAATATCAGAAATCAGACAGTTTCTGGTCTCATTGACTTCCATAGTATATTTTTTCCCTACTATGGAAGTCAATGAGACCAGGTACTGTCTGGTTACTGATATTTTTCTAAATATCAGAAAATCGGCTGAATGGATTTGAAAACGGTGAAACTCAACTGTTTAACTCTGGGGGAGTTGTAAAATTAGCCTATTTCCCAAAAAAGTGGAGTATCCCTTTAAGCCAATGTTTACTCATATTTCAAACTGAAAATATCTGGCCTGAAAAATTGGTTGATAAATTAAGGGTAAACAAAGAGACTTCATTCAATAAGCAGACGGAGCCACAGCCAAAAAGCGTTTTCAACCATTCATTTCCTTTTGCTGCTCTCCAGTGAGGAATCATATTCAGTTGCCGTCCCACACAGAGATCAGTCACTGTCAAGAGGTGTTGGTGGTTGTCAATTGATAATGAAGCTGAGTATTGAAGACCTTTGGCAGTCTGCTGTATTAATTACTCTTGCAGTGCTCTCTGCCACTTGATTTATTTCCTGTTAGCTTGCTCAATAGGACCATAGTTAATTGCTCTTTTAAATGACTGTTGAAATGTAACAATCAAGCACCATTAACTAGAGCTTGCTCAAATTATGCACAGTGGCTTGTAAGTGCATGGTAAAGTCAGGAAGGTCAGACAAGGACCTTTTAAACAGCTCTTTGTTATTATACTAAGTAATATACTGTAATTATACCCTGGTCACACATTGTTTGCATAGATGTGCAAGGCCTCTGCATACTGTAAGATCCAAAATATTTTTAATATCTGAAATTACATGTAGTTTATATTGTAGTGTGTCAAGATATTTTTGGTGTATTTTAATAGTTTTAAGGAAGTTCACTCACTTTTCTGATTTTCTTTCTGCATCAAATTCATTGCACAGATCGTAACATGACATGAGGATGAGTAAATTGTGATCTAATTTTAATTTTGGAGTGAACTATTCTGTTTGGTCATGTCATAGCAGACAAAAAGGACACATCTTCATTTTCATAAATGTTTAAAATGGAAACTACTCTTTCTGCTCTTGATGAAATGACCCCATTAAACGGGTAGGTCAGCCACTACCTCTCACTCTTCTGCTAACATGTATTTCCTCAGAGAGCTGTTGGTATTAGTGTGATTGACATATTCTGAAATATGCTATTAAATAGTAAAACATGCTGCCTCTTGCTGTATACTCTCCTGCTTAAGATATGCATAGCACTCTATCAAGAGGCAATGTTAACAAACCGGTCAATTAGTAGAAGAGGACAGAACCCTGACCCTATTAGCAGGAGAAAAAAACTAATAGAAGGAAACTTGCGTGCTAGATCTCCTGAACAACTTAATCCCTGGCATAATCCATGACTTTCATTTAGTCTAATCCTTCTTCATACTCATAAAAGCAGACTGTTGTGCAGAATTTGAATGCAAAGGGAATAGGCAGGGTCAAAATAGCTTGCCCAGGTTATTTTCTGATAGATTAGACCTAATAAAAAAAGGAAGCATTTTCCGTTAGTCTGTCGAACAACAAAATGGAAACACGAAACTGGATGTTATGAGTTTGCATTTATGAATAATTTGGATTTTACGTAATAGGTAGTTACTTTAATCAATCCAATATAGTGTCATAGTATAGTGAGGAATCATATTCCAGGAATCATAATATAGTGACTTAATTGCTGTAATATTGTGTATTATTTAGCATGAATGAAACAGGGAACAGAATTATCGTTTTATCATTTATATTACTACACAACTCTCTGGAATACTTCATTCTGGATTTCTGGATTTCCATCACACCCAAAATATAAAGCCAGAATTAAAGCACAGTCAGACCATAACATATCTGCACATTCAGTATTTGAATCCTAATGATAATAATTCCTCTCAATATCAGTGGTGGTTAGAAAAAAAAATGAATAAGAATAAGTGTATGGGATTACACCAGTCATGACTCATGTAGGATCCCTTGGACATGTTATTATGAAGTTTTAATCTGTTTTTTGTTTCTTTTGCCTGTAATATTGAATCGACCTATGTATTATCCCCTTGTCTTTAGACATGGCAAATGAGACAATTGTCGCTTACTGATCAATATTTTCTGTTGGACATGATTCAGCTGTGCCAGTCCACCACTCTCGGAGTATATTTATTAGAGAAATCCTATTGCAGTGTAATTAAACATTGATTTTCCAACCCTAAACAATTAGAGTACTGCTTTGAGATGGATTCAGACCTTTTACGTCTCCCTCTGTGATTACTCTTTTGTGTTTCTGTTCAGGGATATGATGATGGTTATGACGGGGAATATGATGACGAGAGCTATGAGGGCTATGATGACAACTACAGCAACCAGTCGAAAAGGTGCACATTTCATTTCTTCAAAGACATTTTGTCACAAAAATGAGCTAATTTATGTGTATTTTCACTCTAAGAATCTGTCAAAATGTCTCATAAGAAATATTTTTTCTCCTACAGTGTCTCAGAATACTATGAATATGGACACGGCAATAATGGTGAAACCTATAATAATTACGGTAAGGAATTTATCTGATCTAAAGCATCATGACTTTTTATTTAATTTTTGCTCACTAGGGAAACTATTAGCATTTTAGGTCAACCATTTTGAAACATCCTCTTTGCATAGCAGTAGTTCGCGTAGCAGGCGGGCTGAAACTCAGTCATGGCACATTGCCCACACCAGTGAGAAATCTCTTTGCCTCATTCATTTTCCATATTGCTGTTAAATGTTTTAGAGCTAAAGGTAAGGAAAAACACCTAGCGGCATTCGCCAGTTGTTAAATCACAGAGGCCCAGAGCACAGCAGCTGCCATCTTACCTTACTAGTCTGCTTCAGGGCTGGGTTTTAAGATGCACTTGAAATCATGGACCAGAGCCAATAGAGAGCTGGAGGCATTGCTGAGGCCCACCAAGAGAGTCTGAATGGCCTTTCAGCCCATACATTTGCCTTTGAATATGTGCCCTCTCTGGATTATATTTGATGCAGGATTCCCTCTGTTCTTGGCATAGACTATTGTGTTCCTCTGATGCCAGTTTCCCGTTGTATAGATACCTGCTCATTCATTTTGCATTGGGTCAAATTGTGCAATGGAGTGTCTCTGTGAAAATAATGATTTGACCACCTTTGTACTTGAAACCAAGACTTTATTGTGTTACAAAAGGTAAATCCCAGACAGCACTGGGCAATTTATGTGCTATTTACATCTGGAAGATGTATTTTTAAGAGTGTTTGCTCATCTGCAAGACGTCTATAGGACTTTTCTTGTCAGATGTCAAATAGACGTTAATAAGATGTCAGTTTAACATGCATTCTAAATCATTACATCTTAGAGACATCTTCTAAACGTCTATTTGACATCTGACAGGAAACGTCCGATAGACGTCTTGCAGATGAGTAAACATTCTTAAAAATACGTCTTCCAGATATAAATAGCACATCAAATAGCCTTGTGCTATCTGAGATGATTTCCGCTTCCACAGTAAAAAAAAAAAAATACGGAAAGAAGGCAACTTGTGACTTTATATCTCATAATAACGAATTCATCTTGCATTTGTGCAGATATGTTACACAATGTGTCAAAAAGTCTCACAGTTGCACCTTAGTTTCTCCCAATTGTGACATTGTTGGCAACCTTATTACAGTGTTATTATATCTCATAGTATAACTTAATTTGCAATATGATGTCTCTTGATGGTTTTATATAAGATAGGCCCATTTATCTCACAATTACATGTTGTGTATATAGGTGGAAGCAGGCTTCCATAGGATAATCATAAGTTGGCAAGATCAGTTTTTCACAGTGAGGAGCATGTAAGGGGAAAACATATTAAATATAATGTGGTTAATGGACGGCTGTTTGTGTGGTAGTGATCATTACACAGGATACTGGAATGTAAGGGATTTTGTAATGATGTATAATGGTTTTTCCTTCTGTCTCAGTGAAACTGTAGTTAGCAACAATGAAGGTTAAGGTTCTTTGCCCTGAAGGCAGGCTGATTGTTTCTTCAATGGCCCAGCGATCACACTCCGAGAACCTAATGGAGCATCGGGTCCCAACACATACTGTATTTAAATGACAGCAGGGTCATGCTGTGAGCTCAGCCAGGATTTCATGCCTCATCTGCTCAGCCTTTGGTAACTGATAATTAGGGCAAAGTGACATTGTATATTTCTGAAATCTATGATAATGGACCGAGGCGAACATGCCCAAGATGAGATGTGGGGAACGGAGCTCTAATTATTGAAATGTATGTGTAAGATGATCAGCTGGTGCTCAGTTTATCATTTTGTATTGCTTAGATCAAAAAAGCATTAAAAATTACTAATGGAATCACATGGCCTTAGGATATCCATCCCTTGATGAATCTTCATAGCATTGCATTTCAGCCATTTAAGGAGGTTTCTCTACTTCTCTACTTGTGTTAAATTAAATTTTCAAGTGAAGATTGTTTTACCTAATTATTAGTTTTGCATTTTTTTTAATCATCTTACTTGCAGCTGAAGAGGACTGGACATCATCCCGGCCCAACCTCAAAGCTCCAGCATCAAGACTTAATCGAGGGGGCTACAGAGATCACCCCTATGGTAGATATTAAAGGTGCTCCAGATCATGTGACCTCCATACAATGCAAACCGCATTTACTAGGCTTAAATAATATAAAAAGGGATTTTTAAGTGACAGGTCAACCATGTTTTTAAACTCATTCTTACCTTGGGTGGAGGGGTGGGAGATACATGGTCCCTTCTTTTCTTATCTGAAACTGTAAAATACATATGTAAAATACCAGAATTTGGCAGTGTACTTTTTGTCATTGAATGCTCCTTCCTTTAGTTTTCCATTGTTTGTCCCCAAAATGTAAAGCATGGAATTAGCTTCACGTTGTGCTTCCCGGATTTTGGGAATCTTAAGGAAAAAGTGTATTGCCACAGTGAAAAGACATCATTTTGTACATAACATCTTTCTTAATACTTGATTTGATGATGGTAAATACTGAGTTTGTATATTTAATTTTGATATCAGTATTGGGTTTGAAAGCAATTGGCTATGTATGTAGCCACATCCAAGTGCTTTGCTTTGTGTGTAGCTTGTATTTGTACATAAACATGTAATAAAAAGGATGTAAAGCGCATTGTGCAAGCTTCTCTAAATAGGTGATTATAATTGTTAAACTTGTGTTGCTATAATTTGTTAATAAGGATGAGATCATTTTTTGTAAAATTAGATACGTACTTGTTTCTAGTACTAAATGCCTGTTTGACCTGAAATGGCTAATATGTTGTTTTTATATTTAACCAAGAAAGCCACAAAAAGGAACCGTAGAGACGTTGTCAAGTCATTTTGTGTAATAATAGATAAGCTACATTAATAGAATTAAACTTTGTTAAATAATTTTTAACATTAGCTCTAAATTGTTCATTGACTCTTGATTAATCATTTAAATGTTTAACATGTTAATGGAAATCAACTGTTTAGATCAATAAATTGAATCTTTTTTAACACACTCTTTAAGCTTCAGCTTATTAAACAATAAGTCGGACTGACTTGTCTGCACTAACGTCACTCTGAGAATGATATGGAGATTCAGGAGGTAAGAACGTCCCCATATTCCAATAAGATGTTCTAAGTGCCTTCAGCCTTTGGTGTTAACCACTGTAGCAACACTCATATTTAATCATTCACAGGAGTGAATGGGATCCAGTTAAATTGCTTTATCTCTGCTACCTACAGTATATTTTCTTCTGCTATTTATGTTAAGGAACATCATTTTTGTTGTAATACCAATGCATTTAAATATCAGCACCATTGAAGGCCCCATAGAGACCTAAACTCTTTTTTGTGACTATTAGAACTGAATGCTGACTCATATTAAGACTTCGAAAGGATGACTAAACGTTAAGCAGGTAACCCTAATAATAACTCTAATGTTGCGAATGCCAGTCATAAATTAAGTTATTTATACTTCAAAAAGTAAACCTGCCCTCACTAACCCCAAATAAATGCCTCGGCCCTCTAAATCCGCTAATAAAGTTAACTAGTGACACCAAAAAAGACTTACTAACACATAAGAAAGAAAGAAAGAAAGAAAGAAAGAAAGAAAGAAAGAAAGAAAGAAAAAGCAATTAACAATCCATCTTTTAAAACAAGCTAAAACTGATCTATAATACCTGACCTGCTAAACTAAGCTTTTTAACCAGAAACGCTGAAAAAGATGGTTGCTCTCAAATCAGATTCTGCTCTGACAGCTTTTGTCCAGCCCCACAAATTGGTTTACTTTTTTGATAGTAACATATGCTTTGTCAAACTGTTTTCAATCCATCTGTTAATCGTGCATGCGAGTGTACGTTTGTTTTGACTTGTAGTCTCACTCATTGTTTCTTCTTCATTTTGTGTATTATATTAATAGCACCTTAAAATCTGTATCTTAAATATGATTTATCCTTCCAACAGGTACCAGTCTGTCTGTGAGCTGAGATGCAGTGGATTGAATCAGACTAGGTAAGCTGCAAAAGTGTCTCAACACGACAAGTGCATTCAAAAATATACTCTCCTAAAGGATTATTAGGAACACCAGTTCAATTTCTCATTAATGCAATTATCTAATCAACCAATCACATGGCAATTGCTTTAGTGCATTTAGGGGTGTGGTCTTGGCCAAGAAAATCTCCTGAATTTCAAACTGGATGTCAGAATGGGAAAGAAAGGTGATTTAAACAATTTTGAGCATGGCATGGTAGTCGGTGCCAGACGTGCCGGTCTGAGTATTTCACAATCTGCTCAGTTACTGGGATTTTCATGCGCAACCATTTCAACTGTGTTTGACCCCCTTTTGCCTTCAGAACTGCCTTAATTCTATGTGGCATTGATTCAACAAGGTGCTGAAAGCATTCTTTAGAAATGTTGGCCCATATTGACAGGATAGCATCTTGCAGTTGGATGGAGACTTATAGACGTGCTTTCGTGGTGCTATGGAAAAGCTTGCTATATCGTCTGGCCTGACGAGCCCCGCAAGTCACATTCGTCTAAACTCGACAAGAGATTTCTTAGTTGGCTTTAATTCTAGGCCAGAGCAAAGAAAGCTGCCCTTTTCCTCGCTCCATCGTCTGCGCTGTCTTGGAAGTCGTGTTCCCTCCTTCCTTCTAAAGCATGTAGGACTTCTTCCTCTCTTATTGGGAAATCCTACATCCTGGTCAGGCAGGCATGGCCCTACACACTATGGTCATTCTTCAGGCCTACCAGGGCGGCAGTGGCTTGGTGGTTCATGTAGGTTGTCTACAAACTGGAAGGTTGGTGGTTCAATCCCCGGTTCCACCTGACCAAATGTCGAGGTGTCCATGAGCAAGACACCTAACCCCAGCTGTTCCCGACAAACTGGATGGCGCCTTGCATGGCTGACACTGCTGTCGGTGTATGAATGTGAGGCAATATGTAAAGCGCTTTGGTGGCCATTAGGTCTATGAAAGCGCTAAATGCAGTCCATTTACCATTACCATACCAGGCAGACATCCTGAAGGAAATGGAAGAGGGAAATGGAGTGACTCCTGAAGCTGAGCTTTGCTAAGCCACTGATCTGGCCCTAAGAGTCACTGCAGAGCACCATTTATGGCTCAAGCTCACGGAGAAAGTTTTGCTAAGAAAGTTGCTAAATCTCAGTTGGCTGCGTTTAAACAGCTTATGCCTAGAAGACTTAGGAAATCTTCCAACCCCTCCCCTTCTCAGCCCTGAGAACGCCCCTCTCATAGAGCGGAGTTCCCTACTAGGAGGAGTGATCCGGCTCATCCCGGTGGATTCTGACTCTTAAGATAGCTTTTTTTTGTGAGCTTTAACTTCTGAAGCGAATAGGGGACTTACAGGCTCTCTCTATTAGCGAGTCATGCTTGGACTTCACTCCTGGTCTGGTCAAGGTTACTTTAAGGCAGAGACCAGATTATGTACCCAAGGTTCTGTCCACAACGTTACACTTTCCATCGTGCTTGCTTCATCGGAAGCACCAAGATAGTACCTACAGTATATGTAGTGCAGAGCTGTCTTAGAGCAAAAGAAAACAATAACGCAAACAATTTTATTTCAGAGTTAGAAGCATGAATTAATGTTTTGTTGTGACTATACAATTAATAAGCCATTTAGCAAGTAACACAAACATCCCTTTAGGTTAGCTTGAAGACCGAATCCCTCTCAGTATGAAATAGACTTGTGAAATTATGCACAGATTAATTGCACACCACTAAAATATTAAGAGTGATAGTATGACCTCGAGTGAAATGTGGCCTTCAGGAACAATGCTTTGAACATTTGGGTAATTAACAACTTTTTGTATTAATTACGATGCAGGCGTTCCCAACACGTGGAGCATAACAGCAACAATAGACTGAAACAGTGGATTCATTAGGATTCATTTTTTTTTGTTTTGTTTTTTTGCTAGAGAAGAGCAATTATGTGCATCGAAAAAAAAAAAAAAGATCATTTTAGCTTTTTCGAAGATTCAAAGCTTTGAACTAGTTATTCTATTAATTTTGACCATCGTCACACTATTTTGGTTGTCTTGATGGATGGAAGTCGTTTGTAGAGGTCAGCCATGTTTTATAGTCTAATGAAGGACAAGACAGAGACATGCTCAAACAGATGCGTTTTTTACTCCGAGAACCATTTGTAAAGCAGCAAAGGATGATTAAATCACTGACGCCTATCAGATGGCTTACTTTAGAATGGAGAGGTGATAGGAGCGGAAACAATGACGAAGATGTTTTAGCTGCATTAACACTGCTGTGGTTTTTGATCGTTAATGGTCTGCTTGAAATAAAGTATTCAGCTGGTACGTTTAATTTGTGTAAAATAGCATGTCATTAAATATAATGAAAAATGGATTATGCATTATTGAAAGAATATTATGGTATTTTGTGATTTGTGGACAGGTTTGACTGAATGGCTTTAGGCTTGCTGATTAAAATGGGAAGTGCCTTCTAATCAGTGGCACACAGGTGGCGATTGTGCAGTAGTACCTGCGGCTTGAACATGTCAGCAGTGGATTTTGAAGCTTGGATGTACATGTCCTGAAAGAGAGTTCAGGAGGTCTGATAATTCGACTGCAGTCCAATGAATTAATGACACGTGTTAGTAACAAGCATGTGGACTTTTTAAGCTCTCTGCTAATCTGGTTTTATGTGATGCGCAATACTTTTTTTTTCTTCTGTGGTGAGGAAGAATGCATTTATGATGACAATAACAGATTAATGCATGTTTTCTTCTGGGAGACTGTAATTCACACACAAGACATTCAATTTGCTGTCAAATACTAGTGGAGTTTCCATCACTGTTGAAAATAACTGTTGTTTTCTGTGACAGTTAGTCATCATGTAGAGAGACTGAGATAGAGAGTCATCTGAACAAAAAGGCTTTAGGATTGTCATCACATTCCTTTTCGCATAGTTGTTAGGGTAAATTTGTGGCCCAAACAGCCATGGTGATGTTAAAAGCTAAGGGTATTTGCACAACAATCAAAAAACAAAAATGGTAATTGCTATATTTTACCATAAAACCATATTTTACCATAAAACCTTCTTTTGCTATTGGCGATTTTGTTAAGATGTATTTTTTTTAAAGATTAGCTACAGTACATTTTATTAACCTTTTAACTTGTCTGTAGCCCTTTAGCGTTCTACATAAACCATCAGTATAGCATAAGGATAAAAATATCAAGAATATCAACATTAACACACATAAATATTCAGATTTAACCTTCTTAAACACAAGGATGAGTTAAAATGACTTTGTCTGGCAGTATGGTACTTGAAGATGTTGAAGACGTGCTGGTCCTGCAATTCAATTCCTATGGGTTTTTAACTCAAACAAATGTTAAGGACACAGAGTTTTTAACTGTACAAAAAGAGAAATCAACAAGCTCTGATTTTAAGCAGTGTACAGACCTTTAAAAATGTTACATGAGCAGTCTGTTGGGCCTTTCATCTTTTCAAATGTAGTCTTATTTTATTGTATCCCCGTGTGATGTTGATATCCCACAACGTCAGTGAAAGCAATTGTACGAGAATGAAAAAGGGTGTGTGAGCCTCACGGCCTAAGCCTCTTCAGAGAATCCTTTTGGAATGAACGTGGATAATGGGAAAAGATCAGTTAATCCAACATCCATTACTTTTCCATAATCAATGATCAGTGCAGACGATGTAGAGATTTGAAAATAAATCCACTAAATTCTTTTAAATGAAGCTTGTAGCTTTTATTTTAAGCCTGGGAACGTTATATGAGATGTAATCATTACCTACTTTAAACCTTCAAACAGGGAGGAGAGTGAAAGGAGATACAGCTTTTTCTTCAGTAGATCATGAATCATAAGCAGGGTATCAAAAACTTTTACAAACAATACATCTGAAACAACCTCATGATGTAGTTGGTGACTAAGAGACCTCTGAGGCATTTTAGGCTACTAACATTTTAACAGCTACCAGAATGTCAGACCGAATACACTGGTCATATTCCTGTTGCCTTCAGGCAAGATTTTAGACAGAAATATTATCGCTGAGGAGGTTATCACTATCATGAGCTGCTTTCCCAACCCGAGTCCTCCCACATATCCTGCTCTCTGCCTTTAATGCTGCCAAGTGTAGGATATCCCTTCTCAACCTCCCCTAAACGTTCTGTTTTTTTTAACCTGAGTAACATCTATTCTCTTCCTTGTCATTGCAGGCACTTTGTTGTCAATATATGGAGCATGTTGATAAGACCAATCAGTGAGAAGTGAGAGGGCTCCGTCTCATTTGGCCGAGGAAATGCTTATAAACAGTCTTTGTGCAGATGCTATATGTCTGGTAAGTTTAGTATTGTTTATATTTGCCTATTACAAGTTTACAGAAAGCTTAGTAAAAACTAAGTAGGCTGCCTTTATCTACAGGTAATAGCAGTAATAGTCTAGTGTATTTTATATTATACAACAGTTTACTGTATATATATATATATATATATATATATATATATATATATATATATATATATATATATATATATATATATATATATATCTATAATGGTATTCATCCACACCAATGCACAATAACGATCTGTTAAATGCTCAAACTCAGTCAGGGGTATTCTGGTTGTCAAAGTTCAATCTTTCATCAACTGGAAAAATCACTCTGAAAGAGATTCCAATGAATATTGTTCATATGTGTCGTTTTCATTATTGAGTCTCAAAGAATTAGAATGATTATTAACATTATAGTTATTGTCCTTGGCATGAATGCGCCTTCAGTTACGGTCTTTGAATTAGATTTGAATAGTCATTCCAGGGTAATAAACATCCCAGCAGCTGTCGGACTTGTCCATGTTTGCATGTTCCAGGTAGACAGATTGTCATTCTGTGCAAAAATGGTGTGAATTGTTCACCGTAGGTTTCATAGATACACCAATAGGAGTGCATCATTCATTAAATTGACTGGTTCAGGATCAAAACAAGTGTCTGTCTTTAAGTATGCCATTGAATCATTCACTCAAATGATTAGTTCAAACACTACTTTGACTTCCTGTGTAACTCTTTTAGCTGTCGCAGGCAGCAAGAATAGACAAAGTAACTGGCAATATTGTGTGTAAATTAGGATATCACACCCTCAATCATTCTGTCGGCCTGAATATCAGCGCGACCCATGACCAAATCACAGCTGTGCTTCGAAACCACAGCACTCTTGATCGTAATGAAATATTCTATTCAGCATGCTAGACACAATGTAATTATCCTTTAATTTTTAATGAATCTCAATTAGCAGCAGTCCCACTCTTCTCATTATAGAGGACTTTGCTCTTCATTTAATAAAACACTCCATGCGCTTTAGGAAGACATAAATTTGTGGCTTGTCCTGTCTTCTCTAGTGAAAATCACACTCTGGAAGTCCCTCTTGAACACAGCACCTGGAAAATACAGCCATGTTTGCATAGCTTCTGTTTATTTTTGGTGTTCAACTGATTAGTATTATAGGAGTATAATGGATTCCAGCATTATTGGTGCTGTTTTGGCAAGCACATTACACAGAGCCATTCTCATGCTGAGCTTATAACTGTGTGAGCCAGGGGCCACATTCCCTGAGTGCCTAGTGCCTGTTTGCGAATTCAGAGTGCAGCGAGCCTTGCCGTTTTCACCTGTTTTCTTGTAATCATTTTACCACTCACCCATTTCTTCATCCGTTTAATTCTTTGCAAATTATAGCTGGGAAGTGAATTGTTCTGCGGTGATTCAAGGACATTTGATAACAAGACAATAAGTAATCAATTTAAAATTGAGTGGAATCTTTGTGGAAAATGATCAAGGAGATCTATAATACCCGGAGAAATTGATCCATTTAGCATCTCAAAGGCAGTTCCATGTGCTGTGCAATAATAACGTGATACTATACTATATGTTGCTTTCAGATTTTTAATTTTGTTCGAAAATGCTAATCATTTTAAAGTTAACATGAAACAGAAGTTACGATAGTCTTTTTTTTCCCTTTTGTGGCGTACATACATATCCAAGTGTTACAGCTTCTCGAACAAGAACAATGCGGGACAGGACTCGATTATGTCCATCAGGAATTGATCGAATCGTTGGATCAATGTTGTTTGCTATTGCATGTGATCTCATGTGAGTGACAGGCCGCCCTCACTCCAGCAAACACATCATTTTGATTAAAGATTAGTTTCCTTTAGACATTCTGATGACTATAAGTAACATTGCACCTACAGGTATATATAAAAATCTCATTAGATTATTAGTTGAGTATTAGTAGACTGGTAGGGTTAGTAGAATATGTTGACCATCCAGTAGAATGTCGTTGGAGGACCATCACAGTTAAGTGTTAGCAGATATTAAGCAGACAGTCTACTAATACTCTTGCATAGTCAACAGAATGTCTAAAGAGGACCATCAAAATAAAGTGATGTGCATGGATAAATCATTTATAATAATAATATTAATTTGTTACATTCATATGGCGCTTTTCTAGCTACTCAAAATGCATTACATGGAAGGGGGAATATCCTCAAAAACCACCAATGTAATAAATACTTATAAATACTGCAATATTCCATTTAAAAAAATAATTGTCCATTTTGATTTCATGGTGACTGTAAACCGGCACTGGTATGGTAGTTACAACATCCCTAGCATGTTAACCAGCCAAACCATGGCCCCTTTGAATAATGTGCTCTAAAGACTATTTGTATTTTCATGATTCACTTTAACTAATTTAATTAAGTCTAATGTAGGTATTTCTTCTTCTTCTTTTTTTTGCACCAAAAGCAGTGAAGATTTCGTTATGATTGAAGAGTCAATTAATGCAGTCAGACTGAAAATTCAGAGGTTTGACAGTGATACAATGACACCATCTGCTTGCAGGAGTGCACTTGCACTCTCTTATTCTCTGCCATTATGGTAACGCTACACACTTGGCAAGTCGACTGAGGGATTTGTTCTGGAAACCAAAGATAATTGCAGGGCTGTAGACAACAGCTTCCAACTGACAGACGTTTGTCAATGTAACTGTGCTTTCTCTAGGTCACTGCCAACATTGCTCGAGATGTGTTTCCACCCACAGTGTTTGAGCTGTCTTACTTGTATGTGATAATGTTCTTCTATCGGGAGTTGTCTGTGAAAAAGCATGAGTGTAAAAGTGTACCAGAATTAGTGGTGTTTGGAATCCTTGAAATATATTACTTCTCTCTATTTTCCTTCCCCATCAGTGTTTCTATGGATCCCACAGCCCTTCAATAGAGCTGATCTCGACAGAACATCACTGCAGGGCACAGATGACCACTGCGTATCCATCTTGTGTAAGTCACTGTATGGACACACTTGGTTTGTGGCAGATGGGAAAGTACGGCATGAGAGAGCTTTAAGAAATTGTAGTAAAATAAAAAGCACAGGTTAATGTCTGGTATGTATTGATAGAGAATGGTAGAATACAGTGCTGATCTATTCGTGTTTCGCGTATTTTTCTCTATTGGAAATATGTCTTTTGAGCGACACTAAGTTAAGATGCATATTTTTATTGTCTTTTTCAGTCAAATCAAAGCTGAATCTTATGAGGCTGACCTCACTCCTGGATTGGTTCATTCAAACCACCGTAGACGGTCCAAGAAGACACATTTCTTAAGCTGTATCACATCTAAAAATCCAGTTTGAATTCATCAGAGATATGGTAATACAGTGTTAAGATTAACATAGCAACATAAGGCATGCCACATATTGTGGTGGAATATAAGGCTGTGTTGATCCTAACATTGTTTTCAGGTTTAAATAACAGCTAAATCCTTTCTCATGCATAATGTCGTGCTGTAAGCTATTGCATTTTTTGGTCATATATCCTCTTTTCGCTTAATCTTTTTATCCCACATAATTGGATTAAATGGCTGTTGAAGATGGAGTATATTTTGTCTACCCTATGTCACCTCAATAACAGCTAAATGGGAAGGTTTAACACGGTGCATTAAATCTTGATAGATATACAACTACTTGGAACGATATACTTATAAATTTCTGTATGCCACACAAACAGTTCTGCTTGTTTTAGGGTTATAGAAGCAGCTTGTTTCTGTGCTTTCTCCCATTGTGACATCTGTGAGCAGATGACTCTGTTAGCTCTGCGTATGTCACTTCTAGCAATGTCGAAATTCTAATCATCAGAACCTGTGCTTTCAAAGCCTGAGGCTTCAGAGATTATTTAACAGTTAAACAAAACTTACAGTAAATTATTTTCACACAATACACAACAACTCTTTAATGACAAACGCATCTCATTAAAGGGGTGGTTGATTCCAGTTTCACTTTTTTGATTTTGAATAGTGTGTAATGTTGCTGATGGTGCATTAACACTATCTGCAAAGTTGCAGCGCTGAAAGTTCAATGTAAGCAGAGATATCGTCTTTTAAAAAACAGGAAGTGTAAACGCCTTCAAAAACGACTCGATTGGGACTACAACGGGTTATGGTACGTCACTAACCCGCACATTTGCATCAACCACTCCCTTCGGAATATGCAGGAAATGGCATGTGCATATTTCTGCAGCACGTCGAGTGAGTTGTGTTCACGCAGCTGTCAGGTCTTCTGTGTTTCAAGCTTCCCACGGATGCTATACTTCATCAACAATGGATACAATTTATGTTTGATTATATTCCTGAAAGTGACGATTGTAATCTAGCTCTCTGTGCTGCGCAACGTATTTTTCATGTATATATGCTTTATGACGTTATTTTCGATTTGATCAAGAACGTAAACTTGCCAACGCTGTTTGTGTATAACATTAGCAGCCAGTCAGTTGCTATCGTTGCCAGTCAGATGCTATTGTGTAAAACAAACGTGTATATGGTTAAAAAATATGGCAAATTATCATTCAGAAACATTTAGTAAGAGCCGTGTGTGGTGTGGTTCTGTTTGACTCGCTTCATCGCGGCTTTATCGGTCTGATTCTGCCTCAATCTGATACTGCAGTTCGACACCATTATTTACATCTGGACCGGAGCTGGCGTTTCCCCGTTAAGGTAATAGGCGTTAACCTTCCGGACAACGTGAGCGACAGTTTAGCCAATCACAACACACCGGCCCAAACTAACCAATCTGAGCCCACAACGTGTTTCTGAGGGAGTGTTTTCATAGAATCAGGAAGTAAACCGCTCGTTCAGGGGACAGAGGAGAGCGCGGCTGACGATAAAGGTGAAGTTTATGAAAAATAAGACTTTTAAAAAAAGAAAAAACACAAATACATATTATATTGCACCCCATAAACACAATCATGGAAAGAAAAAAAGCAATCAACCACACCTTTAATGCTTCCAGTTCCTCCGCTGAATGTGTTTCTCCCTGCAATGAAAATTTCAAAACATCCAATCATGTTTTTCTGAGTGGCATTTTAACACCGTCTTAAGTGCCCTTGAGGTTATCAGCACAGCTCAGACTGAATTTTAAAATTCAATTTTCTTATGACTACGAATGAAACAATATCATTTTGAAGAACAGGGAAAGCAGAATCGTCTATAGGCTTAAGATTTTACATGCATTTCCACTGATGCAATAGAACTATAATTGTTTTTATTGTCGTCCATAAACACATCTTTTTCGTCCTTTTACTGCCAATTTCACTAAGCTGTTGTCAGCCAATCTAGCAGTTCTCTCTGTCATCATCTCTCTGTTATGTGCTGATAGAGAGAATAAAGTGCTAAAATGATTTTATTTCATTTATTTCGATCACTTAGCAGACCGGGTAATCAGATTCTGTCACTCTGCCACCAATAATATGAACTCCTATGAACCACAATCAAATTAAAACTCTTCATGATAATGCTACAGTAAGAGAACATGTCCTATTAAAGGGGTGGTTTACTGCTTTTTTTCTTCTTTGCATGATTGTGTTAATGCGGTGTAATATGTATTTGTGGTTCTTATTTTTCATAAATTTCACCTTTATTCACCTGCTTTCTCCTCTGTCATTTGAACGACCAATTGGCTTCCTGAGTCTATGAAATCACTCCCTCAGAAACAGGCATTGGGCTCAGATTCGTTAGTCTGGGCTGGTGTGTTGGGATTGGCTAAACCGTAGTGCACTTTGTCCATATACTTCACGCCCATTACCTTTATGGGCGAAGTTGCATGCGTTGTTCGCATGTGTTGTTCATGTCAAATGTAAATAATGGTGTCGACACTGCAGTATCAGTATGAGCCAGCATCATGTTTTGTACAAATGTTTGTACGCGTTTGTCGTAGACACGAAATAGCATAACTAAGTGGCTATAAAGCCAGCGCTAAAACATTACGTCTGAAATACATTTAAAATGATTAAGTCTTAACCTACTTACAGGTTGTGGCCCAACAACTGCTGCCTCTGGTTTTAAAGTTAGAACTGCTTCATGTTTTAGTAACAGTTTCTTATTGAATCCGGTGTTGAATTCGTGGAGATTCTGGAAGCTGTCTTCCTTAAATGCGGAGCACAGAGAGCTAAATTATGATTGTAATTTTCAGGAACGTAATCAAATATAAATTGTATCCATTGTTGACGAACTATAACGTCCTTGGGAAGCCCGAAAACCTGACAGAAGGATGAAAATAACACACTTTCGACAAACCGCAGAAATATGGCCATGCCCTTTTTTGCATATTCCGGAGGGAGGGTTGATGCAAATGTATGGGTTAGTGACGTCTAAAGCCCAGCTGTAGTCCCAGTCGAGTCATTTTGTAGGCATTAAACGTCCTGATTTTTAAAAGATATCTCTGCTTACATTTACCACTTTCAGCGCTGCAACTTTGCAGATACTGTTCATGCACCAACAGCAAAAATGAAAAAAGTGAAATCGCAATCAACCACCTCTTTAAAAAGTGAATTCTCTCATGTAATGTAATGCATAGAAGTAAAGTTGATAAGATCCTGACCAGAAACAGTTTTTATACATCAAAGTATTTAATAAAACGTTACACCAATGTATGATGCCTTATGACGTCTTTATTCCAGTTCTATATGGTACGTTTACACGACGATGTACAAAAATTTTTCCACTTTTTTTGCTTTTTTTTTTTTGTTTACAAAAATTTTTGCATTTTTTTGCGTTATTTTTTCACATACAGACAACTTTGTCAAAATCATCACACGTTCACACGGATCCTTGAAAACATCTAAAAGTGCTGTGTAATGCATGCCATGCCAGTTGTTGGCGATGTCCTTTTGTAAAGAAACACCAAGCGCATATACTGTAGACTAAACATGTAATATGTCACAGTTTTCACAAATGAGCAGTTTAGTAGTTTACACGATAACAGAATAGTTTTAAAAAAGATGCACTTTGAAACCCAATTTGTTGTGCAAATTAACAACCATACAATTGCCGTTATTTAATTAATGCCCCCCTAGACGTAGGCTTTGGGCTGGGATCTTTACGCAACTGTTCCCATCATGCATTGTTCTGCTTCAACACTAATAAAACGCACCTGAACCCCATCAGGCTTTACAGGTTCACATGGAAATCGCTGGCAGGTGTGCAGGAGCAAGATGTAAACTGCATGAAAGCAGAGCCCAAGGCCTTATTTAATATTAGCAAATGCCAGTTTTCAGTACTTTCAATTTTGAATCAAAATTCTTTCCAAGAGTGTAGACAAATTTAACAGACGTTTAAAACATACCCCTCATCCAAAATTTAATATTTAGAAAATGTATGCTGGGTTTTGTGTGCCAATTTGTGTGAAACTTGCATTCGCACAGCCCTCTACTTTCAAAAATGATTAAAAGTGGAGTGAAATTCTGAAAAGTGAAATGGTTAACATGCAAAATCATGAAAGAATACTATACACAGTAACTGAGAACAAGGCAAAGAACTGCTGGACTTATAAAGCATTTAAAAAAAATAAAGCACTTCTGGTGTAGTTTATTCATTGAAAATAATAAATAATTTTGCAATTAAAATGATAAATATTACGTTGGATCTATACTTTGAGGATCTACATCTTTTAGGAACAAATTTATACAAGCATTCAAGGACAGGGGAGCATGTACGAAATGTAAGCTGGTCTGATAGGACTAGCTTTCTCACACAAATGCTTGCGAACACTGTGAGCTTGAGTGTGCCATCATTAAAGTGTGCAGCAGACCCTTGTGTGACTTTCTCTGACGGTAATAAATGATGTGCAGTGCAGTGCCAAGCACAAGCATGTCCCTTCATTAGGCAGCCAGACCCACCGTCGACATAAGGGCCAGATGTCACAGGGGTTCTTTCCTGCACAAATCTGTCCCCAGCAGCAGAGATGCAGACAAAACGATGAAGCCCCTGTCTTATACGCCGCATATGAGGGCCGTTGCTGTGACAGTGAAGAAGCGTGTCTGATGTCTGGCATCTGGTGAGTTGGAGCTTAACACATGGAAAAGGCTTTGAGAGGTGCTCTGTCAACTGCAATGTTCAGGGATTTTTATCATGTCTGGATTATTACTACGGGAGGGAAATCGGGGTCTGAATGTCTTATTGCAGTGCATATTCACTGTTTAAATGGCTCAGCTTTATAGGCACTGCAGCCACCATTCATGAGTTTTCCAGTGTATATCAACTCTATCACTTTATGAACCATTTCACTAATCATTTAATTGAATAATGTCCCATTTAGTATTAAATGGGGAACATATCACAGCGCAAAGCTCTTTACCTACCCAGGTGACAAAAAAGTGTACTTGAGTGTACTAAAAAAACACTTAAATACAAGAAAGTTTATTTGTAGTACATTCTTTCTTTTTGTGCTAAATAAAAGTGTAAAAATATACACTATAAATACACTAATTCAAAGTATACTTTTACTTAAGTAGTACTTAAGTGTAATTACTAAAGTATATTAAATACCATTGATATTTTAAATGTATTATTAGTGGAATGTTTTTGCATTTTAATATATTTCTAACAAGTATATTAGAAGTACATTGAAAATAAATATATGCTTAATTATACTTTTATGAAATATGTTACACACAAGCATATCATTTTAATATATTTCTAAAAATTATACTAAAAGTACATTGGTAATAAATATATACTTAATTACACTTTTAAAAATATGTTAAACACAAGCATATTTTTAATATATTTCTAACAAATGCACTATAAGTACATTGGTAATAAATATATGCTTAATTTTACTTTTATGAAATATGCTACACGCAAACATATCATTTCAACAAATTTCTAAAAAGTATACTAAAAGTACATTGGTAATAAATATATACTTAATTACACTTTGAAGAAATATGTTAAACACAAGCATATTTTTAATATATTTCTAACAAATGCACTATAAGTACATTGGTAATAAATATATGCTTAATTATGCTTTTATGAAATATGTTACTCACAAGCATATCATTTTAATATATTTCTAAAAAGTATACTAAAAGTACATTGGTAATAAATATATACTTAATTACACTTTTAAAAAATATGTTAAACACAAGCATATTTTTAATATATTTCTAACAAATGCACTATAAGTACATTGGTAATAAATATATGCTTAATTATACTTTTATGAAATATGCTACACACAAGCATATCATTTTAATATATTTCTAAAAAGTATACTAAAAGTACATTGGTAATAAATACTTAATTACACTTTGAAGAAATATGTTAAACACAAGCATATTTTTAATATATTTCTAACAAATTCACTATAAGTACATTGGTAATAAATATATGCTTAATTACACTTTTATGAAATATGCTACACGCAAACATATCATTTTAATATATTTCTAAAAAGTATACTAAAAGTACATTGGTAATAAATATATGCTTAATTACACTTTGAAGAAATATGTTAAACCCCCCGAAAAAAATGTAAGGGGTAACACTATCATTTTTTTTTCTGGTCAAAATTTTGAGTTTCAATATTTCAGCTCTGGAAGGGTCTACAGCCTCAAGTTTTGCACCCAGGTCCATGTCTCGTGGCCCTCTATCAGAATCCAGAGTTTTGAGAAGATTGGAGAAAATTAATTTTTCAACCCCCGAAAAAAAATGTAAGGGGTAACACTGTCATTTTTTTCCTGGTCTAAATTTTGTGTTTCAATATTTCAGCTCTGGAAGTGTCTACAGCCTCAATTTTTGCACCCAGGTCCATGTCTCGTGGCCCTCTATCAGAATCCAGAGTTTTGAGAAGATTGGAGAAAATTAATTTTTCACCCCCCGAAAAAAAATGTAAGGGTAACACTGTCATTTTTTTTTTTTCTTGTCAAAATTTTGAGTTTCAATATCTCAGCTCTGGAAGGGTCTACAGCCTCAATTTTTGCACCCAGGTCTATGTCTCGTGGCCCTCTATCAGAATCCAGAGTTTTGAGAAGATTGGAGAAAATAAATTTTTCACCCCCCGAAAAAAATGTAAGTGGTAACACTGTCAATTTTTTTTCCTGGTCAAAATTTTGTGTTTCAATATTTCAGCTCTGGAAGGGTATACAGCCTCAATTTTTGCACCCATGTCCATATCTCGTGGCCCTCTATCAGAATCCAGAGTTTTGAGAAGATTGGAGAAAATTAATTTTTCACCCCCCGAAAAAAAATGTAAGGGGTAACACTGTCATTTTTTTTCCTGGTCAAAATTTTGAGTTTCAATATCTCAGCTCTGGAAGGGTCTACAGCCTCAATTTTTGCACCCAGGTCCATGTCTCGTGGCCCTCTATCAGAATCCAGAGTTTTGAGAAGATTGGAGAAAATAAATTTTTCACCCCCCGAAAAAAAATGTAAGGGGTAACACTGTCAATTTTTTTTCCTGGTCAAAATTTTGTGTTTCAATATTTCTGCTCTGGAAGGGTCTACAGCCTCAATTTTTGCACCCAGGTCCATGTCTCGTGGCCCTCTGTCAGAATGCAGAGTTTTGAGAAGATTGGAGAAAATTAATTTTTCACCCCCCGAAAAAAAATGTAAGGGGTAACACTGTCATTTTTTTTCCTGGTCAAAATTTTGAGTTTCTATATCTCGGCTCTGGAAGGGTCTAGAGCCTCCATTTTTGCGCGCTGGTCGAAGTCTCGTGGCCCTCTGTCAGAATCTAGAGTTTCAAGAAGATCGGAGGGGGTCAAAATTTCGGCCAAAAACGACAGTGTTACCCCTTATGTTTTTTTTTCAGGTCAAAACTTTGACATCCGATATCTCGGCTCTGGAAGGGTCTAGAGCCTCCATTTTTGCGCGCTGGTCGAAGTCTCGTGGCCCTCTGTCAGAATCCAGAGTTTCAAGAAGATCGGAGGGGGTCAAAATTTCGGCCAAAAACTACAGTGTTACCCCTTATGTTTTTTTTTTCGGGTCAAAACTTTGACATCCGTTATCTCGGCTCTGGAAGGGTCTAGAGCCTCCATTTTTGCGCACTGGTCGAAGTCTTGTGGCCCTCTGTCAGAATCCAGAGTTTCAAGAAGATCGGAGGGGGTCAAAATTTCGGCCAAAAACGACAGTGTTACCCCTTATGTTTTTTTTTTTCAGGTCAAAACTTTGACATCCGATATCTCGGCTCTGGAAGGGTCTAGAGCCTCCATTTTTGCGCGCTGGTCGAAGTCTCGTGGCCCTCTGTCAGAATCCAGAGTTTCAAGAAGATCGGAGGGGGTCAAAATTTCGGCCAAAAACGACAGTGTTACCCCTTATGTTTTTTTTTCGGGTCAAAACTTTGACATCCGATATCTCGGCTCTGGAAGGGTCTAGAGCCTCCATTTTTGCGCGCTGGTCGAAGTCTCGTGGCCCTCTGTCAGAATCCAGAGTTTCAAGAAGATTGGAGGGGGTCAAAATTTCATCTAAAAATGACAGTGTTACCCCTTATGTTTTTTTTTCGGGTCAAAACTTTGACATCCGATATCTCGGCTCTGGAAGGGTCTAGAGCCTCCATTTTTGCGCGCTGGTCGAAGTCTCGTGGCCCTCTGTCAGAATCCAGAGTTTCAAGAAGATCGGAGGGGGTCAAAATTTCGGCCAAAAACGACAGTGTTACCCCTTATGTTTTTTTTTCGGGTCAAAACTTTGACATCCGATATCTCGGCTCTGGAAGGGTCTAGAGCCTCCATTTTTGCGCGCTGGTCGAAGTCTCGTGGCCCTCTATCAGAATCCAGAGTTTTGAGAAGATTGGAGAAAATTAATTTTTCACCCCCCGAAAAAAAATGTAAGGGTAACACTGTCATTTTTTTTTTTCTTGTCAAAATTTTGAGTTTCAATATCTCAGCTCTGGAAGGGTCTACAGCCTCAATTTTTGCACCCAGGTCTATGTCTCGTGGCCCTCTATCAGAATCCAGAGTTTTGAGAAGATTGGAGAAAATAAATTTTTCACCCCCCGAAAAAAATGTAAGTGGTAACACTGTCAATTTTTTTTCCTGGTCAAAATTTTGTGTTTCAATATTTCAGCTCTGGAAGGGTATACAGCCTCAATTTTTGCACCCATGTCCATATCTCGTGGCCCTCTATCAGAATCCAGAGTTTTGAGAAGATTGGAGAAAATTAATTTTTCACCCCCCGAAAAAAAATGTAAGGGGTAACACTGTCATTTTTTTTCCTGGTCAAAATTTTGAGTTTCAATATCTCAGCTCTGGAAGGGTCTACAGCCTCAATTTTTGCACCCAGGTCCATGTCTCGTGGCCCTCTATCAGAATCCAGAGTTTTGAGAAGATTGGAGAAAATAAATTTTTCACCCCCCGAAAAAAAATGTAAGGGGTAACACTGTCAATTTTTTTTCCTGGTCAAAATTTTGTGTTTCAATATTTCTGCTCTGGAAGGGTCTACAGCCTCAATTTTTGCACCCAGGTCCATGTCTCGTGGCCCTCTGTCAGAATGCAGAGTTTTGAGAAGATTGGAGAAAATTAATTTTTCACCCCCCGAAAAAAAATGTAAGGGGTAACACTGTCCTTTTTTTTCCTGGTCAAAATTTTGAGTTTCTATATCTCGGCTCTGGAAGGGTCTAGAGCCTCCATTTTTGCGCGCTGGTCGAAGTCTCGTGGCCCTCTGTCAGAATCTAGAGTTTCAAGAAGATCGGAGGGGGTCAAAATTTCGGCCAAAAACGACAGTGTTACCCCTTATGTTTTTTTTTCAGGTCAAAACTTTGACATCCGATATCTCGGCTCTGGAAGGGTCTAGAGCCTCCATTTTTGCGCGCTGGTCGAAGTCTCGTGGCCCTCTGTCAGAATCCAGAGTTTCAAGAAGATCGGAGGGGGTCAAAATTTCGGCCAAAAACTACAGTGTTACCCCTTATGTTTTTTTTTTCGGGTCAAAACTTTGACATCCGTTATCTCGGCTCTGGAAGGGTCTAGAGCCTCCATTTTTGCGCACTGGTCGAAGTCTTGTGGCCCTCTGTCAGAATCCAGAGTTTCAAGAAGATCGGAGGGGGTCAAAATTTCGGCCAAAAACGACAGTGTTACCCCTTATGTTTTTTTTTTTTCAGGTCAAAACTTTGACATCCGATATCTCGGCTCTGGAAGGGTCTAGAGCCTCCATTTTTGCGCGCTGGTCGAAGTCTCGTGGCCCTCTGTCAGAATCCAGAGTTTCAAGAAGATCGGAGGGGGTCAAAATTTCGGCCAAAAACGACAGTGTTACCCCTTATGTTTTTTTTTCGGGTCAAAACTTTGACATCCGATATCTCGGCTCTGGAAGGGTCTAGAGCCTCCATTTTTGCGCGCTGGTCGAAGTCTCGTGGCCCTCTGTCAGAATCCAGAGTTTCAAGAAGATTGGAGGGGGTCAAAATTTCATCTAAAAATGACAGTGTTACCCCTTATGTTTTTTTTTCGGGTCAAAACTTTGACATCCGATATCTCGGCTCTGGAAGGGTCTAGAGCCTCCATTTTTGCGCGCTGGTCGAAGTCTCGTGGCCCTCTGTCAGAATCCAGAGTTTCAAGAAGATCGGAGGGGGTCAAAATTTCGGCCAAAAACGACAGTGTTACCCCTTATGTTTTTTTTTGGGGTCAAAACTTTGACATCCGATATCTCGGCTCTGGAAGGGTCTAGAGCCTCCATTTTTGCGCGCTGGTCGAAGTCTCGTGGCCCTCTGTCAGAATCCAGAGTTTCAAGAAGATCGGAGGGGGTCAAAATTTCGGCCAAAAATGACAGTGTTACCCCTTATGTTTTTTTTTTCTTGTCAAAACTTTGACATCCGATATCTCGGCTCTGGAAGGGTCTAGAGCCTCCATTTTTGCGCGCTGGTTGAAGTCTCGTGGCCCTCTGTCAGAATCCAGAGTTTCAAGAAGATCGGAGGGGGTCAAAATTTCGGCCAAAAACGACAGTGTTACCCCTTATGTTTTTTTTTCGGGTCAAAACTTTGACATCCGATATCTCGGCTCTGGAAGGGTCTAGAGCCTCCATTTTTGCGCGCTGGTCGAAGTCTCGTGGCCCTCTGTCAGAATCCAGAGTTTCAAGAAGATCGGAGGGGGTCAAAATTTCGGCCAAAAACGACAGTGTTACTCCTTATGTTTTTTTTTCAGGTCAAAACTTTGACATCCGACATCTCGGCTCTGGAAGGGTCTAGAGCCTCCATTTTTGCGCGCTGGTCAGAATCCAGAGTTTCAAGAAGATCGGAGGGGGTCAAAATTTCGGCCAAAAACGACAGTGTTACCCCTTATGTTTTTTTTTCGGGTCAAAACTTTGACATCCGATATCTCGGCTCTGGAAGGGTCTAGAGCCTCCATTTTTGCGCGCTGGTCGAAGTCTCGTGGCCCTCTGTCAGAATCCAGAGTTTCAAGAAGATCGGAGGGGGTCAAAATTTCGGCCAAAAACGACAGTGTTACCCCTTATGTTTTTTTTTCAGGTCAAAACTTTGACATCCGATATCTCGGCTCTGGAAGGGTCTAGAGCCTCCATTTTTGCGCGCTGGTCGAAGTCTCGTGGCCCTCTGTCAGAATCCAGAGTTTCAAGAAGATTGGAGGGGGTCAAAATTTCGGCCAAAAACGAGAGTGTTACCCCTTATGTTTTTTGTTTTTTTCAGGTTAAAACTTTGACATCCGATATCTCGGCTCTGGAAGGGTCTAGAGCCTCCATTTTTGTGTGCTGGTCGAAGTCTCGTGGCCCTCTGTCAAAATCCAGAGTTTCAAGAAGATCGGAGGGGGTCAAAATTTCGGCCAAAAACGACAGTGTTACCCCTTATGTTTTTTTTCAGGTCAAAACTTTGACATCCGATATCTCGGCTCTGGAAGGGTCTAGAGCCTCCATTTTTGCGCGCTGGTCGAAGTCTCGTGGTCCTCTGTCAGAATCCAGAGTTTCAAGAAGATCGGAGGGGGTCAAAATTTCGGCCAAAAACGACAGTGTTACCCCTTATGTTTTTTTTTCAGGTCAAAACTTTGACATCCGATATCTCGGCTCTGGAAGGGTCTAGAGCCTCCATTTTTGCGCGCTGGTTGAAGTCTCGTGGCCCTCTGTCAGAATCCAGAGTTTCAAGAAGATCGGAGGGGGTCAAAATTTCGGCCAAAAACGACAGTGTTACCCCTTATGTTTTTTTTTCGGGTCAAAACTTTGACATCTGATATCTTGGCTCTGGAAGGGTCTAGAGCCTCCATTTTTGCGCGCTGGTCGAAGTCTCGTGGCCCTCTGTCAGAATCCAGAGTTTCAAGAAGATCGGAGGGGGTCAAAATTTCGGCCAAAAACGACAGTGTTACCCCTTATGTTTTTTTTTTTCGGGTCAAAACTTTGACATCCGATATCTCGGCTCTGGAAGGGTATAGAGCCTCCATTTTTGCGCGCTGGTCGAAGTCTCGTGGCCCTCTGTCAGAATCCAGAGTTTCAAGAAGATTGGAGGGGGTCAAAATTTCGGCCAAAAACAACAGTGTTACCCCTTATGTTTTTTTTTTTCAGGTCAAAACTTTGACATCCGATATCTCGGCTCTGGAAGGGTCTAGAGCCTCCATTTTTGCGCGCTGGTCGAAGTCTCGTGACCCTCTGTCAGAATCCAGAGTTTCAAGAAGATCGGAGGGGGTCAAAATTTCGGCCAAAAACGACAGTGTTACCCCTTATGTTTTTTTTTCGGGTCAAAACTTTGACATCCGATATCTCGGCTCTGGAAGGGTCTAGAGCCTCCATTTTTGCGCGCTGGTCGAAGTCTTGTGGCCCTCTGTCAGAATCCAGAGTTTCAAGAAGATCGGAGGGGGTCAAAATTTCGGCCAAAAACGACATTGTTACCCCTTATGTTTTTTTTTCAGGTCAAAACTTTGACATCCGATATCTCGGCTCTGGAAGGGTCTAGAGCCTCCATTTTTGCGCGCTGGTCGAAGTCTCGTGGCACTCTGTCAGAATCCAGAGTTTCAAGAAGATCAGAGGGGGTCAAAATTTCGGCCAAAAACGACAGTGTTACCCCTTATGTTTTTTTTTTTCGAGTCAAAACTTTGACATCCGATATCTCGGCTCTGGAAGGGTCTAGAGCCTCCATTTTTGCGCACTGGTCGAAGTCTCGTGCCCCTCTGTCAGAATCCAGAGTTTCAAGAAGATCGGAGGGGGTCAAAATTTCGGCCAAAAACGACAGTGTTACCCCTTATGTTTTTTTTTTCAGGTCAAAACTTTGACATCCGATATCTCGGCTCTGGAAGGGTCTAGAGCCTCCATTTTTGCGCGCTGGTCGAAGTCTCGTGGCCCTCTGTCAGTATCCAGAGTTTCAAGAAGATTGGAGAAAATACATTTTTCACCCCCCGAAAAAAAATGTAAGGGGTAACACTGTAATTTTTTTTTCTGGTCAAAAATTTGTGTTTCAATATTTCAGCTCTGGAAGGGTATACAGCCTCAATTTTTGCACCCAGGTCCATGTCTCGTGGCCCTCTGTCAGAATCCAGAGTTTTGAGAAGATTGGAGAAACTTAATTTTTCACCCCCCGAAAAAAAATGTAAGGGGTAACACAGTCATTTTTTTTCCTGGTCAAAATTTTGTGTTTCAATATTTCAGCTTTGGAAGGGTGTACATCCTAAATTTTTGCACTCAGGTCCATGTCTCGTGGCGCTCTATCAGAATCCAGAGTTTTGAGAAGATTGGAGAAAAATTAATTTTTCACCCCCCCAAAAAAATGTAAGGGGTAACATTGTCATTTTTTTTTCCTGGTCAAAATTTTGTGTTTCAATATTTCAGCTCTGGAAGGGTATACATCCTAAATTTTTGCACCCAGGTCCATGTCTCGTGGCCCTCTATCAGAATCCAGAGTTTTGAGAAGATTGGAGAAACTTAATTTTTCACCCCCCGAAAAAAAGGTAAGGGTGTGTCTTGTGTCTTACAATAAATAAAAACTAGAAGAAACAACACAAAAAAATAAAAATTCTTTAATTTTTACAGATTTTTTTTTAAACTTTACTTTTACAAAGATAACATATCACCAGTCTAATGTCTTCCTGACTCCAAGATCCAGAAACCATCAGTGTACATCTGCCATGTGTACATCTGTGGAACTGACAAACCACAAGACAAGAAAATAAAGCATCACTCAACTTTCAGTCACGTTAAACTTGGGCAAATCTTTCACCTCAAAAACGTGGGAGATCTCGGTCAGGAATAAAACTGAACTCCAGTCCTCACGACCCATTGCTCTGCATATTGTGCACGTCACATGCACAATATGCAGAGCAGTGGGTCATGAGGACAGGAGTTGAGAACCACTGTTTTAGTGTGTACAAACCAATCTGAGCCTCTGGATTTACCTTGTGAGAAAGCTGCAACATCAGCCCCGTTGAGGAAACGTTTGTCCACTGACCGATCCAGGTTATTATCTTGGTCCTATTAAAACAAATTAAAGAGAAAAGTGCAAAAAGCTGCATTGGCTCCATTCAAAGTCTTACACCGAAGCGAACTCTCCTCCACCACGACCAGATCGTACTGCAAGAAAGAAAGGAATAATAAACATTTAAAAGCAGTCATTCAAGTTGAAATTTCTGCATCTTAGAAGAAGCTGCATTTCATTTGCTGAAATGGTGAAACATCTGGTCTTACTATTTGATCAAAAGCCACAAATTTGGGATTCATGGAGACACCTCTGAAACTACCTGCAAAGACACAAACAAAATCACATATGTTGCATTTGAAGATCATAGCTTTAACCAAGGGTCATTCACAGCTCACCTGTTTGTCCTGGATTAGAAATGGGTTTCTCTGTTTGGATCAAGGTCAATATAGGTAAGGTCTGAACATGAATTTGAGCTCTGAAGACCTTGAACTTCAAACCTTCAGCTTCTGCACCAAATCTCCATCTACCCAAGGAGCCTGTAGAGCCACATGCATCAAATGACTATGACCGTTACCTACAAAGCAGACCAACAGCAGGAGCAGACTGCAGAGAGCAGTGACTGAACTGAACTAAAACTTGGCTTTTTGAAGAGCCCAGCCAGCTGGAGCCACTGACGAGTAGGTGGAGCCAATGACGAGTAGGTGGAGTCCACTGACAAGTAGGAGGACTTCCAAGATCCAATCAGCTGTTGAATCACCAATCAGCTGCTGGAATGGTTACAGAAGCCATCTTCTCTTAACCAGTTCTTTGGCCACGTAACAGGGTGAATAAACTCTGAGATTTAATGTTCAGAAATTATGTGTGTGTTAATGAATTCCAACCTGTTGAGCTCTATCCAATGGTGCCAAAAATACCTATCTGAGATCAAACTGTATTGAATAAAGCAAAAAAGGCGTATCTGACATATTTGATTTTTTTTTTATTTGAAAATGTTTTAGAGCATGCTCATTGTGTTATAATGCCATCATTTTTTTACTTAAATACTCATTCATGTAAGTATGCCTGTGGTTGCAATGTTTGTGGTTTAAGGTTAATAATACAGGTGATTGAAGTGTGGTCAAATTTTTTTTTTTGTCTCTCGTGTAAAGTTTGTTGAGAGCCACTTACGCCCCTCTGGCTCCAAGCCAGCCATATATTAAACATTTGATTTGATTTGTAATATTATTTTTATTGCATTTTCTTGAACGTTTACACAACAATGTACATCACATATCTGTAACATCAAATATAATGTACAAAAATAAAACAAACAACAGAGAATTGGGGAAACTTAATTTTTTGCCAAAAAAAACATAAGGGGTAACACTGTCGGTTTTTTTCTGGTCAAAATTTTGAGTTTCAATATCTCAGCTCTGGAAGGGTCTACAGCCTCTCAGACCCAGAAAATGCTGGAAAAGGAGGAATGGAGTCGTGGTGCGAAAAATGGAGACAAATTCCAAATACCGTACAAACTGTGTTTTTATTTTTGTCACGGTAATAATGTAAATGATAAACAAATTGAAGGGAGAAAGGGGAGAGCTGGACGAACCAAAGAAAAGAAATAGACAAAATACCCCCACCACTAACCTATGCTAAATATACCCATCACCTATCTGGCACACGATCAAGGCGCCCTAACCAAAATTACAGATGGTGGTCCGCCCAGGTCTAACTGGTGTTTCTAAACAGAGAAGTGGTACTACGGGTGATGTATACCCCGGGGTAGCTCTAAATCTATTCCCCAGACTCCCTGTAAAGAATAAGAAAAAGAAGTTAACACAGACATTAACAATAAAAATAATAATTCACAAACAACAAATACTCAGTCCTGCTGTTCAAGTTCCAAAAGTGGAACACAAAGCTAGAGTTACTAGCAAACAAATCAGATTAAAACATTATCAAAAGCATTGTCAAATGTTCCAATCCTAATCTCAAATAGACAACAATAAAGTAATCTATAAATCACAAAGTTACCCAAAAAGGGATACCAACCACACCAACAGCAGGAACAGAGGGCAAAGCCAAAGCAGAGAGAGAACAGATCTAAAACTAGGCTTTTTAAAGAGCCCAGCCAGCTGCAGCCACTGACGAGTAGGAGGAATTCCAAGATCCAATCAGCCGTTGAACCACCAATCAGCTGCTGGAATGGTTACAGAAGCCATCTTACCTGTAAGAAGAAAAACACAAGAACCACAAGCAATGCCAGAAAAGAAAATCACTATAATACGTACCCAGTTCTCTGGGGACGTAACTCCCAAAAAAAAAAACGTAAGGGGTAACACTGTCATTTTTTTTTCTGGACAAAATTTTAAGTTTCAATATCTCAGCTCTGGAAGGGTCTACAGCCTCAATTTTTGCACCCAGGTCCATGTCTCGTGGGCCTCTATCAGAATCCAGAGTTTTGAGAAGATTGGAGAAACTTAATTTTTCACCCCCCGAAAAAAAACATAAGGGGTAACACTGTCATTTTTTTTTCTGGTCAAAATTTTGAGTTTCAATCTCTCAGCTCTGGAAGGGTTTAGAGACTCAATTTTTGAACCCAGGTCCATGTCTCGTGGCCCTCTATCAGAATCCAGAGTTTTGAGAAGATTGGAGAAACTTAATTTTTCACCCCCCGAAAAAAAAACATAAGGGGTAACACTGTCATTTTTTTTCTGGTCAAAATTTTGAGTTTCAATATCTCAGCTCTGGAAGGGTCTAGAGACTCAATTTTTGCACCCAGGTCCATGTATCAAGGCCCTCTATCAGAATCCAGAGTTTTGAGAAGATTGGAGAAACTTAATTTTTCACCCCCCCGAAAAAAAACATAAGGGGTAACACTGTCATTTTTTTTCTGGTCAAAATTTTGAGTTTCAATATCTCAGCTCTGGAAGGGTCTAGAGACTAAATTTTTGCACCCAGGTCCATGTATCGTGGCCCTCTATCAGAATCCAGAGTTTTGAGAAGATTGGAGAAACTTAATTTTTCACCCCCAGAAAAAAAATGTAAGGGGTAACACTGTCATTTTTTTTCTGGTCAAAATGTTGAGTTTCAATATCTCAGCTCTGGAAGGGTCTACAGCCTCAATTTTTGCACCCAGGTCCATGTCTCGTGGCCCTCTATCAGAATCCAGAGTTTTGAGAAGATTGGAGAAACTTAATTTTTCACCCCCCGAAAAAAAAGTAAGGGGTAACACTGTCATTTATTTTTCTGGTCAAAATTTTGAGTTTCAATATCTCAGCTCTGGAAGGGTCTACAGCCTCAATTTTTGCACCAAGGTCCATGTCTCGTGGCCCTCTATCAGAATCCAGAGTTTTGAGAAGATTGGAGAAACTTAATTTTTCACCCCCCGAAAAAAATGTAAGGGGTAACACTGTCATTTTTTTTCTGGTCAAAATTTTGAGATTCAACATCAAAACTCTGGAAGGGTATACAGCCTCAATTTTTGCACCGAGGTCCATGTCTCGTGGCCCTCTATCAGAATCCAGAGTTTTGAGAAGATTGGAGAAACTTAATTTTTCACCCCCCGAAAAAAAATGTAAGGGGTAACACTGTCATTTTTTTTTTCTGGTCAAAATTTTGAGTTTCAATATTTCAGCTCTGGAAGGGTCTACAGCCTCAATTTTTGCACCCAGGTCCATGTCTCGTGGCCCTCTGTCAGAATCCAGAGTTTTGAGAAGATTGGAGAAAATTAATTTTTCACCCCCCGAAAAAAAATGTAAGGGGTAACACTGTCATTTTTTTTCCTGGTCAAAATTTTGAGTTTCCATATCTCGGCTCTGGAAGGGTCTAGAGCCTCCATTTTTGCGCGCTGGTCGAAGTCTCGTGGCCCTCTGTCAGAATCTAGAGTTTCAAGAAGATCGGAGGGGGTCAAAATTTCGGCCAAAAACGACAGTGTTACCCCTTATGTTTTTTTTCAGGTCAAAACTTTGACATCTGATATCTCGGCTCTGGAAGGGTCTAGAGCCTCCATTTTTGCGCGCTGGTCGAAGTCTCGTGGCCCTCTGTCAGAATCCAGAGTTTCAAGAAGATCGGAGGGGGTCAAAATTTCGGCCAAAAACGACAGTGTTACCCCTTATGTTTTTTTTTCGGGTCAAAACTTTGACATCCGATATCTCGGCTCTGGAAGGGTCTAGAGCCTCCATTTTTGCGCGCTGGTCGAAGTCTCGTGGCCCTCTGTCAGAATCCAGAGTTTCAAGAAGATCGGAGGGGGTCAAAATTTCGGCCAAAAACGACAGTGTTACCCCTTATGTTTTTTTTTCAGGTCAAAACTTTGACATCCGATATCTCGGCTCTGGAAGGGTCTAGACCCTCCATTTTTGCGCGCTGGTCGAAGTCTCGTGGCCCTCTGTCAGAATCCAGAGTTTCAAGAAGATCGGAGGGGGTCAAAATTTCGGCCAAAAACGACAGTGTTACCCCTTATGTTTTTTTTTCGGGTCAAAACTTTGACATCCGATATCTCGGCTCTGGAAGGGTCTAGAGCCTCCATTTTTGCGCGCTGGTCGAAGTCTCGTGGCCCTCTGTCAGAATCCAGAGTTTCAAGAAGATCGGAGGGGGTCAAAATTTCGGCCAAAAACGACAGTGTTACCCCTTATGTTTTTTTTTCGGGTCAAAACTTTGACATCCGATATCTCGGCTCTGGAAGGGTCTAGAGCCTCCATTTTTGCGCGCTGGTCGAAGTCTCGTGGCCCTCTGTCAGAATCCAGAGTTTCAAGAAGATCGGAGGGGGTCAAAATTTCGGCCAAAAACGACAGTGTTACCCCTTATGTTTTTTTTTCAGGTCAAAACTTTGACTTCCGATATCTCGGCTCTGGAAGGGTCTAGAGCCTCCATTTTTGCGCGCTGGTCGAAGTCTCGTGGCCCTCTGTCAGAATCCAGAGTTTCAAGAAGATCGGAGGGGGTCAAAATTTCGGCCAAAAACGACAGTGTTACCCCTTATGTTTTTTTTCCGGGTCAAAACTTTGACATCCGATATCTCGGCTCTGGAAGGGTCTAGAGCCTCCATTTTTGCGCGCTGGTCGAAGTCTCGTGGCCCTCTGTCAGAATCCAGAGTTTCAAGAAGATCGGAGGGGGTCAAAATTTCGGCCAAAAATGACAGTGTTACCCCTTATGTTTTTTTTTCAGGTCAAAACTTTGACATCCGATATCTCGGCTCTGGAAGGGTCTAGAGCCTCCATTTTTGCGCGCTGGTCGAAGTCTCGTGGCCCTCTGTCAGAATCCAGAGTTTCAAGAAGATCGGAGGGGGTCAAAATTTCGGCCAAAAACGACAGTGTTACCCCTTATGTTTTTTTTTTTCGGGTCAAAACTTTGACATCCGATATCTCGGCTCTGGAAGGGTCTAGAGCCTCCATTTTTGCGCGCTGGTCGAAGTCTCGTGGCCCTCTGTCAGAATCCAGAGTTTCAAGAAAATTGGAGGGGGTCAAAATTTCGGCCAAAAACAACAGTGTTACCCCTTATGTTTTTTTTTTCAGGTCAAAACTTTGACATCCGATATCTCGGCTCTGGAAGGGTCTAGAGCCTCCATTTTTGCGCGCTGGTCGAAGTCTCGTGGCCCTCTGTCAGAATCCAGAGTTTCAAGAAGATCGGAGGGGGTCAAAATTTCGGCCAAAAACAACAGTGTTACCCCTTATGTTTTTTTTTCGGGTCAAAAATTTGACATCCTATATCTCAGCTCTGGAAGGGTCTAGAGCCTCCATTTTTGCGCGCTGGTCGAAGTCTTGTGGCCCTCTGTCAGAATCCAGAGTTTCAAGAAGATCGGAGGGGGTCAAAATTTCGGCCAAAAACGACAGTGTTACCCCTTATGTTTTTTTTTCAGGTCAAAACTTTGACATCCGATATCTCGGCTCTGGAAGGGTCTAGAGCCTCCATTTTTGCGCGCTGGTCGAAGTCTCGTGGCCCTCTGTCAGAATCCAGAGTTTCAAGAAGATCGGAGGTGGTCAAAATTTCGGCCAAAAACGACAGTGTTACCCCTTATGTTTTTTTTTTCGGGTCAAAACTTTGACATCCTATATCTCGGCTCTGGAAGGGTCTAGAGCCTCCATTTTTGCGCGCTGGTCGAAGTCTTGTGGCCCTCTGTCAGAATCCAGAGTTTCAAGAAGATCGGAGGGGGTCAAAATTTCGGCCAAAAACGACAGTGTTACCCCTTATGTTTTTTTTTCAGGTCAAAACTTTGACATCCGATATCTCGGCTCTGGAAGGGTCTAGAGCCTCCATTTTTGCGCGCTGGTCGAAGTCTCGTGGCCCTCTGTCAGAATCCAGAGTTTCAAGAAGATCGGAGGGGGTCAAAATTTCAGCCAAAAACGACAGTGTTACCCCTTATGTTTTTTTTTTTCGGGTCAAAACTTTGACATCCGATATCTCGGCTCTGGAAGGGTGTAGAGCCTCCATTTTTGTGTGCTGGTCGCAGTCTCGTGGCCCTCTGTCAGAATCCAGAGTTTCAAGAAGATCGGAGGGGGTCAAAATTTCGGCCAAAAACGACAGTGTTACCCCTTATGTTTTTTTTCAGGTCAAAACTTTGACATCCGATATCTCGGCTCTGGAAGGGTCTAGAGCCTCCATTTTTGCGCGCTGGTCGAAGTCTCGTGGCCCTCTGTCAGAATCCAGAGTTTCAAGAAGATCGGAGGGGGTCAAAATTTCGGCCAAAAACGACAGTGTTACCCCTTATGTTTTTTTTTCAGGTCAAAACTTTGACATCCGATATCTCGGCTCTGGAAGGGTCTAGAGCCTCCATTTTTGCGCGCTGGTCGAAGTCTCGTGGCCCTCTGTCAGAATCTAGAGTTTCAAGAAGATCGGAGGGGGTCAAAATTTCGGCCAAAAACGACAGTGTTACCCCTTATGTTTTTTTTCAGGTCAAAACTTTGACATCTGATATCTCGGCTCTGGAAGGGTCTAGAGCCTCCATTTTTGCGCGCTGGTCGAAGTCTCGTGGCCCTCTGTCAGAATCCAGAGTTTCAAGAAGATCGGAGGGGGTCAAAATTTCGGCCAAAAACGACAGTGTTACCCCTTATGTTTTTTTTTCGGGTCAAAACTTTGACATCCGATATCTCGGCTCTGGAAGGGTCTAGAGCCTCCATTTTTGCGCGCTGGTCGAAGTCTCGTGGCCCTCTGTCAGAATCCAGAGTTTCAAGAAGATCGGAGGGGGTCAAAATTTCGGCCAAAAACGACAGTGTTACCCCTTATGTTTTTTTTTCAGGTCAAAACTTTGACATCCGATATCTCGGCTCTGGAAGGGTCTAGAGCCTCCATTTTTGCGCGCTGGTCGAAGTCTCGTGGCCCTCTGTCAGAATCCAGAGTTTCAAGAAGATCGGAGGGGGTCAAAATTTCGGCCAAAAACGACAGTGTTACCCCTTATGTTTTTTTTTCGGGTCAAAACTTTGACATCCGATATCTCGGCTCTGGAAGGGTCTAGAGCCTCCATTTTTGCGCGCTGGTCGAAGTCTCGTGGCCCTCTGTCAGAATCCAGAGTTTCAAGAAGATCGGAGGGGGTCAAAATTTCGGCCAAAAACGACAGTGTTACCCCTTATGTTTTTTTTTCGGGTCAAAACTTTGACATCCGATATCTCGGCTCTGGAAGGGTCTAGAGCCTCCATTTTTGCGCGCTGGTCGAAGTCTCGTGGCCCTCTGTCAGAATCCAGAGTTTCAAGAAGATCGGAGGGGGTCAAAATTTCGGCCAAAAACGACAGTGTTACCCCTTATGTTTTTTTTTCAGGTCAAAACTTTGACTTCCGATATCTCGGCTCTGGAAGGGTCTAGAGCCTCCATTTTTGCGCGCTGGTCGAAGTCTCGTGGCCCTCTGTCAGAATCCAGAGTTTCAAGAAGATCGGAGGGGGTCAAAATTTCGGCCAAAAACGACAGTGTTACCCCTTATGTTTTTTTTCCGGGTCAAAACTTTGACATCCGATATCTCGGCTCTGGAAGGGTCTAGAGCCTCCATTTTTGCGCGCTGGTCGAAGTCTCGTGGCCCTCTGTCAGAATCCAGAGTTTCAAGAAGATCGGAGGGGGTCAAAATTTCGGCCAAAAATGACAGTGTTACCCCTTATGTTTTTTTTTCAGGTCAAAACTTTGACATCCGATATCTCGGCTCTGGAAGGGTCTAGAGCCTCCATTTTTGCGCGATGGTCGAAGTCTCGTGGCCCTCTGTCAGAATCCAGAGTTTCAAGAAGATCGGAGGGGGTCAAAATTTCGGCCAAAAACGACAGTGTTACCCCTTATGTTTTTTTTTTCGGGTCAAAACTTTGACATCCGATATCTCGGCTCTGGAAGGGTCTAGAGCCTCCATTTTTGCGCGCTGGTCGAAGTCTCGTGGCCCTCTGTCAGAATCCAGAGTTTCAAGAAAATTGGAGGGGGTCAAAATTTCGGCCAAAAACAACAGTGTTACCCCTTATGTTTTTTTTTCAGGTCAAAACTTTGACATCCGATATCTCGGCTCTGGAAGGGTCTAGAGCCTCCATTTTTGCGCGCTGGTCGAAGTCTCGTGGCCCTCTGTCAGAATCCAGAGTTTCAAGAAGATCGGAGGGGGTCAAAATTTCGGCCAAAAACAACAGTGTTACCCCTTATGTTTTTTTTTCGGGTCAAAAATTTGACATCCTATATCTCAGCTCTGGAAGGGTCTAGAGCCTCCATTTTTGCGCGCTGGTCGAAGTCTTGTGGCCCTCTGTCAGAATCCAGAGTTTCAAGAAGATCGGAGGGGGTCAAAATTTCGGCCAAAAACGACAGTGTTACCCCTTATGTTTTTTTTTCAGGTCAAAACTTTGACATCCGATATCTCGGCTCTGGAAGGGTCTAGAGCCTCCATTTTTGCGCGCTGGTCGAAGTCTCGTGGCCCTCTGTCAGAATCCAGAGTTTCAAGAAGATCGGAGGTGGTCAAAATTTCGGCCAAAAACGACAGTGTTACCCCTTATGTTTTTTTTTTTCGGGTCAAAACTTTGACATCCTATATCTCGGCTCTGGAAGGGTCTAGAGCCTCCATTTTTGCGCGCTGGTCGAAGTCTTGTGGCCCTCTGTCAGAATCCAGAGTTTCAAGAAGATCGGAGGGGGTCAAAATTTCGGCCAAAAACGACAGTGTTACCCCTTATGTTTTTTTTTCAGGTCAAAACTTTGACATCCGATATCTCGGCTCTGGAAGGCTCTAGAGCCTCCATTTTTGCGCGCTGGTCGAAGTCTCGTGGCCCTCTGTCAGAATCCAGAGTTTCAAGAAGATCGGAGGGGGTCAAAATTTCAGCCAAAAACGACAGTGTTACCCCTTATGTTTTTTTTTTTCGGGTCAAAACTTTGACATCCGATATCTCGGCTCTGGAAGGGTGTAGAGCCTCCATTTTTGCGTGCTGGTCGCAGTCTCGTGGCCCTCTGTCAGAATCCAGAGTTTCAAGAAGATCGGAGGGGGTCAAAATTTCGGCCAAAAACGACAGTGTTACCCCTTATGTTTTTTTTCAGGTCAAAACTTTGACATCCGATATCTCGGCTCTGGAAGGGTCTAGAGCCTCCATTTTTGCGCGCTGGTCGAAGTCTCGTGGCCCTCTGTCAGAATCCAGAGTTTCAAGAAGATCGGAGGGGGTCAAAATTTCGGCCAAAAACGACAGTGTTACCCCTTATGTTTTTTTTTTCAGGTCAAAACTTTGACATCCGATATCTCGGCTCTGGAAGGGTCTAGAGCCTCCATTTTTGCGCGCTGGTCGAAGTCTCGTGGCCCTCTGTCAGAATCCAGAGTTTCAAGAAGATCGGAGGGGGTCAAAATTTCGGCCAAAAACGACAGTGTTACCCCTTATGTTTTTTTTTTCAGGTCAAAACTTTGACTTCCGATATCTCGGCTCTGGAAGGGTCTAGAGCCTCCATTTTTGCGCGCTGGTCGAAGTCTCGTGGCCCTCTGTCAGAATCCAGAGTTTCAAGAAGATCGGAGGGGGTCAAAATTTCGGCCAAAAACGACAGTGTTACCCCTTATGTTTTTTTTTTCAGGTCAAAACTTTGACATCCGATATCTCGGCTCTGGAAGGGTCTAGATTCTCCATTTTTGCGTGCTGGTTGACGTCTTGTGGCCCTCTGTCAGAATCCAGAGTTTCAAGAAGATCGGAGGGGGTCAAAATTTCGGCCAAAAACGACAGTGTTACCCCTTATGTTTTTTTTTCGGGTCAAAACTTTGACATCCGATATCTCGGCTCTGGAAGGGTCTAGAGCCTCCATTTTTGCGCGCTGGTCGAAGTCTCGTGGCCCTCTGTCAGAATCCAGAGTTTCCAGAAGATCGGAGGGGGTCAAAATTTCGGCCAAAAACGACAGTGTTACCCCTTATGTTTTTTTTTTCGGGTCAAAACTTTGACATCCGATATCTCGGCTCTGGAAAGGTCTAGATTCTCCATTTTTGCGTGCTGGTTGACGTCTTGTGGCCCTCTGTCAGAATCCAGAGTTTCAAGAAGATCGGAGGGGGTCAAAATTTCGGCCAAAAACGACAGTGTTACCCCTTATGTTTTTTTTTTCAGGTCAAAACTTTGACATCCGATATCTCGGCTCTGGAAGGGTCTAGAGCCTCCATTTTTGCGCGCTGGTCGAAGTCTCGTGGCCCTCTGTCAGAATCCAGAGTTTCAAGAAGATCGGAGGGGGTCAAAATTTCGGCCAAAAACGACAGTGTTACCCCTTATGTTTTTTTTTTTCAGGTCAAAACTTTGACATCCGATATCTCGGCTCTGGAAGGGTCTAGAGCCTCCATTTTTGCGCGCTGGTCGAAGTCTCGTGGCCCTCTGTCAGAATCCAGAGTTTCAAGAAGATCGGAGGGGGTCAAAATTTCGGCCAAAAACGACAGTGTTACCCCTTATGTTTTTTTTTTCAGGTCAAAACTTTGACTTCCGATATCTCGGCTCTGGAAGGGTCTAGAGCCTCCATTTTTGCGCGCTGGTCGAAGTCTCGTGGCCCTCTGTCAGAATCCAGAGTTTCAAGAAGATCGGAGGGGGTCAAAATTTCGGCCAAAAACGACAGTGTTACCCCTTATGTTTTTTTTTCAGGTCAAAATTTTGACATCCGATATCTCGGCTCTGGAAAGGTCTAGATTCTCCATTTTTGCGTGCTGGTTGACGTCTTGTGGCCCTCTGTCAGAATCCAGAGTTTCAAGAAGATCGGAGGGGGTCAAAATTTCGGCCAAAAACGACAGTGTTACCCCTTATGTTTTTTTTTTCGGGTCAAAACTTTGACATCCGATATCTCGGCTCTGGAAGGGTCTAGAGCCTCCATTTTTGCACGCTGGTCGAAGTCTCGTGGCCCTCTGTCAGAATCCAGAGTTTCCAGAAGATCGGAGGGGGTCAAAATTTCGGCCAAAAACGACAGTGTTACCCCTTATGTTTTTTTTTTTCGGGTCAAAACTTTGACATCCGATATCTCGGCTCTGGAAAGGTCTAGATTCTCCATTTTTGCGTGCTGGTTGACGTCTTGTGGCCCTCTGTCAGAATCCAGAGTTTCAAGAAGATCGGAGGGGGTCAAAATTTCGGCCAAAAACGACAGTGTTACCCCTTATGTTTTTTTTTCAGGTCAAAACTTTGACATCCGATATCTCGGCTCTGGAAGGGTCTAGAGCCTCCATTTTTGCGCGCTGGTCGAAGTCTCGTGGCCCTCTGTCAGAATCCAGAGTTTCAAGAAGATCGGAGGGGGTCAAAATTTCGGCCAAAAATGACAGTGTTACCCCTTATGTTTTTTTTTCAGGTCAAAACTTTGACATCTGATATCTCGGCTCTGGAAGGGTCTAGAGCCTCCATTTTTGCGCGCTGGTCGAAGTCTCGTGGCCCTCTGTCAGAATCCAGAGTTTCAAGAAGATCGGAGGGGGTCAAAATTTCGTCCAAAAACGACAGTGTTACCCCTTATGTTTTTTTTTTTCAGGTCAAAACTTTGACATCCGATATCTCGGCTCTGGAAGGGTCTAGAGCCTCCATTTTTGCGCGCTGGTCGAAGTCTCGTGGCCCTCTTTCAGAATCCAGAGTTTAAAGAAGATCGGAGGGGGTCAAAATTTTGGCCAAAAACGACAGTGTTACCCCTTATGTTTTTTTTTCGGGTCAAAACTTTGACATCCGATATCTCGGCTCTGGAAGGGTTTAGAGCCTCCATTTTTGCGCGCTGGTCGAAGTCTCGTGGCCCTCTGTCAGAATCCAGAGTTTCAAGAAGATCGGAGGGGGTCAAAATTTCGGCCAAAAACGACAGTGTTACCCCTTATGTTTTTTTTTTCAGGTCAAAACTTTGACATCCAATATCTCGGCTCTGGAAGGGTCTAGAGCCTCCATTTTTGCGCGCTGGTCGAAGTCTTGTGGCCCTCTGTCAGAATCCAGAGTTTCAAGAAGATCGGAGGGGGTCAAAATTTCGGCCAAAAACGACAGTGTTACCCCTTATGTTTTTTTTTCAGGTCAAAACTTTGACATCCGATATCTCGGCTCTGGAAGGGTCTAGAGCCTCCATTTTTGCGTGCTGGTCGAAGTCTCGTGGCCCTCTGTCAGAATCCAGAGTTTCAAGAAGATCGGAGGGGGTCAAAATTTCAGCCAAAAACGACAGTGTTACCCCTTATGTTTTTTTTTTTCGGGTCAAAACTTTGACATCCGATATCTCGGCTCTGGAAGGGTGTAGAGCCTCCATTTTTGCGTGCTGGTCGCAGTCTCGTGGCCCTCTGTCAGAATCCAGAGTTTCAAGAAGATCGGAGGGGGTCAAAATTTCGGCCAAAAACGACAGTGTTACCCCTTATGTTTTTTTTCAGGTCAAAACTTTGACATCCGATATCTCGGCTCTGGAAGGGTCTAGAGCCTCCATTTTTGCGCGCTGGTCGAAGTCTCGTGGCCCTCTGTCAGAATCCAGAGTTTCAAGAAGATCGGAGGGGGTCAAAATTTCGGCCAAAAACGACAGTGTTACCCCTTATGTTTTTTTTTTCAGGTCAAAACTTTGACATCCGATATCTCGGCTCTGGAAGGGTCTAGAGCCTCCATTTTTGCGCGCTGGTCGAAGTCTCGTGGCCCTCTGTCAGAATCTAGAGTTTCAAGAAGATCGGAGGGGGTCAAAATTTCGGCCAAAAACGACAGTGTTACCCCTTATGTTTTTTTTCAGGTCAAAACTTTGACATCTGATATCTCGGCTCTGGAAGGGTCTAGAGCCTCCATTTTTGCGCGCTGGTCGAAGTCTCGTGGCCCTCTGTCAGAATCCAGAGTTTCAAGAAGATCGGAGGGGGTCAAAATTTCGGCCAAAAACGACAGTGTTACCCCTTATGTTTTTTTTTCGGGTCAAAACTTTGACATCCGATATCTCGGCTCTGGAAGGGTCTAGAGCCTCCATTTTTGCGCGCTGGTCGAAGTCTCGTGGCCCTCTGTCAGAATCCAGAGTTTCAAGAAGATCGGAGGGGGTCAAAATTTCGGCCAAAAACGACAGTGTTACCCCTTATGTTTTTTTTTCAGGTCAAAACTTTGACATCCGATATCTCGGCTCTGGAAGGGTCTAGAGCCTCCATTTTTGCGCGCTGGTCGAAGTCTCGTGGCCCTCTGTCAGAATCCAGAGTTTCAAGAAGATCGGAGGGGGTCAAAATTTCGGCCAAAAACGACAGTGTTACCCCTTATGTTTTTTTTTCGGGTCAAAACTTTGACATCCGATATCTCGGCTCTGGAAGGGTCTAGAGCCTCCATTTTTGCGCGCTGGTCGAAGTCTCGTGGCCCTCTGTCAGAATCCAGAGTTTCAAGAAGATCGGAGGGGGTCAAAATTTCGGCCAAAAACGACAGTGTTACCCCTTATGTTTTTTTTTTCGGGTCAAAACTTTGACATCGGATATCTCGGCTCTGGAAGGGTCTAGAGCCTCCATTTTTGCGCGCTGGTCGAAGTCTCGTGGCCCTCTGTCAGAATCCAGAGTTTCAAGAAGATCGGAGGGGGTCAAAATTTCGGCCAAAAACGACAGTGTTACCCCTTATGTTTTTTTTTCAGGTCAAAACTTTGACTTCCGATATCTCGGCTCTGGAAGGGTCTAGAGCCTCCATTTTTGCGCGCTGGTCGAAGTCTCGTGGCCCTCTGTCAGAATCCAGAGTTTCAAGAAGATCGGAGGGGGTCAAAATTTCGGCCAAAAACGACAGTGTTACCCCTTATGTTTTTTTTCCGGGTCAAAACTTTGACATCCGATATCTCGGCTCTGGAAGGGTCTAGAGCCTCCATTTTTGCGCGCTGGTCGAAGTCTCGTGGCCCTCTGTCAGAATCCAGAGTTTCAAGAAGATCGGAGGGGGTCAAAATTTCGGCCAAAAATGACAGTGTTACCCCTTATGTTTTTTTTTCAGGTCAAAACTTTGACATCCGATATCTCGGCTCTGGAAGGGTCTAGAGCCTCCATTTTTGCGCGCTGGTCGAAGTCTCGTGGCCCTCTGTCAGAATCCAGAGTTTCAAGAAGATCGGAGGGGGTCAAAATTTCGGCCAAAAACGACAGTGTTACCCCTTATGTTTTTTTTTTCGGGTCAAAACTTTGACATCCGATATCTCGGCTCTGGAAGGGTCTAGAGCCTCCATTTTTGCGCGCTGGTCGAAGTCTCGTGGCCCTCTGTCAGAATCCAGAGTTTCAAGAAAATTGGAGGGGGTCAAAATTTCGGCCAAAAACAACAGTGTTACCCCTTATGTTTTTTTTCAGGTCAAAACTTTGACATCCGATATCTCGGCTCTGGAAGGGTCTAGAGCCTCCATTTTTGCGCGCTGGTCGAAGTCTCGTGGCCCTCTGTCAGAATCCAGAGTTTCAAGAAGATCGGAGGGGGTCAAAATTTCGGCCAAAAACAACAGTGTTACCCCTTATGTTTTTTTTTTCGGGTCAAAAATTTGACATCCTATATCTCAGCTCTGGAAGGGTCTAGAGCCTCCATTTTTGCGCGCTGGTCGAAGTCTTGTGGCCCTCTGTCAGAATCCAGAGTTTCAAGAAGATCGGAGGGGGTCAAAATTTCGGCCAAAAACGACAGTGTTACCCCTTATGTTTTTTTTTCAGGTCAAAACTTTGACATCCGATATCTCGGCTCTGGAAGGGTCTAGAGCCTCCATTTTTGCGCGCTGGTCGAAGTCTCGTGGCCCTCTGTCAGAATCCAGAGTTTCAAGAAGATCGGAGGGGGTCAAAATTTCGGCCAAAAACGACAGTGTTACCCCTTATGTTTTTTTTTTCGGGTCAAAACTTTGACATCCGATATCTCGGCTCTGGAAGGGTCTAGAGCCTCCATTTTTGCGCGCTGGTCGAAGTCTCGTGGCCCTCTGTCAGAATCCAGAGTTTCCAGAAGATCGGAGGGGGTCAAAATTTCGGCCAAAAACGACAGTGTTACCCCTTATGTTTTTTTTTTTCGGGTCAAAACTTTGACATCCGATATCTCGGCTCTGGAAAGGTCTAGATTCTCCATTTTTGCGTGCTGGTTGACGTCTTGTGGCCCTCTGTCAGAATCCAGAGTTTCAAGAAGATCGGAGGGGGTCAAAATTTCGGCCAAAAACGACAGTGTTACCCCTTATGTTTTTTTTTTCAGGTCAAAACTTTGACATCCGATATCTCGGCTCTGGAAGGGTCTAGAGCCTCCATTTTTGCGCGCTGGTCGAAGTCTCGTGGCCCTCTGTCAGAATCCAGAGTTTCAAGAAGATCGGAGGGGGTCAAAATTTCGGCCAAAAATGACAGTGTTACCCCTTATGTTTTTTTTCAGGTCAAAACTTTGACATCTGATATCTCGGCTCTGGAAGGGTCTAGAGCCTCCATTTTTGCGCGCTGGTCGAAGTCTCGTGGCCCTCTGTCAGAATCCAGAGTTTCAAGAAGATCGGAGGGGGTCAAAATTTCGTCCAAAAACGACAGTGTTACCCCTTATGTTTTTTTTTTTCAGGTCAAAACTTTGACATCCGATATCTCGGCTCTGGAAGGGTCTAGAGCCTCCATTTTTGCGCGCTGGTCGAAGTCTCGTGGCCCTCTTTCAGAATCCAGAGTTTAAAGAAGATCGGAGGGGGTCAAAATTTTGGCCAAAAACGACAGTGTTACCCCTTATGTTTTTTTTTCGGGTCAAAACTTTGACATCCGATATCTCGGCTCTGGAAGGGTTTAGAGCCTCCATTTTTGCGCGCTGGTCGAAGTCTCGTGGCCCTCTGTCAGAATCCAGAGTTTCAAGAAGATCGGAGGGGGTCAAAATTTCGGCCAAAAACGACAGTGTTACCCCTTATGTTTTTTTTTCAGGTCAAAACTTTGACATCCAATATCTCGGCTCTGGAAGGGTCTAGAGCCTCCATTTTTGCGCGCTGGTCGAAGTCTTGTGGCCCTCTGTCAGAATCCAGAGTTTCAAGAAGATCGGAGGGGGTCAAAATTTCGGCCAAAAACGACAGTGTTACCCCTTATGTTTTTTTTTCAGGTCAAATTTTTGACATCCGATATCTCGGCTCTGGAAGGGTCTAGAGCCTCCATTTTTGCGCGCTGGTCGAAGTCTCGTGGCCCTCTGTCAGAATCCAGAGTTTCAAGAAGATCGGAGGGGGTCAAAATTTCAGCCAAAAACGACAGTGTTACCCCTTATGTTTTTTTTTTTCGGGTCAAAACTTTGACATCCGATATCTCGGCTCTGGAAGGGTGTAGAGCCTCCATTTTTGCGTGCTGGTCGCAGTCTCGTGGCCCTCTGTCAGAATCCAGAGTTTCAAGAAGATCGGAGGGGGTCAAAATTTCGGCCAAAAACGACAGTGTTACCCCTTATGTTTTTTTTCAGGTCAAAACTTTGACATCCGATATCTCGGCTCTGGAAGGGTCTAGAGCCTCCATTTTTGCGCGCTGGTCGAAGTCTCGTGGCCCTCTGTCAGAATCCAGAGTTTCAAGAAGATCGGAGGGGGTCAAAATTTCGGCCAAAAACGACAGTGTTACCCCTTATGTTTTTTTTTTCAGGTCAAAACTTTGACATCCGATATCTCGGCTCTGGAAGGGTCTAGAGCCTCCATTTTTGCGCGCTGGTCGAAGTCTCGTGGCCCTCTGTCAGAATCTAGAGTTTCAAGAAGATCGGAGGGGGTCAAAATTTCGGCCAAAAACGACAGTGTTACCCCTTATGTTTTTTTTCAGGTCAAAACTTTGACATCTGATATCTCGGCTCTGGAAGGGTCTAGAGCCTCCATTTTTGCGCGCTGGTCGAAGTCTCGTGGCCCTCTGTCAGAATCCAGAGTTTCAAGAAGATCGGAGGGGGTCAAAATTTCGGCCAAAAACGACAGTGTTACCCCTTATGTTTTTTTTTCGGGTCAAAACTTTGACATCCGATATCTCGGCTCTGGAAGGGTCTAGAGCCTCCATTTTTGCGCGCTGGTCGAAGTCTCGTGGCCCTCTGTCAGAATCCAGAGTTTCAAGAAGATCGGAGGGGGTCAAAATTTCGGCCAAAAACGACAGTGTTACCCCTTATGTTTTTTTTTCAGGTCAAAACTTTGACATCCGATATCTCGGCTCTGGAAGGGTCTAGAGCCTCCATTTTTGCGCGCTGGTCGAAGTCTCGTGGCCCTCTGTCAGAATCCAGAGTTTCAAGAAGATCGGAGGGGGTCAAAATTTCGTCCAAAAACGACAGTGTTACCCCTTATGTTTTTTTTTCGGGTCAAAACTTTGACATCCGATATCTCGGCTCTGGAAGGGTCTAGAGCCTCCATTTTTGCGCGCTGGTCGAAGTCTCGTGGCCCTCTGTCAGAATCCAGAGTTTCAAGAAGATCGGAGGGGGTCAAAATTTCGGCCAAAAACGACAGTGTTACCCCTTATGTTTTTTTTTCGGGTCAAAACTTTGACATCGGATATCTCGGCTCTGGAAGGGTCTAGAGCCTCCATTTTTGCGCGCTGGTCGAAGTCTCGTGGCCCTCTGTCAGAATCCAGAGTTTCAAGAAGATCGGAGGGGGTCAAAATTTCGGCCAAAAACGACAGTGTTACCCCTTATGTTTTTTTTTCAGGTCAAAACTTTGACTTCCGATATCTCGGCTCTGGAAGGGTCTAGAGCCTCCATTTTTGCGCGCTGGTCGAAGTCTCGTGGCCCTCTGTCAGAATCCAGAGTTTCAAGAAGATCGGAGGGGGTCAAAATTTCGGCCAAAAACGACAGTGTTACCCCTTATGTTTTTTTTCCGGGTCAAAACTTTGACATCCGATATCTCGGCTCTGGAAGGGTCTAGAGCCTCCATTTTTGCGCGCTGGTCGAAGTCTCGTGGCCCTCTGTCAGAATCCAGAGTTTCAAGAAGATCGGAGGGGGTCAAAATTTCGGCCAAAAATGACAGTGTTACCCCTTATGTTTTTTTTTCAGGTCAAAACTTTGACATCCGATATCTCGGCTCTGGAAGGGTCTAGAGCCTCCATTTTTGCGCGCTGGTCGAAGTCTCGTGGCCCTCTGTCAGAATCCAGAGTTTCAAGAAGATCGGAGGGGGTCAAAATTTCGGCCAAAAACGACAGTGTTACCCCTTATGTTTTTTTTTTCGGGTCAAAACTTTGACATCCGATATCTCGGCTCTGGAAGGGTCTAGAGCCTCCATTTTTGCGCGCTGGTCGAAGTCTCGTGGCCCTCTGTCAGAATCCAGAGTTTCAAGAAAATTGGAGGGGGTCAAAATTTCGGCCAAAAACAACAGTGTTACCCCTTATGTTTTTTTTTCAGGTCAAAACTTTGACATCCGATATCTCGGCTCTGGAAGGGTCTAGAGCCTCCATTTTTGCGCGCTGGTCGAAGTCTCGTGGCCCTCTGTCAGAATCCAGAGTTTCAAGAAGATCGGAGGGGGTCAAAATTTCGGCCAAAAACAACAGTGTTACCCCTTATGTTTTTTTTTCGGGTCAAAAATTTGACATCCTATATCTCAGCTCTGGAAGGGTCTAGAGCCTCCATTTTTGCGCGCTGGTCGAAGTCTTGTGGCCCTCTGTCAGAATCCAGAGTTTCAAGAAGATCGGAGGGGGTCAAAATTTCGGCCAAAAACGACAGTGTTACCCCTTATGTTTTTTTTTCAGGTCAAAACTTTGACATCCGATATCTCGGCTCTGGAAGGGTCTAGAGCCTCCATTTTTGCGCGCTGGTCGAAGTCTCGTGGCCCTCTGTCAGAATCCAGAGTTTCAAGAAGATCGGAGGTGGTCAAAATTTCGGCCAAAAACGACAGTGTTACCCCTTATGTTTTTTTTTTCAGGTCAAAACTTTGACATCCTATATCTCGGCTCTGGAAGGGTCTAGAGCCTCCATTTTTGCGCGCTGGTCGAAGTCTTGTGGCCCTCTGTCAGAATCCAGAGTTTCAAGAAGATCGGAGGGGGTCAAAATTTCGGCCAAAAACGACAGTGTTACCCCTTATGTTTTTTTTTTCAGGTCAAAACTTTGACATCCGATATCTCGGCTCTGGAAGGGTCTAGAGCCTCCATTTTTGCGCGCTGGTCGAAGTCTCGTGGCCCTCTGTCAGAATCCAGAGTTTCAAGAAGATCGGAGGGGGTCAAAATTTCGGCCAAAAACGACAGTGTTACCCCTTATGTTTTTTTTTTTCAGGTCAAAACTTTGACATCCGATATCTCGGCTCTGGAAGGGTCTAGAGCCTCCATTTTTGCGCGCTGGTCGAAGTCTCGTGGCCCTCTGTCAGAATCCAGAGTTTCAAGAAGATCGGAGGGGGTCAAAATTTCGGCCAAAAACGACAGTGTTACCCCTTATGTTTTTTTTTTCAGGTCAAAACTTTGACTTCCGATATCTCGGCTCTGGAAGGGTCTAGAGCCTCCATTTTTGCGCGCTGGTCGAAGTCTCGTGGCCCTCTGTCAGAATCCAGAGTTTCAAGAAGATCGGAGGGGGTCAAAATTTCGGCCAAAAACGACAGTGTTACCCCTTATGTTTTTTTTTTCAGGTCAAAACTTTGACATCCGATATCTCGGCTCTGGAAGGGTCTAGATTCTCCATTTTTGCGTGCTGGTTGACGTCTTGTGGCCCTCTGTCAGAATCCAGAGTTTCAAGAAGATCGGAGGGGGTCAAAATTTCGGCCAAAAACGACAGTGTTACCCCTTATGTTTTTTTTTTCGGGTCAAAACTTTGACATCCGATATCTCGGCTCTGGAAGGGTCTAGAGCCTCCATTTTTGCGCGCTGGTCGAAGTCTCGTGGCCCTCTGTCAGAATCCAGAGTTTCCAGAAGATCGGAGGGGGTCAAAATTTCGGCCAAAAACGACAGTGTTACCCCTTATGTTTTTTTTTTCGGGTCAAAACTTTGACATCCGATATCTCGGCTCTGGAAGGGTCTAGATTCTCCATTTTTGCGCGCTGGTTGACGTCTCGTGGCCCTCTGTCAGAATCCAGAGTTTCAAGAAGATCGGAGGGGGTCAAAATTTCGGCCAAAAACGACAGTGTTACCCCTTATGTTTTTTTTTTCAGGTCAAAACTTTGACATCCGATATCTCGGCTCTGGAAGGGTCTAGAGCCTCCATTTTTGCGCGCTGGTCGAAGTCTCGTGGCCCTCTGTCAGAATCCAGAGTTTCAAGAAGATCGGAGGGGGTCAAAATTTCGGCCAAAAACGACAGTGTTACCCCTTATGTTTTTTTTTTTCAGGTCAAAACTTTGACATCCGATATCTCGGCTCTGGAAGGGTCTAGAGCCTCCATTTTTGCGCGCTGGTCGAAGTCTCGTGGCCCTCTGTCAGAATCCAGAGTTTCAAGAAGATCGGAGGGGGTCAAAATTTCGGCCAAAAACGACAGTGTTACCCCTTATGTTTTTTTTTTTCAGGTCAAAACTTTGACTTCCGATATCTCGGCTCTGGAAGGGTCTAGAGCCTCCATTTTTGCGCGCTGGTCGAAGTCTCGTGGCCCTCTGTCAGAATCCAGAGTTTCAAGAAGATCGGAGGGGGTCAAAATTTCGGCA